>PVKU01001994.1:0-255212 GCA_004027475.1 Anoura caudifer
AATCCTTTGTATTTCTGTGGTGTCAGTTGTAATCTCTCCTCTTTCATTTCTGATTGTGTTTATTTGGGTCCTCTCTCTTTTTTTCTTGATGAGCCTGCTTAAAGGCTTGTCGATTTTGTTTATCTTTTCAAAGAACCAGCTCCTGGATTCATTGATCCTTAGAATTGTGCTTTTAGTCTCTATGTCATTTAATTCTGCTGTGATCTTGGTTATTTCCTTCCTTCTACTTGCTTTGGGCTGTCTTTGTTGTTGTTCCTCGAGTTAGTGTAGGTGTAAGGTTAAATTGTTTGTTTGAAATGTTTCTATCTTTTTTAGGTAGGCCTGTATTGCTATGAACTTCTCTCTGAGGACTGCCTTTACTGTTTCCCATAAGTTTTGGGTTGCTGTGAGTTCATTTTTGTTTGTTTCCAGAAACTTTTTTTATTTCCTCCCTAATTTCATTCTTGACCCATTCATTGTGTAATAGCATGCCATTCAATCTCCATGATTTTAGGGGTTTTGGATTTTTCCCCTTGGAGCTGATTTCCAGTTTCAGTCCTTTGTGGTCAGAGAAAATGCTTGGTATAATTTCAATTTTCTTGAATTTGTTGAGACTTGTTTTGTGTTCTATCATGTGATCTATCTTTGAAAATGTTCCATGTGCATTTGAAAAAAATGTGTATTTATTTTCTTTGGGATGAAAGGCTCTATATATATCAGTTAAGTCCATTTCATCTAGAATGTTGTTCAATGCCACAATATTTTTGTTGATATTTTGTTTGGAAGATCTGTCCATTTTTGACAGTGGGGTGTTAAAATCCCCTACTATAATTGTGTTGCTGTCAATATCTTTCTTGAAGTCCTCGAAGATTTTCTTTATGTATTTAGGTGCTCCTATGTTGGGTGCATATATATTTACAATGTTTATGTCTTCCTGGTGGATTTGTCCCTTGAGTATCATGAAGTGACCTTCTAGCTCTTTGTTTATGGCTCTTCTTTTGAAGTCTATTTTGTCTGATATGAGTATTGCTACCCTGGCTTTTTTCTTCTGTCCATTTGCTTGGAAAATTTGTTTCCAGCCCTTCACTTTGAGTCTGTGTAGGTCTTTTGTCCTGAGGTGGGTCTCTTGTAGGCAGCATATGTGTGGGTCATGCTTTCTTATCCGTTCTACTATTCTATGTCTTTTGATTGGAGCATTTAATCCATTTACATTTAATGTTATTATTGATAGGTACTGATTCATTGCCATTTTTGTACCTGTGTTTCTCTCTCTCTCTCTCTCTCTCTCCCTCTCTCTCTCTCTTCCTTCTTTCCTTTCCTTAAAGCAATCCCTTTAGTATCTCTTGCAGAACTGGTTTGGTAGAGGTGTATTCTTTTAGGCTTCTTTTGTCTGGGAAGCTCCTTATTTGGCCTTCTATCTTGATTGAAAGCCTTGCTGGGTAAAGTAGTCTTGGTTGCAGGCCTTTGGTTCTTATTATTTGGAATATTTCTTGTCATTCTCTTCTGGCTTGGAGTGTTTCCATTAAGAAGTCAGCTGCTAACCTTATTGGGGCTACCTTGTATATTACTTCCTTTTTCTCCCTTGCTGGCTTTAAGATTCTCTCTTTGTCTTGGAATTTTGCCATTTTAATTATGATGTGTCTTGAAGTGGGCCTCTTTGGGTTCCTCTTGATTTGGACTCTCTGTGTTTCCTGGATTTGTGTGACTTTTTCTCTCATCAAATTAGGGAAGTTTTCCATCATTACTTTTTAAAATAGGTTCTTTATCCCTCGCTCTTCTTCTTCTCCTTCTAGTATCCCTATTATACAGATATTATTGCATTTCATATTGTCTTGCATTTCTCTTAATCCCTCCTCATTCTTTCTGAGCCTCTTTTCCTTTTCTTGCTCTTTCTGGATGTTTTTTTCTACTTGGTCCTCCAACTCTCTGATCTGATCTTCTGCCTCATCAATTCTGCTTTTCATTCCTTACACTGTGTTCTTCAGTTCAGAAATTGTATTCTTCATTTCCTCTTGGCCCTTGTTGATAGTTTGTATTTCCTTTTTCATGTTGATATAGTTTGCAGTGAGTTCATTGTAGCTTCCCTGTAGTTTCTGGTATCTCATTGAGAGCTCATGGAGCTTCCTTGACAACCATTGCTTTGAACTCAAAATCTGATAACTGAGTTGCCTCCATTTCATTTAGCATTCTTTCTGGGGCTTCCTCCTTTTCTTTCATTTGGGGATTGTTTCTTTGTCTTCCCATTGTTTGTGAGACTCTTCTTGTTAGCTTCACCTTCTTAAATTGGTCTGTTCTGGTTCCCTGGGTTTATGGTGTGAACTTCTGTGGTAGAATACCTGTGAGATTCAGTGGTGCAGTCTCCTTTGGGTATGCTGGTGTTCACAGCTTCCACAGTCTCAGCTGTTGGAATGCCCCCTCTTTGGGACCAACTCTGTTTTTTTCACAGTTCCAGGGTTGTTGTTTTTTTTTGTCTCACTTGTGGGTATTTAAGAAGAGAAGAGAGGAAGAAAAAAATGAAAAAAGAAGAAAAGAAAAAAGAGGAAGGAAGAAGAGATGAAGTTGGAAAGAAAGTAAGAAGGAATAAAACAAGAAAGAGGTAAGGAGAAGCAAAAAGAGTTGAGGGGTAAAAAAGAGAAAAATAATTTTAAAAATAATAAATTATTAAAAAAACAGACAAAAACAAAAACAAAAACAAAAAAACTCTTGCTGTTTTCATACTTGCCAAGCCGGATTTTCTGGTCTTGCTGGCTGCAAAGGTTGAGGGGTGATGGTATCACTTTTCTCCTTATTCAGCACTCAGTTATCTTTGGGCTACTCTTCCCAGGGGTAGCCCAGCACCTCTCCACACATGGTCTTGGGCGTATGTTCTGAGCCTCCTGGGGAGCGCGCACTTTCCCGAGTTTATGGGTGTGAGCTTGGGTCTCCTACGCTGTGCACTAACCCTAATTTCATCGGAGTGAGCTCCAGGTTTCCCATGGATCATGTGCACTCCCTGGGTGGGCTCTGATTCTCCCATGGATTGCTCGCATTCCCCGGGTTCCTGGCGTGGGCTGTGGGTCTCCAGTCGCACAATTGTCTCCGTTCACACAGGTGCCTTAGGTCGCACAGCCATCTGGTCTGCTGTTGGGTGCAGACCCAGCTCCCTCCCTAGCGTCCTGTGGAGGGCCTGGCCGGGGCCTCAGCCGCCCTGGTCTCCGCGCTGATCCCTGGGCTCTTATTGTTCTGAAGTACTCTCCTTACTGTCTGTTTTTTTCAGTATCCGCTACAACCTTCGATCTCCTGTTTTCAAATATGCTGTATTTCCGCTGGTTGATTGCTCTGTTCCTCCATAGATTGACCAGGCTTTTCTCCCATGTGTAGGGAGAAGTGGAGTCTGTTCCCTCCTATGGCACCGCCATCTTCCTTCTCCCGTATTTTACATTTTTAAAGTAAAAATGGATATTTGCCTATCTTTCCAAACTTTATAAAAAATTCCCTTGACCCTAAAGATTTTCCATTTTTTCGTCTATCTGTACCTCCATGTACATCATTACACAGAATTACCAAGATCAGACATAAAAGGGGAAAGGAACGTAAGGATGGTGTTAACGTTGCATATGGAAGAGAAAAGAGATTAATCTCACTTTTCCCCTTGGTTATGAAGGGTTATGGTTTTTATAGGCTGATTACATGAATTTCAGTTTCATGCTTTTTTTTTTCCTCTCTTAATTCTAGCACCAGCAGCAGGGTTGCTCCAGCAGAAACCCTTGATTGAGGAGCTAACAGCAATGAGAAATAAGTGTGGCTGCTAATTAGACACTTTGAACGAGCAGAGCAGGAGCATGCGCTGTACAGAACAGCAGGGACTGCCTGTACCCTTTCCATAGCTGATGGTCCAAATTTTAGGACTGCCAAGGTAGTAGGCATACTGTTATTTTCTCTGGACAGTTTTGATAGGAGAGTCTTCTTGAGCCAATGAATATATTGGATACATCAAGTCAAAGATGAATCACCAAAACAAATCCGCATCCTTTAGTGGGCTTTCCAAAAAGTATTGACTAAATATCTGGATGTGGTGTTTGATATGTCTAGTGCATTCTATTATGCTAGATGTAGCAAATTCATAAAAAGAATGGTATCGGCATTTTAATTCGTTGCTTTCTTTTTCTCTCATGTTTTTCTTTGTCACTGAAATGGTGGCCAACTGTTAACAGCCTAAGAGCACAGTAATATATTCTGATTCAGCATAATACCATCACTTAGAATGTGGTGATCTATGTTTTCTATTACTCTGGCAACCTCAGCAAACCTGCATTTCTGCCTGATGCACTTAAACTTCTCTGGTTTGCAACATTGTTTTCTCTCAAGAACATTGGTAATCAAGTCAAACATTAAAAGGTAAAAGTACATAAGCATTCTCTTCTGAAGTCATCCATCCAGAAAATAACCTGTACAGTTTGCACAATACTAGCGCATGCAGTAAGCCTGAAACGGAGGTTCCAAACACAGGGTGTCAAACATTTCATAAAATTCAAAAGTCAGTTATTCAGATTTTTTTATAAAGCTGCCTGATGAATCCTCAGACACCTTTATTGTTTTCTCTTTTGTTTGTTTTGGTGTTTTGATGTAATGTCAAAAGGGCTAGGATGTTAGTTACATTGGCAGCATCTTAAAGAATAGATTGATTTAGTCTTACTTGATATAAATTAAAAACAATAATTATGATTTAGATTTCTCTTATAATGTACCTCCGAGTCATTGGATTTTACTTTTAGGCCTCTTCATACAATCATGTTAGGAAATTTATTTTCTAAATTATCTTGTTTCTTCTTAATATTGATTGATGAGTTCGCTCTAAGTAATTTATTTGCTCATTTAGAGTCACATTTATTCTTGGTCTGGTAATGTCATTGTTCAGACTTGCCCTAGATTTTGTACTGGCTCCAGACATATTTCCTGAAAAAAAAAAAAAGAAAAGAAAACATGCAAATTTAGTTTTGAAGCTTCCCATAACTTGAATGTGAGGAACAACAAATTATCATTCCAAGTAAACTTTAGTTCAATTTTTAGTCTCATGGAACGACGTCCAGTTGTGTTCTAGTGGCTTGGCAGGCAAATTAGCTGAACAAGAGCAACAGGAAAACATGGGGAGGAAAATTCACCGCTTTCCTGTTCACAACGACCAATAAAGGCTTTGTCTCCACAGGTTCCGGCTCAGTTGTCAAGTTTGGAGCATGCGCTTCGGTGAACCATTTGCAAAAGAAACAGAGCCTCAGCCAGAACTGCACAGTCTTCGAGAGCACGCCAGGGTCAGAGGCTTCTGGTTTCCTGTTATCACCCCGCCCCTGTGCGAACGCGCCTGTCCGCTGCGGCTCCGCACTGCTCTCCCAGGAGAGCTGCCCACAGAGGAGCGGGGACGGCCGCCCTGCCCAGGGAGAGGCGGTCACGAGTGTGATGAGGACGTCCCCGGAATGCTGACCCAGGCAGTTCGCCCATGGCCCCAGCGTGACTCGCGAAGACCTGTTTTACGGCATCGTGAAGGGGAACCAGGAAGGCCAATTAAACTCTTCTTGAGCTCTCGGGTGGAGATATTGATTCTAATCAGAAGTTAGCTGCTTCTTATTAATAGGTGATCCAGAAACGAAGAAATTTTTCCTTTCTTTCTTTTTTGACAAGGTAAAGAGTTGAAAATGCCTTCCAAGCAGTAACATATGCATGAAGATGACTTAAACCTGCTGTCACGGAGAAACATACATGGCCCAAAGCCCTCATTTCAAAAGGACCTTTTCCATGTGCTGTGTGGTATCCCAAAATAATATATACACACATATATATTAAAATAAAGAGAAACCTTTCCAGAAAGAGAACTCATCACCTAGAATTTAATTCACTTTCTATAATATGGATTCCAATTTTCACAGCAAGTTGTTATGTATTTAATAAAAATTGAGGCGTGTGTATGCCCTTCGTTAAATGGTTTAAGAAGTAAAATGAGGTTTTGTGTTTTATTTATTATTATCTTTAAAAGTTGCAAGCATTCATATTGTACTGTGCTATTTCTAAATTTAGTCATGGATTTATTAAATAAAAGACTTGGAAAAGTAAATTTCCATAACCATCAATTACTTTGTGATCAAATCTTCTGATCTTATAATAAGCCATGGCTAGCGTAACTTTTTTATTCACATTGATCATTTCTTTTGAAAACAATAGAATGTAGATAATGAGGTTTTCTGATTTCAAAAATAGAGATATGGATTTTTAAAGTCCAGAGAGTGTGTATGTTTCCCTCAGCAACTTAATTCCAGTGCAGGTCCTGAACTCTGGTGGATAACAAGAATTCGGTGAATGAACGGATAGGGCTGAGACCAGAGGGAAGCCTCATCTAACCTTCAGATAGTCCAAGGAAAACAACTTTAGACAAAAAAAATTGTAGCATGTAAAAGTTTTGAAATCTCTGGCATGAGAGAGAATTTTCAAGGAGAAAATGAACATGAAATTAAATAGAGTAAGACATCTTACACATTGGAGGGACCTTAGGCCCTTGGGTGAGTGGGAGTTACGGGGAGAAGCTCATTTCTTGCCCTACACTCCGTTTCTTTGTTCATCTTTCCCACCACCATGTCCTTCTCTTCCACAGCTTAGCCATGGCTTTGTTGAGGGGAGAGTGGAGTACCAAATATGCAATAAGTATGTGAGTATGTTGACCACTTGGTACAACAGAGCAAAAACTGGGTTTGAAATAAGAAGCAGGTATTTCATTCCAGCTCTGCAGCTTCCTGACTGTGTGGCCTCAGAAAGGTCACTCAGTCTCTCTGAGCTTCAGTTTTCCCTGATGCCAAATCTACTGTGCAGGATTGTATTGTGATGAGGCACGAATAAAATATGTTTGTTAGAGTGTTTCGTAAATGAGCATTAGCCAAGTGCAGCTTTGACTACTCATGTTATGTTTGAATTTTGCCTTATGTAATAATTGTTCCTTTTGTTGTTTTTAGATCCCTCTCAATAGAATGTTGAGATTTCTTGGAGGGTAATCACTATTTTTTATCCATTTCTCTCTCTCTCTCTCTCTCTCTCTCTCCCTCTCTCTCTCTCTCTCACACGCGCACACACACACACTTAGCACTATGATATGTGCACACTAGAGCAATGATTTTTTTTTAAACTGAAGTAACTCTAACAAATAATAACAAAGCAAATTCAGGTCACGTAGGCCCTTATATTATCAAATTGTAAGTTCAGAGAGAGGATGGCGAAGCATCTCAGGGGCAGTGCTGGGAGCCCAGCCACAGGCGTGGCTCCTAGTCCCAGCTCCCCTCCCTGCCTTCCCTTTCCTTCTTCCAGCACGCCCCTGTGTCTTCAAGTGCTGGCATTCCTGGCTTGCCCATGGCTGGGTCCTCTCCTCTGCTGGCAAATGACACCTTGTTAGAATTACCCAAATACTATACAGACAGTAATAACGATTTCTGCCCTTTTTAAGTTCCAAGTGCTATAGTCTGCTCGTGCCATTTTTAAGAAGGAATATGCCACTATTTCTGACTTCTTGAAATTTGTATTCATCTTTATTTTGTTCCATGAAACAAAATATGTACTTTGCATTTCTTGTTACTATTTTATTGGATTATTGTTTGCAGGCATTTTGAGATTTTCAACAGTGGAATTTCCATGCATAGTGTCAAAGACAAAGAAAACGGAGTAAAGAAAATCTGCTTTTTGACCCAGGTTACCATCACAGAACAAGTACGTGCTGCTACTGAGCCTTAAAACACCCCAACGCTCCACACTCCTCAAATTCCAGTCTCACAGGGCGCAGCAACCTGCCCGCGCTGAGCAGTCAAGGGGTTAAGCAAGCTTTCTATTTTATGGACCCTTAAATCCTAAGTGATGCTGTGAGCTGCACATAACAAGGGTAGCCATGAAAGCATATATATATATATAACTTTTTTTATATATATAAATTCTTCACATCATCTGAGTAAGATTTTGAAAGCTCAGTAGCATCCCAGGAGCAAGAATGGCATAAAAGCCTTCACCAGCCAGAGAAGGCAGAGCAGACACATTAAGATGAGTTGCCACTTTGGAAGATATACGTGCGCGTGCACTCAGGCACACACATGTGCGCCCGTGAAGGAAACTGTGTCAGAAGGGTCTCGGTTTAGCTCTTATTTTTAAGAAAGTGTGCTCTAGAACACTTCAAAGAATTCTTTAAAATATCAAGGTTCCTCTATAGCGTGGGAACCTTATCAAACCTGGAAATACCTATTTAAATAGTATTTCTAAAAATATAATTTAGTCATTGTTTCTTGGTTCATATGATTTTTTATGGATATGAAATAACCTGTGGTTTTGCCTTCAAATAAAGTCCTAAATTTCAAACCTTGATAAATGTCTCAAGATCTTATATTCTGCAGCTTTATGAATATTGGTTTTATTGCTTATCCTTTGTAATTCATATTACTATATCGTTGTTGAGGTAGTAATCTATGTAAAATACTTTTATGTTCTGCATTTGAAAGCATTCACTTTATGGACTGAAAGATTATAATAGGATACAAGTGAAAGGAGATGAAATTCACATGTGTATATATATGTACATAATTTAGAGTGTCTTCTGTTTTGTTTAATAAAAGAAAATCAACAACCAAAGTATAAGAATCACAAAACCCTCCATCTTTAATTGCAACACACTATGCACACATGTGACAGATCCATGTGCTCAGCTTTTCTTCATGATCAGTAACAGTTTTAACTTACAGCTAATGATAAAAATCTTGATTGTTGACTACTCTGTATTCAATAGGACAAGCTATTTTAATTAAGTGATTTGAGTTATTCTTTATCATCGCACAGGGCAAGGAAAAGGACAATATTGTGTCAAACTCTAGCTTGTGAAAATCGAGTACAAAAATAATGGGGCTGTAAAATGCAGAGCACAATAATGCATAGCTTTTAGGATTGTTATGAGGAATAAAAAATAGTTTAAATTGCCTAGCACAAAACATGCGCTTGATAAAGTTGGCTATTTATATTATTAATTATTGATTTACTCATTGATAAAATGAGGATAATATCCATCTTTTAGTGGTTTTAGTAAGAGCAGTGATATAAGCGATAGCTTTTCCTGCATTTATTTGAATTATTATGTTTCTTTCACATTTAATCTGTTAATGTAGCAAATTACAGTAATCAATAGATTTGCTAATAGTAACTCAACCCTTCGTTAAAACTGCTGTAAATTCAGTGTGGGTATGCTGAATCATCTTTTTATGCATGGGTAGATTGTTTGCATAAATTTTGTGTCGAATCCTTGCAGCTGTATTTATAAATGAATTTAGCCTTTAATTTTTCTTTCTCACATTGTATGGTTGTTTTGCTATTTAATAATTTAAAAGATAATGCGAAACTTTCTATTTTTATCTCTTACATAGAAGAGTTTGTTTTAAAATGGAATGACTTGTTTCCTGATGGTATGGTAAATGAATTTTAACTTATTATGCAACTAATTTGTAATGTAACTTTTTTGATAAAAATGATCTGCTTTTTGTTCGTAGGTAAAGTTCATTATGGATCAGAATTTTAAATATATTTATTTTTATTGTTTATGCTTTTTCTCCCTGTCCCCACCTCCATCGAGGCCCACCCTTGCCCCTCCCTAAGTTAACCCCATGTTGTTGTCCACATCCAAATGCTCTTTAGTTAGCCCTTCACCATCTTTCTTCCCATTCCATCCACAACGGCTTTGTCAATTATGATCTTTTTAGAAATTTATTAATTTGGTCTTTGTTTTAAAAAGTATTGGCATAGGTCTATTTTAAAATGATGGGCATGATAAATTACCCTCCTCAAGGAGTTGCCACAAGCATTAAATAAAGTAATAAATATACAAAGCCTACTTAGAGAAAGCCTAATGAATATGAGACATCCAGTAAATCTTAGCTAATTATCATTAATACCGTTATTATCTTTTATTTTTAAAGTACATCAATGTTTTGTTTTATTTTATTTCTTTTTATAATTGTTGTTCAAGTACAGTTTTCTCCATTTTCCCACCAACACTCCCCCTCACCCCAGCTGTCCCCACCTCCCACCCTCGATCTTTCCCAGCTTTGGCTTTGTCCATGTGACCTTTATACATGTTCCTTGATGACCCTTCCCCCTATTCCCTGGTTTTCCCCTCCCACCCCCTCTCTGGTTACTGTCAGTTTGTTCCTTATTTCAATGTCTCTGGTTATATTTTGCTTGCTTGTTTGTTTTGCTGATTAAGTTACATCTGTAGGTGAGATCACATGGTATTTGTCTTTCACCGCCTGGCTTATTTCACTTAGCATAATGCTCTCCAGTTCCATCCATGCTGTCATGAAGGGTAGGAGCTCCTTCTTTCTTTCTACTGTGTAGTACTCCATTGTGCAAATGTACCACAGTTTTTTGATCCACTCATTTACTGATGGGCACTTAAGATGTTTCCTGCACTTGGCTATTGTAAATTGTGCTACTATGAACATTGGGGTGCATAGGTTCTTTTGGACTGGTGTTTCAGGGTTCTTAGCATTTAATCCCAGCACTGAAATTGCCAGGTCAAAGGGCAGTTCCATTTTCAGTTTTTTTAAGGAAATCCCATACTGTTTTCCATAGTCTGCTTTATTTGTAGTTACATCTCATTCTTTCTAATATTAATTTGTCTCATCTTTCTTTTTCTTGTTCAAACTTCCTGAACTTTGTTGATTTTATCAGTTTTTAAAGGAGTGATTTTAAAAAGTTTGCTGATTCTCTCTACTATATATTTTCCTGCTTCATTGATTTTTGCCTTGATATTTTAATTTTTTTTCTACTTTGCTTTTTTACCCTGCACTTTCTGTCTTTTTATGTAGTATGCTTAACTCATTAAATTGTAACTTTTTTCTAAATATGTTTTTGAAGGTGAATATATATATATTTGTAAATATATGTACTTCCCTCTTAGAACTCCGTTAGTTACATCCAACAGTTTTTTTAATTGAGGATACAAACTCAATGTAGATATTTCTATCTATCTTTTATCAATTATAGATGATTCTCATCAGTTCTTCTTTGACTATTGCCTTTCCTCCATCCCTCTGTTCTTTTTCTGTGACTCTGAGTAAAGTTGTTTAGACCCCCATTCTGTCTGACTGTTCACCTTTCTTTCCTGCTTTCTATTTTCGCAGTCTGTGCTGCAGCATCCCGAGTAATTCCTTCAGATGTATCTTCCAGTTCATAAAGCATCTCTCCAGCAGCATCCAGCATAGTTTAACTCTCAATGGATGATTTAATTTTAAATTTCATATTCACATTATGTAAACTAGACATTTCACTTTTTAAAATTTTATGTTGTATTTTTATTTGTTATATTTCCATTTTATTGTTATTTTTACTTATGTTTTACTTTTTATTCCTAAAAATTTATTTGGTTATTTAAAAAATCTCACTGCTTAAGTTTATAGTCTCTCTTTTGTCACATTTTAAATCTTATATTTCTTAAAACATTGTATCAATATATGTGTTTTATATTGTGTCTGTAATTCAAATATCTGCTGTCTCTTCAGGTTTAATTCCGCTGTTGAGTTACTTCTTCTGACTCTTATTTATATGCTTTTGTCTTTCACGTGTGTTATCATTTTTAAAATAATAAACTGTTTTCATTGGAACTTTATTTATGGGAATTATTTGTCTCGGCTGGTGGGTGAATTCCTCCCCAAAGGCTTTGTATTTGTTTTAGCAAGGTTTCTGTGGCATAATCACCGCTGGGCCATCTTAAGCTACTTTAAAAAAAAATTAAAATATTGTTTTATTGTTGTGCAAATACAGTTGTCTCCATTTTCACCCCAGCATGCCCCCCACCTCACCCATCCCCTCCCTCTACCCTCAAACCTACACCCTTTGGCTTTGTCCATGTGTCCTTTACACATGTTCTTTGATGGCCCGTCCCCTATTTCCTCCCATTACCCCTCTCCCTCCTCCCCTCTGGTTACTTTCAAACTTCAGATCTTTATCTCATTGGTCAGTTCAAGTTGGTTCATGCCTTCCGGAGGTCAGTGGACCAATTTGAGATGAAGAGGTTTGGGAAAAGGGACTCTTGGGTCCTTATGAAAACCCTAGCTATGCCATGTCCAAATAGTTTGCAAAAGTATTGAAACTTCAAATATTATTTTTACTGCAACTGTTGTAGTGATATACAGAAAATTTCCATCTGTCTTCTCTTATTTTTATTTTTTCTATCCACTCCCAAATTAATCTGCACGCTAGAGAATATAACATTAAGATATTGTAGAAAAACATCTATCAATGTATGTAAGGCTACTTTACACACACACACACACACACACACACACACACACACACACACACTTTTTGGCAATCCCCTTCATCATCCCAGAACGCAGCACTCTTTCTCCTCTCTTCCAGTGCCGATGCTACTTATTACCCTTACCACTGATAATGTGCTTCTTCCAACTCTATTGGATTCATATATACAATATATATAATAAATGTATAGAACAAATATATATGTGTGTGTATATATATATGAGGTCTGTCCACAAAAAGTCCAGCTATTTTTAATATAATGAGAATGGTTTGTGCAACATCAATGTAACCTGGAAGCCAAGGAAAGTAGACTGGAATGCACATGTGTGAGCAATGACAACTTCACTGTACTAGTCAGTGGGGGTGGTAGGTGCCATTGAGTGCACATGTGTACTATGTGGCTATTGCATTCAAAACAGCTGAGCAAGTAGAGCAACAAATCTCCATCAAATTTTGCATTAAGTTGAATATTCCTCCACGGAAACTATTCAGATGATTCAGAAGGCTGCAGCTATGGGTAACCGGTGATTGGAAGCTTCATCATGACAACATGTCCGCTCATGCATTACGTCTCATGCAGAGTTTTTTTTGGAGAAACATCAAATCACGCAGGTGACTCACCTCCCCCTACAGCCCAGATTTGGCACTCTGAGACTTCTTGCTTTTCCCCAAACTATAATCACCTGTGAAAGGGAAGCGATTTCAGACTTTCAGTGAGATTCAGGAAAATACAACAGGGCAGGCAGCTAATGGCAATTGGGAAAACTGTGTGAGTCCTAAGTTGCCTACTTTGAAGGGGACTGATGTGTTGTCCTGCATACAGTGTTTCTTGTATCTTCTTCAATAAATGTCTCTATTTTTCATATTACATGGCTGGATACCTTCTGTGTATATATATTCTTTCTTTACAACTAAACTATAAGGTTCTACAATCAGGGCCCATGTCTTTTATAATTGTGTTTTTAACTGTCTCTATAATATGCTGGATAAAGTGAGCAGTGAGAGAAAGTGGTGGTTCATCTCTGCCAAACCTTCGATCATGCTGTGAGCATCCACATTAATGCCTACCTTATGTTGCATGGTTATTTTGTTTGGTTTGCTAGCTTGATCTTTCGTTCTGTAGGCTGCTTCTGCTTGTTCACTGATCCCTATTCCTACCTATCGTCTACTATATCTTCAACTTCATCCCTTTCAAAACAAGGTCTTTTGGAGAGCAAATAGCTGAGTCACACATATCCAAGAAATTTCACCTAAAAGAAGACTAAATGTTTTTTATTCCAAATATCTTGATCTCATTACTCTTGACTTTGTTTCTTGGTATCATACAGTAGGTGAACCAGTGCTTTCCTTTGAATAGAAAATCAGTACAGGAAGAGCAGAAAAGCCTTTACAAAACCAGGCACCAGCCTGGTATGCCAATGACTTTTTGCCTTTCAACTCCTGCAGACTTTTGGTACCACTTCACTCCCAACGACGTAGGATCTATCCTGTCCCTAAGTGTCAGCATACATGGAGCTCTGATCAGCATCCCTGGCATAGCTTCAGGGACCCCCTTATTGCCAGTCCCTCTTATGTGTTGCTTTGTGTCCTAATTTTAACAACAAAATAGTTTCATTCTTTCTTTGCTTTCTATGCCTGTGTCCCTGACTTGACACATAGATGGCCTAGTACCATTTTCTTCAGGCTTGGTCTTGTCCATGTGGTGTCCTGTTGTTGATTCTCCCTGATGTTGCCTTCCTTCTTTGCCTTCCCTTCTTGCTAGGAATTTGGAGTTTCCTGGGTAGCTTGCTTCTCACCTGAATATCCATCTGTTGTCTGAGTTCACTTTTCTTTGTGATCCCCAGAGTATTTTCATGAGTTGTTGCTTACTGAAGACTACTCATCACCAAGCTGGTTACTAAAACTTTTACAATAGTCAAGGGAAGAAAATAAAGATGCAGTAGTTACAGTAATTGAAGACAGATAACTCATCTCTGCTCTATACTTTGAGTTCACAGATTCAATATCTCTGTGCTTTGGGCAACAGATATGAATGTATCTGGTAACAATTGATATGACTATGCCAAAGGTATGGTTATAATGAGAAACATAAATCTTTATATTTTATTTACTTGCCAATATCTTATAAGCTTAATATATCTGCTCTATGTTTACTCATTTGCCTAAGATGTTTGTAGAATACAATAAACTATACAATGTGAGGAAAAATATAATAATGGCACTAAAATGGGCATCATGATTGGACAGTAAATTATCAAAATCACGTTCCAATCTTTAGATCTGTTAAGAAAGCCATATAGATCAGTTTTCACCTCTTTTCAGAATTGAGGGATTCCTGGAAACCCTATTTCTGAGTTTTTGCTGTTTAATAGAGTGGGGTCACCACAAAGGGAACAAAAACTGATAGAAATATACTTTCTACAAACGTTATTTGGCAGGAGTGGAGCGTAATCAATATGAAGCTTCTAGTTTAATACCTACTACTTAATGTTTTGTGTGTGAATGGTTAGAAAGATGCAGCCCTTTGGCTCTCAGAACTGTCTGATGAATGAGTCTAGAACAGCCACTTTAATCTATCAAGAGAGAAATATGATAAAACATAAAAGCATAATACCAAACTTTATCAGCAAAGAAACATATTAAAATCAATATTAAGCACAAGTATATATTGATCAAAAAAATTCAGATGAAAAACACATGGAGTTCAATATCAGGGACAAAGAAATTTGTATATTTCTTTTGTGAGATTGTTGCTAAATGAAGAAGTTTGTATTATTGACATTGAAAGTTACAAGATTCTCCGATTAAGAAAAGTCCAGCTTAATAAACACATGTTACAGTGTTGGGTTTGCTCCAAACTTTCTGCCCCCATTTTTGGCATTTACTCACATGGAAAATTCTGATCCGCCAGGTGAGTATGACTTGTGTCACTCTCAGCCTGGGTATAGAGATAGTTAAAGACGTGAGTTGGTAATGGTAGTGTTGGTAAGAGAAGGGAGGGTGGCAGGCATGGGTATGTATATTCGTTGGTGAGATTTCTTGTGTGTCATTGAGGAAAACAAAAGTTGAAGAATATAGTTTTGCTCTATAGAACTTATTTCCACCCTAAATGATAGAATTAAGGCTTTTTCATAATATCTTTTAGAATTGCCATCCGACCTCCTCCTTTCCTACACAGAAGCAGCCTTTGCGCGTCTGAACACAAATATTGTTTGATAACAAATTCAGTTTTGATCCATCCAGGGTGGGTCATGTGTACATCAGGGAGCAACTTTGCATTGAGATGCATTTGCAAATTTCAGCAAAGTTTGGTACACAGAGCATTTCTGAACACCTCTTTGCTCAATAATGATTAGGCTCATGAAGTAGGCACTTCACCAGGTTAGGGGCCTTTTGTTCCCTGCTTTGCTGCTTTGGCAAACACTAATGTCAATAGTTAATGTCAAGTTGATAAGTGCTTATGTAATCACCTATCTTTTTAGAGGTTTCAGAGAAGCATCTGTGCTATGTGTACTAAGTGTACTATGTGTGACAGGTGTCCTATGTACAACTTATTAGCCACAACACAAAATGGGTCACTCAACCTCATTTTTTCTAACTCTCTGTTTCCTAATTCATAAGATGTATATAATATCTGAACTGTGTGCTTCACAAGCTATACCAATCAGATACAATGATAAGTGCAAAAGTGCTTTTGAAAACTGTAAAGCACTATACAAATGTGCGTTGTCATTCAATGTGGAACCTACAGACTTGAAAATACATGAGTATCACTGTGATGTTGGTAACAGAGACACTAAGGAGAATTCCGCATCAAGATCCAATTCCTATTTAGGGCTTATGAAGAAACAGTGAGATTTAAGCCTCAGCATAGACAGCCAGCCGGGATGAGTTCTGTCTAGGAGATCTGCCTTACTCTTTCAGTGTATTTTTCGAGTCCCTGTATCTAAAACCGGCCCTTGTGTGGGAATGGTTAGAAAGAGGCTACGGCCCTTGGACTCTCAGAACTGTCTGATGAATGAGTCTAGAACAGCCACTTTAATCTATCAAGAGAGAAATGTGATATCATTTAATATGCAAAATTAGAAAAATTGTTAAACACATTTTCAAATCATGTTGAAAGAGAGTCATAATTTGACAAGGATGTGTGAATCTAGGTTCTGATGTTCAGAAGCATAAATAAAGCAATTTGCAGCCCACATTGTAAAAACTGGAGCTTCGCATCCCCCATTAGAAAATGGTCTTTTGTCTTTCCCCATCACCATAATTAACTAGTTCCTATTCATTAAACAATGAAATAGACAATTAAATAGTAATAATAGTACTTTAATTATGAAGGTATTGTTATCTGAATAGAATGTGGAAAAGGAGATCACTTTAGCTGCGTTTAAAATGTTTTCTTGTCTTCTTTTTAAATACTGAAAAAGAAAGTGTTCTTATTTTCAGACACCCTAGCAAGGAATAGGATAGACTCTACATCCTCTTAAGGCCATTTCTGATTTAAAAAAAAAAAAACCAAACAAAAAAAAAACAAGTCTCATATGTTAATGGAGTAAGCATTCATTAAGACATGTAAATTCTTAATATACATCTTTAGTATTTTTTTCAAGAGGCATCTCTGATAGTTCTAGGAATCATCATCAAGTATATTTAACCACAAGGATGATTAAGATGAACGTCTTGTGCATGGTGACTTTCAGAGTGTGTTAAGCACCCTAATACTGGGGTTAAGTCCAATTTAGGCTGCTCTTTACCTTGCCTTTTCTTTTTTCCTTTGGGTTGAGTGTGATTTTAAAAGTGTTATTATTTTCTGTCTCAGTAGAACTGAATAAATTATCCTAGCTCCAGTTATTAAAAAACAAGCTGAATCTCCAATATATGTTTTGACCTTAAAATTAGTAACAATTTCCCGCACTCACATTTGGGATTTTATCTCTCAGGAAAGCGCTTCAGTTATAAACAGTCTTCTCATTTACCACAGTCATCTTCACCCGATAAAATCTTAAGAAACGGGCAGTTCTGGGTAATTAGACAGGAGTCCTTCTATTCACTCGCATGCAAAGTAATATTGTGTGGCCATTACATCTCAATTTGAATCTATACTTTGCTACTTAGTGACTCTGTAAACTTGGGCAAATAATTCCTCTGAGCCTCTGTTTCTTCATCTGTAAAATGGAGCTGCATAATAAGCTATGAGGAGTAAATGATCATTATATAGAAAACACTGAGCATGGTGCCTGGTTTAGGGAGTGCTTAATAATCGCATTGGTTATCATCATAGTACAACATCTTAGCCTTTTGGCATCTTTCTTGGTACAATGAGCCACTGAAACCTCCCAGAAAATTTAAAGTTGGGTGTAATTTCAGGAGTACTTCTCTTGGTTTTGGTTCTTTAAATGAAATAGACGTTGGCTTTGGGGTACTCCTGTAAATAACGCTACTTCCTCACACAGTCTAAGCACCTCCAACGGACCTAACTGGAACCACCCAGCAGCCATCTGCCTCATCTCTCAGAGCTGGCTCTGCATCCAGCTGTCCCGACTCCTGGTCTGGCTGCTTCTAAGCCCAGCAGCCCTCCTTTACCTCTCCCACTGTGAGCCACGTTGACTTTTACCAGTCAGACGTTGAAAGATCACGTAAGGCTAGAATATGAAAGGTTTAAGCCATCACAGATTCCCTTGGGACTTCATGTCCACTTCAGATTTTTCTATAGGTGATAATAACATTTTAAGGCTCCTTAGTTTTTACTATCAATAGCAAGTCAGCAGAATACTGGTTGGCAAATAGTTAAAAGCCTGAACCATGGAATATTGAATATAAATCCAAATATCAGAAAAGTATAAGTTGAATGTGTGAAATTTTAATTTACAAGGTCAACTACAAAAAAGGTGCATGTACACAACTAAATGTGTATTCAGGATTCTACTTCTTGCTCTTTGAGCACTCAGCGATTCAGTTTTTAGATGGACCCTCGGGCTAATGTCAGATATGAGGATCCTACGTAACCTGAAATAAAAACAATGCCCTGGCTGGTGTAGCTCAGTGGATTGAGCACGAGCCTGCAAACCAAAGGATCATGGTTCGATTCCCAGTCAGGGCACATGCCTGGGTTTCAGGACAATTCCCAGCAGGGGACACATGAGAAGCAACCACACATTGATATTTCTCTCCCTCTCTCCTTCCCTTCCCTCTAAAGATAAATAAATAAAATCTTAAAATAAATAAATAAATAAAAACAATGTTTCTTAATGAGTCAGTGTCAAGTTCTCCAATGAGTCTTACTTTCTTCTATCAATAGAATAAACCCAGGGAAAGATACCAGTGCGGCCTCAGAATTCTATGAGGAATCCCTTTGGGTGGAGGAACGAGGGGTTTGTACTTGGTAGTATCTGTCATGTTTCCTCCTCACTGGATGTGAGAGCTTGGATTTTTCAAGTGCCACCTGACCGTTGGAAGCTGGACAATCTACTGTGGCTCTTTTCTGAATCCTACCAAGGAAGAGCTATTTTAATCAATTTAACAGTCAATTTTTGCCAAGGTCATATTGTATTTCAGTAATTTACTGTTTAGTATCTTCCTTTGTTAACTGGAGACCTCATGATATCAGAAGAATTAATATCCTTTTTTATTTACACAATACTCAAGTGATTTTCAATGTTATAATCCACAGCTATTCAATTTTATTTTTAATCGATACTTGGAGTATATAAACACCATTTTAGAGTTGATTATAATCTCATTATTTCAATTCATTGGAACAAATGTTTTTTGAGAATCTACTTTAAGGCCATTTTCAGGGAAGTTTCCACTATGAATAAAACACGGATCTGATCCCAGTTGCTTAATTCTCTACTCAGTGAAGGCAAGGCATAGTACCTCTTAAGAAAGGTCATGTAAAAGTAGAATAAAAAAGGTAGAATATAAAAATATCCACATAGATTCTGTGCAAAACGTATATTTATTACCTCACTCAATCCTGCGAGCGCATTACGTGCTAGGCATGATGGTCCCTGGTGAGGAAACCGAGGCGCGGGACGCTAAACATTTTGGCGAGGGCCAAACAACTGGGGAACAACAGGAATGAAACGGAAGCTACTCCGACTCACTAATATTTTGCCCCCGTGTGCATATAACACACGCCAACTGGTTTTAAACAGAAGAGGGAAGAGGATCAATGATGTAGACAGGAGCAAATCATTTATGATGACACTTCGGAGGAGGGCAGGATTACCCGTGACTCCAAATAAGAGGGACGTTTCGGCGAAATGGTGAGTTTGATCAGAATTTTGAAGGACGGGTGGGTTGGAGCCACGTGGGCATAAAGGATACGCTTGGTGGATGGGATGGCTTCAGTGAGGAAGAGACATTGGGTGAAAGGAGTGGCACATTCTGAGAAGACGAGCGGTCAGGTTCGGCCGGGGTGTGGTGTGTGCGGGGGAGGGAAGCAGATGGGTCTGATAACGCAGGTGTGGGGGATCGCTGCGGCTTTCGTGCCTGCCTGCGGGATTTGTACTTACCTTGAGTTAAAATAGAGCTAGAAAGCTTTCAAGTACCAGACTAGCGTGAGCACACCTGTGCTTTTCCAGACTCTCCTGGGAGAGGTGTGGTGGATGGGAGGAGCCAGCTCAGCGGGGACCTGATTGTTAGCCCAACGGAGCAGTGCTGGGAGGGGGAGCGCGGATGTGCAACAGAACAAGGGAGAGCGGCGACAGGTGTCTTCCAGGTTCTTGATTCAGTGACTGTAAGAATTTGGTAACAGGTGAGTAATGATATCAGCAAGAGGCGATCTTGGCTTTTCACGTTTGTTTAGTTTGAAGGGAGGAGGAGATATTTGTTTGCTTTGGTAGAAGTTCAACTTCAGGTGCTCATAGAACATTGTCCGAGTCCGTTTGTGTTGCTATAACAAGACACTCTAGACTGGGGGTGGCTTAGAAACAGAAATTTGTTTCTCGCAGTTCTGGAGGTTGGGGAGTCCAAGATCAGGGCACCAGGAGATTCAGTGTCTGGCGAGGACCCACTTCCTTATGCACAGAAAGCCTGCAACACCGAATTTGCTTAACAGCACGCTGACTTCTTCGCTTAACAGTTCTCTTGGTTTGGGGGGTGGTCTCATCAGGCATAACTTGATTAGTTCAATCTGCTCACTCCATTCAGCATATTACATTCTCCTTTTTGTAATTCTCTGCTGGAGTCTGACCCTACACTTCCAGCCTTTTCTCCTTTTAATCCCGGTTCTTGTGTCAGAATGCTAGCTTGTTGAGGATGGTGCAGTCTACCTTCTTCAACAGTGACAAAATTCCAATGTGAGAAGCGAAACAAAGATTATCATTCTCTTCTCACTCTTCATACAAAATCGTTATTTCAGATTTGGTTGTTTTTACTTGGAATCCAAGTACAAGACCTTTTGTACATTCTGCCTATCACCTCCTATTCACTTCTCTGTGCAAGCACATTTTTATTTGTTTGAATGCCAGTTCTTGACACCTAAGTCCCTGTCTTACACACACACACACACACACACACACACACACACACACACACACACACATATTCAGCCCAGAGCATCTCTTTATTGCTGAAAATGTGTGTATTCCTTTGCTTATTTTTCTCAGTCCTATTTTATCGCTTTTCTTCCTATTTCTGGCTCTGTAATTGTGTGTAACTTTACTAATTTGGGAGAGAGTGTGGTTAATAGAAAAGACACGACTGAGAAAGAAATCAGGTTCCTTGGTTAACTGGAAAAAATCATTGGCATGGGCAGAGTACATTTTATCAGCTCCTCATTTATCTAGTTCTTCAATATTCCCCGAAGTGGGTCATCTGTTGTGGAAAGTTCAGGACAAGATTTCAAGGACAAGGTCTGCCGAAAACCATGGAGGAATCAGGCAAGTGAATGCTTTCAGGCAGAGGCCCTGCATCTCCCCTTGAGCCATTTTCTGGGAGAGGTCTTTCCTTTGTTCCATTCCTTGCTGATTTCAGGGCTCTGATGCCTCGGTCACAGAGGAAAACAAACAGTGACTAAGGGTAGATGGAGATGGAAGCCACAGTCCCCGAAGGATGGGATGGCTCAGGATGCCTCGCTGGTCACAAAGCCCACACCTTCCGCAAATTATCTCTTTTGCTTGCTTGGCTCAAAATAGGAGACCATGTTAATCTCCTCCTTTGTAGATAACTAGCATCATCGGGAATGATCATGATGCTGATATGGGCAATTTTGAAATCAAACAAACCCAAAGAGGAGCTTCGGGTTGAAATTAGTCTCAAATCATTGCTTTGAAAACAGAATAATAGGAATAACCACTCACATGGAATAAGCAGTAATTATGCACCAGGCCCTGCGCTGGACCTTCACAGACGTTGCTCAGCGAATCCCCACTCTGTGGGGATCGCTACTGGCCTCGCGTTGTAGAAGAAGCTGAGATCCAGGGAGGCTCTTTATCCCACCACGATCTGAACCCAGACATGATGGGCTCCCAAAATCACATTAGACTACGAGGACCAGTAATATTGGTACCCTTCACTTCATATTGAATTCATTTTTTTGAACTCTGTGACATCTGTAAACCTTCGGGCAAATGTAACTGGGAGAGAAAAGCAGCTCCTTCCAAGGGTGTATTTCAAAATAAAGCAAAATAGAGGCTACCACACCTGTTCCTGGCTGCCTTTCAGAGCAGAGCCGGGGCCAGAGCTGCAGGCTAGGCCCGGAGATATCATCGTTCCTGTAACTGACCAGGGCTGCCACAGTATAAACTGGATTTGGGTCTGCCCGGGGTGCACCAAAGGTCGCCCCAGTCACCTAGGGAAGAGTTAACTCTTACAAGCAGGGAACATTTAGATCTGAGAGGAGTAGATTCCAAATTTAATGGGATCTTAGATGACATGTTGTATAAAATTTCAAAGTGGGATTCTTACATACATAATTTATCTCTGTAATTAAAAAGCCTAATTTCAAAAATAATAGAGATGCAACACAGAATGGTGTGATTTCTTGTCACAAAACAAGTTATTATCTTGATAATGCAATACTATAATTTGCATTGCTGCAAAATACAGTGCTTCCATGAATTGCATGATAAATGTTGTCTAATTATTTTCTCCCTAACTCCCTCCCTCTTCACTTGCATTGCTTGTTAGATGATAAGATTCCAGTTGTCAGGGGTGGGCTGAGACCTCTTGATCAGCATCTGTGGAGTAAAGGCAAAATTCAGAAAAGTCCTTTGGCTTTGTCCCATTGGATAAGGAAAGCAAATGCCATCCTGTGGTTTAATATGAATGGGCATGTCGCAGGAGGTCTCTAGGGGGGCCGTGTTTTGTGTGTGTGTATACGTTTCATTGCAAATTCCTCAAGTATGCTGCAGATGAGTGCTCGGGGACTACTGTTATGGGGGTACTTTGGCCGTAAATGACCATTATATTTCTGAGCAGCCCCTTCAATTCCCCTCGCTTTCCTCCTGGTTACAGCACCATAATTCTCAGCCGGGAAGGGAGTGTAAATAGCTCTCCCACCGCTGATGCCACTTAGCCGGCTGCAAATTGATGTGGATGGCTCTTTAGCTTTGGAAACTGTACGTTTCACCTTCACAACGCGCCGGGCGTTCATTGGCCTGGGGCTTCGGAGCCCGAGATAAATCCTTAACCAGAGCTTGGCTCTCTGCATTGCAACACATCAGAGGTAGTGGACGGAAATTTCAAACATTTGGAAAATTTACACCTTGTCACTCTCCAAGGGCAATGGTTCTAAGAAATTATGCCATCCCCACCAACCTTTGCATACTAAGTCTAAAACCCAGGGCCATTTCTGACTCCAGCTGAAGTGCTGAAGGTCAGAGAGGTCAAGGCAAGACAAAGCTTTGTGCATGTTTGCCATTATTATGCTAATCGTATGCATGGCCTTTCTGTACTTACAGTGGTTTTCCTGGCCCCCCCAAATTCATTGGTGTTTTCAATAAGGTGAATATTCAAAACAGTGACAAATGGCTGCAAATCTCAAGTAGAGACTCACATTTTGCCCTTGGCTTGTGATGTTTAGAAGAAGGGAAGAAAAATATGACCTGAAATGTGGTTTTACATTCTCTTCATTCTTTTTGTTGTATTTTTGCTTCCTGACTCTGATGTTCATACTTCAACATCCCTAACAACCTGTTTTTCCACAGTGATGGCTGCAAGTAATTCTAGAATATATATTTACATGTTTCTGTGAAACTATCTTGGGCCTCTGAGCACAACATTATCTATGAAGAGTTTGCTGGTTTTGTGAGAGGCGCTAAACCAAACATGGTTTTTCTACTGAACATTCTGGACACAGTTATTAATAAATTAGCTCATCTTCTCTTTTCTGGATGAAAATATTCCCAGAAATTAACCCTTTCTCACCCTTTTAACTGTGTAACACATTAATTATTTTTAATTTTCTTTGCTAAGTCTATGGATTCACCACACAACCTTTATTAAGTTGAGTGCTATCGTGGGCACTTCGTACACGAAAGCACAGGAAATCAGGGATTTCACAGTCACCCAGACTATGAATGGTAATAGCATGTGATGAGCACTTCCCTCCTGATATGAAAAGCGATACTAAAATAACACTCTGAGCACAGACTGGTAAGGTGAGCTGCGTTGGAGAGGACGTGGCCAGAAAGCTGGCCAGAGGAGCCCCAAGGCCCAAGGGCCAGGAGGATGCATGACGTTCCCCTCATGGGGGACAGAGAAGGGCTTTGCTGGCAGGAGGAACAACGTGAGCCAAGTCAGGCTGACCCGGGAGGGGACAGAGGTGTGTGGAGGAGACTGGAGCTGATGCCAGGTGCACTGGAGGGTGTTTTAAGAAATTGTGCGAATAAGGAGGGATTGGGGATCAGTTGAGAAGGTTCTAAATGATCTGCTCTGCGTTTAGAAACATTTTTTCCCATTCCCCAAATGCTATAGCCTTCATGATCCATATCAGTAATATTATCACTTAAACTGTTGCATCCCTTTAATGTGACTAACGTCTCCAGAAATCAGGAGAAATTTCCTTACTTTGTATTTCTTTTCCGTGGTGGCACTGTGGCAAGGGTACACTCCCCATCAACAGGCAGTAATTTAAAAGAACCCACTTGGAATTGTTCCTGGCCTCTAGCAATGGACGCAGCCACAGGCCATCTGCTTGGGCTGTCTGCGGGGCATCTTGTGGTACGACACTGAGTCCCCACCTGTCCTCCAGTTTGTCACATTAAGCTAATTTCCCATTCTTGGAATCACATTTCTGGAGTAAAGCACTGTTTTTAAAAAGTCACAGGAAAGATATTCTCCCTCGTGGAAAGGAAGAACATGTAGCTGGCCCCAACATAGGACCCCTCGGTGTGGGGCTACTTGTCAGGTGAACTGGCTGTCGCTGAATGTAGACCATGGAAGCTGCTGGGGTACAGCCCAGAGGCCCTGCGGGTGGACCCCGAAGCTGCTAACGAGCAATGAGAGAGCAGGGGCAGCACGACACAGCAGGAAGGAAGATGGTCCACGCGCCTCCATGCGGCAGCTAGTCCCCGAGGAGCCAGCCTTGCCTTCCCTTCCACCCCCATTCATCGCAGCCACCCGGCTCCACGAGCTTCCGCTGATGATATGCCTGCGGGGACCCGCGCGCACCACGGTGCTTCCCCTCACTTGGTCAACTTCCCTTCGTTCCCTTCCACCCACCAGCCGCCATTCCTTGTACACCCTGCAGTAACTGCTCTTCTCTGTCTCACACTTCCCCAGCAGTCTTTCCTCCTCGAATCCTGATGGCCCAAGTGCTCTGAGCACCTGTAGCACCTCCAGCACTCCTCCGTAAAAAATAAAAATAAAAATAAAGAAAGACACTTCATTTACCTTCTGTTTGTCCTGCTCCCAGCTTCACTGTGAGTCTGGTGCGCTGGGCAAGGCCTGGAGTGAGGCCAGTGAGCCAGTACCCTTGGGCAGAGCACTTAGGAGACCTCAAAAAACCTCTGTAATCAAAAGAATGCTTGGTTCATGCAGTCTTCTTGAAATATAAAAACATTAATGCAAAAAGATTCATGATGAGCAAAATATCAACATTTTAAAGTAAATATCCTCATTACCGATTTTTTTTTTTGCCTCAGGCTCCAATATGGCTTGTACAACCCCATGACTGATCTTGTCTTATTTAAAATGTTGATATTTTGTTCATCCTTGATTTTTCCATTAATTTTGATTTTTAAAAATATTGCATTAAACTGTTATCTTGCTGGGAGAGGGGTTTGGGGTATGCCCTTATATTTCGTATCCAAGGACAATGCCTTACTTGCCTTAGTGTCGATGTGGTACTGGGTCTTTATGCTTCTTTGATTTCCAAAGCTTGGCGGAAGACCTCACCTGAGAGAAGGGCTTATTAAGGACTACTTTATCGATGTCCAGATTCAGTTTAGGATAAACTCCCGAATGAATTTTACTCTAAGCTTAGAATGAACTCCGGAATGAATTTTACTCTAAGCTTCTGATCTGTTATCAGCATTCCTAATTCAATGTCTTCCCCCAATATAATCTCAGTGGTTGAGAAAACTGTTTACTATTTAAAATAAAACTGAACCCCATCAGCCTGCTCTTCAGGCTGATCCTTAGTAAATGACATTTAATTTAAGGATGATTCTAGATCCATTGGTTTCCTTTCGGGTATGTATTAAGTACCTATTCCATGCCAGGAGCGTCTCTGCGCTCCATCCCTGTTCCTATGGAGCTTATTAAAGTCTGGAAAGGGAGAAGATAAGCAAATCGATGATGCGTGAAATCACAGAAATGTGTACAGGATAAAGAAGTGATCCAGATGAGCGACGGATGATCGCAACATAAATAAAACTGTTTCCCAGCTTGCTTTCTACTCCAATGGCCAAATATCATAAAATAAAGATAAGTTTGCTTTCCTCCTTGCCCATTGAAAATTGTTACTTACTTTGGGTGAAGGGATATTTGCAAGGCTGTTTTTGTGATATACAGCTACTTTCACCTCAAGTCAAAACATTTTAGAGATCAATTTTCACAGCACCAGTAGAAGACAAGGCATATATATCTGTTAGTTGCCCTGAATTTCGCTTTTGACAATGATTGAAATGGCAAAGACCACCTCTGCCCCAACACAATCCCACTCAGCATCCATTACCTGAAAAATGACTGCAGATTATCAAAACAAAGTGCAGCTTCCAGGAATACCAAAGGCTAGTCAATTTGGCATCTGTCTCGCTGGGATGAGTTTGGAACACATTTTGTTAACATATGCATGAGACTGTCATGAAGGAGAAAAGGATAAACTGCGCTGAGAATTAAACACATCATAACTATTTCATCGTTCATGTATGTATAGTCTGCTCTCTGCTTGAGTTTAGGGACTTTGCTTTCAGTTTTGTTTAAGAAAAGTTTATTAAGCACATACTATGACCTAACACTATACCATATAAAGATATACTAGATGCGGCCTCTGCCCTGTAGGGGTTTATGGTAATATGGAGGGAGAGAGCAGGCCAGAGGGCTGCGGAATCATAGAGACTCGATGAGCATATATCATGTGTGTTGTGTAGCCCAGCCATTAACAGGGTGGGCTCTGGGGTCAGGCTGCATGTGTGGCTTCAGGCAGGTTACTTTAACTCTTTCTGCCTCAGCAAAAATGAGCAAAATATTTCCTTAAATGAGTTAAAATATGTAAAACACCTAGAACAATATCTAGCGCATAATAAACCCTTGATAAATAGTAACTCTCATTATTGATGTCATATCATAAGGAGAGGGTTATGTGTGGACTTGGGTAGGAGCACAAAGTACTGTCACTTTTTGTAAGCTGGATGGAATCTCTAGAGAAGATGACATCTCAGCTGAGTCTTGAAGACTCTTGGTGTTATCCAGAGGAGAAAGGGGAGGCACTCTGAGGAAGGACTGGAGAGGAGGATGTGCTAGGCTTCACCTCACATGCTGGGACCAAAGGAGAGTAAGCCTGCAATTACTGAACCTCGAGTCTGAGGAGGGCAGTGACGCAACCCAAGACTATAACCCAAGAGGCTGAGGCCAGGCCATGAAGGACTGGATGGTCACAGAGGACTCAGTCCTGCAGGTAATTGGGAACCCTCGGAGAGTTTACCAGACCGAGTGAAAATTTCACATGGACTGCTGGTTGGCTCTTTGAGAGGTAAAGGACCAAGGGAAATGGACAAATATTGCAATGATCCAAATGAGAGACAATGAAATAAGACATTTGCAGTAGAAATGTACAGCATTCATCAGTTTTCACTTATTTGTCATTCATGTAAAAATGAGTTTTTGAGTGTCTGCTTTGTGTCATGTCCTCTGAATGTAGAGGACAGATTAACACTAACATCGTATTTCCTTGTGTGTAGTTTACAACATTGTGCTGTAGAAATCTATTATAATCACAATATTTGCGCAGAAGGTATATATTTATGATTGTGGTATTCTATAAGGAAAGAGTGTGGAGTACGGTGAAAGTAAACAACAGGAATATTGGTATAGCCTAGTGATTACGCACAAGACTCTAAGTTAAACTCCTGGAGTTCAAATCCTATTGCTGCCGTTCAGCTGCTGCACGATGTTGGGTACTTACTTACCTTTTCAGGTTTCTCCTCCACAAATAGGGTGATAGTACTTACTGCATAGGATTATTATGAGGATTAAATGAACTCATATACATAAAGCACTTAGAACAAAACCCACACATGGTAAACTCAATATAATTACTATCATCCAACCTGTTCTGGGAGGCGCTGTTAGCACAAACTTCCTAGGAAGCATCGAGCATCGAGAAGGGTAAATATGAGTCAGTTAGAATAGATTATTTCAGACAGGCAGAAAGGCACATAAGAAGACCCTGAGATTGGGGAAGGGTGGCTACACCCAAAGAACCAAGAGGAAAGGTCAGAGCTGGAGTTTAGTAAATGAGGGGAAGGTATTATGAGATCAGAGTAGACAGCTGGATGGAGGTAGATCACACAGAGCACTGTCAGGAATTTAGAAAAATCGAGATTTCATGAGAAGCCAGTGGAGAGTTTCAACCAAGGGAGTAAGATGGTCTGATTTATGGTTGGAGAAGAGAACCTTAGCTACAACATGGAGGCTAGAGAGGAATTGTTGGAACACTAATCAGGAGCTAGTTTATTAAACACAATGAGTCAATGGTGGCTTTGAGTGGGGAGGTGATAATGGTGGGACTTGGCCATTCATAGGTGGGATAAGGGACAGACTGGAGTCGAGGATGAGTCCCGGTGTTCTATAGCCTGGGTAGATGTTGATGTCCTGATCTTCCCAAGACAAGAAGCCTGCTGAAGGAGTAGGTTAGGCATCTTCTGAATTAGGACTGATTTGGCTGAAAATTAACAGAAGATTCACTACCAACAGTAGTTTAGCAAGAAATAAGTTTATTTCTTCCTCACACATTTGCAGGCGAATGTGAGCTGGTATGGCTCTCCACAGAGTGAGGGACCCAAACTCTACCTGATCATGTCACACATGTAGCTTTTCTTCCCCCAAGGTGGCTTCTTGGACCGGGACTGCAACATTATGTCCGTATTCTAACCGGCAGGAACGACAAAGTGAAGGGAGGAACTAGCACTTCTCCTTAAGCACACTTACTGTAAGTTAGACATAATGTTTCTGCTTATACCCTGTGATGGTTAATTTTGTGCGTCAACTTGGCTAGGTCATGGTACCCAAACATTAATATTTGTCGAACACTAGATGTTGGTTTAAAGGTAATTTTTAGGTGAGTGTAATGGTGCCGTCAGTACATGTTTAGCGAAGCAGATTGCCCTCCATAATACGGGTGGGCCTCATCTGGCTAGTTGAATGCCTTAGGGGGTAAAAAGACTGGCGTAGCACTTACTCCCATGGAAGAGGGAATTCTGCTTACAGACTGACTTTGGAGGTGAGGTGCACCATCCATTCTTCCTTGGGTCTCCAGCCTACCAGTCTACCCTGCAGACTGTGGACTTGCCAAGGCTCCATAATCACATGAGCCATTTTTTAAAAATAAGTCCACCTCTCTTTATGCACACACACACACACACACACACACACACCCTCACACACCCTATCCATTCTGTTTCTCTGAAGAGCCCTGACTAATATGGTCCCATTGGACCCAAGTTAGGCACAAGGCTATGCATAGCTGTGGGAATGGCTGGGAAATGGGGTGTTAATTTTGGCAGTTGAGTAGCCAGCTACCGTCCAAGGGAGTTATTGTGGAAGAGTAGAAGGGGTAGGAAAATGGGGGATGGCTGTCAGTCTCACCACAACTAACTCCATAAAAATTAGCTGCAGCAGGTTGTGTTGGAGTTAGTTATAAGACTTCCACATGTAGAGTAAGGTAGTTAGCGCAGAGACATGGACCTGGAGCACTAAAGAGAGGACGGAGGTGAAGAAATGAATTTGGTGATCTCCAAATTATATAAAAATTTAAAGTTGTGGACTTGAATAAGATTCACCAGGAAGAAAGTATCACACGAGATGGAACCTAACTCTGAGCTCATGTAACATCAACACTTAAAGTTCATACAGGAGAAGAGAGGTTGGCAAATGAGCCTGAACAGATGTGGTCAGAGAAGGAGAAGGGAATTATTATTTGAGATATGTTTAAAAGGAAAAATCAGTTGAATTTAGAAATTAATTAATTGTGAGCTAGAAGGAACAGTGAGTTTAAGGTGATGTCATAGTTTTGGCGGTTGGGGAGACAGTGTTATTAACAAATAGTTAATAGAAGAGGAGGAAGAGCGGATCTGAACTTGTTGGGTTGGCAAACAGCCCAGTGAAAATGTTCAGGAGGCCGTTGGGCATATCGGTCTGAAACTCTGCAGGGGACATTGTGGTTGGGAACAGAGATTAAGGGGTCATCAGCTTACACAGGTAAAATGTAAAGCCATAATACTAGGTTATATGAGAAGAGCAAGGAGAAGAAGACGAAGGACGAAATTCTGAAATGTGAAAATCTGAGGAACAAGCCTTAAAGGTAGCCAAGCATGAGTGATCAGAGGAATGTCTCAGAAGCAAAAGGGGGAGTTTACAATGGATCGTTGAGGGTCAGTAACACAAAGGCTGAAAAAGATTCCTCAGAGCTGCCTATCAGAAGAACAGTAATGGAATTTGTCACAGCGGTCCAGCGTGGTGGTGAGGACGGAAGCCTAACTGTGGTTGAAAAATAAAGGGGGAAGGAGTAGAAAGAGGGGGTGCAGCCCTCTGGTATAGACTGTGGACTGCGTGGGAAGGCTTGTTTGTCTGTTTTTGTCTTTATGGGAGCTACTTTGTCATGCTGATAGGCAGAGGAAAAGGAATCAAAGAAAACAAACAGAATCAATGAGATGGCTGTGAGGCTGCCTGGCAGAGGAGATGGAATGAGCTGAGCTGAGGAGGTCAGAGATTCCAGGCTCTGGTGCTGAGTCATTTGTGTGCCTGCAGAAATCATGTGGGAAACAGTAATACTTCGAGATAAATGGGGGGGGGGGAGTAACTTCTGTACACTCACAATATTTAAAACAGTGCCTTGGACTTGATAAACACTGTTAGTTATTTGGCAATCCATTGATTATTGCTTCTGTGCTATTTATCGAGTCTGCCACTTTAATACAGAAGAAATGCTGGCTTCCTCAAAGTTGAGCACCACCGTTCATTTGGGACAAGTTCTCCCATGATTTCCCTGCTTAATTCCTAATTTACTCCCGTTCCACTACTCCACATCTTTGTAATTGAAATGATTATCTGGGGACACAGCCAGTTCAGTTCTTCTAAAGAAAATAATTTCTAGACCTTCATTAGTAGGTTTAGATCAAAAACACAAATTAAGGTAAATTTCCTCTCTGAAGGGAGAACAAAGCAGAGGGAGTAAAAGGGCTGTTTGGTGGGTGATGTTGAGGTGGGCTCATGGGCTGGACACCTAGACTCGCTTCCTGCCCGGATCAAATGGACCCTCGGTATTTTCCTGGTGCATTCATCAAATACACTCAACATACGTTTTCCACACAGCGCTACCTTAGTTACAAATTAGACAGTTTCGATCAGCTTTCTCTTTCTGTCCACAATGTCCAAGCAACACCAAATTTGGGGATCGCATACTAATTATGCTGTTATTATGAAGGCAGCAGGTGGCTTTTAATGAGATCTTGACACAGAACCTTTCCCTCTCCGTGCAATCAAAATCCAGACTTCACTGCATTGACGGAAAACAGAGAGCTGGTTTTCACAGTTCCGGGGGGATCGATCAGTGAAGACCGGGATTATTCTAAAAATGGAAGTTTCTGATTGAACTGGTTTTTGTGTTTTAGGTGATGGGGAAATATTAGTTTTTTTCAGAAATGAATAATAACTTCCCTGCCCTTCCAAGGAAATTCATGCAAATTAGTCCAAACCCTAGTGTGAACAATTAATTCTGAACTACAACTAGGAAACTTTATTTTTCAATTCTCAAACTGTTTTATTGAGAGAAAGCTAAAAATCTGTGAACATGCATATACTTATTCAGCGTGAAGAACATTCTAGCGATAAAGACTTTTAACAGTTTAGTTGAGCAAAGAGCTGCTATTACCCTTTCAAACCCAAATAGATCTGTCAATTTTTTTTGTTTTTGTTTTTGCTTATAGTTCAGATAGTTCTCTAAAATTCCTCAGAAATTACATTCTCTCTACTTTTGAGAAGCTTGTTCACTTAGAAGTAAACAGAATCCAGCTTCTCCACCAGAGGAGTAAATATTCAGATTTTAAGCTATTGATTTCTTAAATTCACCATCGAGACTTCTACAAATGAGTGTGGAGTAAACAGGTGACCATTTATTACAAATATTGAAGTACTTCTTCATACTGCCAAAATACTAAGGTCATTTGCTTGGTGATCCCTGGTATTTTGCTTCTTTTATGTCTTACAGACCTGTTTGCTTGTGGATAGAATCAGAAGATGTGCAGAGTGAGATAATGTGGGCTTCTATGCTTCCTGGGTGCCATAAATGAGGTGTGACATCTTCAACATGAGGGGTCTTACCCTGCCCTCTGCTTTATGCCTCACAGCAAATAGCACCATTCATTGCTCAGCTGCTCCTTTAACTTGCTGTCTCCGCCCCTCCCCCACCCCCCGCCAAGTGCTATAAGTAAGTGGTATGTTGGCTTCACTCACAACTCACACGAGTGTAGGTTCTAGGACTTAAGAGAATCTGTAGCATCGCTTTGGCTGTGCAGCGGTGCATCTTCGTGGTCCTGAAGCCATTTCAAATGGCGTAGTGCCAAACGCATGAATGAGCTGAAGGAAGTCACCTGAGATTGTCTTGTGCGCAGATTCCCTGAGTCCAAAGAGTTGCAACTAATTGCTTTGTCTTGTCTCATCACAGCATCTATTTGAACCAATTCCCTTCCCGTACAAATAAAGGAGTGAAGCGCCAATTAGCAACCGTGTGTGGAGTGAATGTTGAGAGCTCTGAAATGTGGGCCCTGAGTGTGGACAGGGTGTTCAGGTGGGGGCTGTGGGGAGGAGGCATGCCTCGGACATTTCAGCAGCTTGGACGCCAGTCTCGGGCACTGGAAACCCACTGGTGCGTTAAAATGAGAGAGTGACATAAGCAACTTTGTATCTTTGGGAATATGCCTGAAGGAGCAAGACTAGAAACAAAGAGATAATGTATCCAAAGCAAGGAAGGATGCCAAGAGCATGAGCTCAGGCAGAAAGGTAGAAAAAGAAAAGAAGTGTGTAAGAAATGCAAAAATAAGCCAATTTGGGAATGGATTGCTTAGTAGTGGGAAAAGAGTGGAATCAGGGATGACTTGAGAAACTGTATGAATAATGATCTCTAATATATTTATCCAGGAGACGACTTAAAATGTTACAGCAGAAGTAAAATTTTATCACCCTGAAAAAGAGGCACAAATATCTCAGAAGAGGAAGTTCTTAAAGGATTGGGGATTATACCATATTGATTTGGTATCGCCTGTGGAGATGTGGTGGGTAGTCAGTAGAAGTCTGGTATCTTCTGAGCCATGGGGTAGTTCCAGGTTTCCTATCATACTTTTTAGTTCTCTCTTTTCTCTCTCTCTTTCTTTTGTCTTTAACGTACATGTTGTTTTCCTAAAGAAGTATTTAGCACATAGTAGAAATTCTATTAAAGTATATTGATGCATAAGTACTTCACATATTAAGATGCAAACTTTCTGTATGATACTTACATTCTCGTTACTTATATTACATCTTATTTGCTGGGTAGTGATTTGGGGAAAAAAATCCCATTTCCTTATATGATGTAGGCACAATTTTTGTCTTCTATAACTTTTATACTCAGGTATCACAATCGGGATGAGAAAATGAATTAAGACATTTCAGCATTGAAGAACTATAGAGATTTTAAAAGATGTGGTTCTTCATAAGTATAATTTTAATAATAGCATTACCAATAAATGCCAGGTCTCATTTTACTATCATTATTAAAAAGAGAGAAGAAGGATATTAGCTTACTTTATTTGAATGTGATGGAAAAACATAATTCCTAATATTGTGAGTGGTATTATTAATGTTTCAACAAAAGTTAAAGTCTTTCTATTAAGTATGTTATTATTATAAATGCATTTCATTTTTACATATTCAGGAATCAATGTTATAAGGTGTCCATTTTCTCTGATTTCATAATGAAAATAAATTAGAAGACAGGGTTCGCCTGGCATAAATCTGCTTTACTGAAGATGTTGGAATGCTTCCGTGCCAATGGCAAGACGGATCTGCCTCCTGTGACTGTGATTGCCATTATGTGACTTAACAGTTGCAAGGAGCAGAAGGAAGAAAGGTTTCTATGTCTCCTTCACAACAATTCATTGATGGGTTGATTGATTGATTGATTGATTCTCTGACTTTCTCATTCATTGTTTTATTTATTCAAAGAATACATGTTGAGTATTTACTAGTGTGGACATTTCTGGCTACCTGACATCCATTCCCCTTTCTAAGAAACCCCTGACTTGCTTTTGCAACATTGACTTGCTTCCACTGTTTGGGCATTGACCTCAAACCACTTGGTTGGGTGGTCAATCACACAAACTCTGTTCCCGCCCAGAAACCCAGTAGCTCCGTGGAAGCTCCTCTTAGCCTCCCTTTCACCTCCCTGGACTACCCGGCTCGCCGACGTATGACCCAAACTTACCCAGTCAGACAGTTACTGCTGGAAAGACAGACTTTGAGGAGAGTTACACCCCAGCAGAAAATTGGTTAGAACTGGTCCCTGCATTCCAGTGTGGGTGGCAGAGAGGAGAAAGGGGCAGTGGCTACTTCCTGACTCTGAACCTTCTAGTGCTTCTTGACCGCTGCCTACTGCAAACCTGCTCTCTGCACCTTTACTTCATCCTTTCTGTGAGTACTTTCTTATTCTTCCAATAACTTCCCTTCAACTGGAATCCATTTCTGACGCCTGCAAAGAGTCTAAGCTCATATAGACATAAACCTGACTTTGAGGAGTTTATAGTCCAGGAAGCACTTTTGAATAACAGTGGATTCCACGCTCACTCTCTTCAGCTCTCGGATTTGTGAAGCCACCAGCACCCTAGACTTGTCAAATACCAGGGGCACGCACAGTCCCCATTTATTCCCCGCACAGTGGGACCCAGCAGTGTGAGTCTGAGTTGCTCTTTTACTTTAGGGGAGTGGACCTGTAACAGGTAAAACATGAAGCCAGGATGGTCAGGGCTAATGTTAAAATAATATTAGATCTCCTCAAGTTCTAAGTAATTGATGGTGGATGCATGCATTCCCCTACCACAAAGACCAAACGAACCACTCAACACGTTAATGTGCTGATAAATTTTATTTTCTTACCAGAAAAACCTACTTGACATTATTTCTGGCATTTGATTACATTAAAAAATTGAAACCAGAGGAACCAAGGAGACCAGTACAGTAATTTCATGACGAATAAATCTGTTACGGTACATAGTTTCATTGCTTTAAGGAGATAGGAAGAGTAAATTTAACTTTTTTATAAGTGGATATTACTGGACCACTTTCTCACACAGCCTCTGCACTAGAGTTGAAAGAGATTTTTGCACAAATGCCAATAATGATTTTAAACAGTATAAATACTTGCTTGAAGATGAATACTAATGTCCTCTTTGGAACTATTGTGGTCTATCAGGTCAATAATATTCATTTAAAAAACTTTCCAAAAGTGTTTTCATACAATAGCCCCTGAAGATAATGAAGGGGCCATCATGGTCTCCTGTGTCAATAATCTATGTTTTTAATACGTACTCCAAAATTCATTTCCTCTTCGATGTCAATGTTTGTTTGAACTATTTCCATTAATTATTGTTAGGAGGAGGAGTTGTAATTGGTTTGAACTTTATGTTTAACTGTTATTCATCATACAGTTCTCATAAGAGGTTACTTCTGGTATATTAAGCTAGAACATTGCCCACAGCTCAGAGCAATAGAAGATGGCAAAAAAAAAAACAAAAAAAAATCATTTGTTGGAGTGAAGCAGGAGTAAGCATTTATGACCAAAAAGATAAGAAAAGAAAAGAAACCTTTTAGAACAATAACTTGGGAAAATGATACAAAAGCAAATTTGTGTGCTCATTTGGGCCAGGTCATTGCAGGTGATTTCAGGTTTTCTGGATTTTTTGTTTTGAACTGAGTTTTCTATAATGGTTATTTTATCAGAGATGGCAAATCTGGCCAAACAACACGAGCATGGCCAACAGGCTCAAAACGGCTTGTTTTGAGCTATAACTTTACACGCATTTGATTTGTGAGCATAAGAAACAGTTTAATGTTTAAAATATAGATGTTTTAAATATAGTTTATACATTTAGAATCTGACAATTGAGAATAAAATTGCTTATTCTTTTGCAGAAACTCTGCCAATGTTTTTAGGACAAAATTGTTAAATTTATTCTGGAGGGAAGCACTGACGATTTGAAATAAGGTTACATTTACTTTTTAAACATCTTGTTTGTATGTATGTATGCGTGATTTGAAGTGTTGGTATTCTGTAATTTAACTGTATGATTTTATGCCTACTGCACTTTGGATGGTCATGAAAATGAGATGCCTGTTCTCCTTGCCTCTCTGCTGAACAATATTTCAATAAATATTTTCTCTCCCTTACTCTCTTTTGTGTTTTTTTTTTTTTTTAAACCCTTTTAGCTTAATTATTTAACCTTGGTTTATTTTGCTGGGTGGAAAGAGGCTAGCATTTCTGCCTAGCCCTGTTATTTGAATCTGACAAGGTTCACAATTTCAATTAAGCAGGATTTTCTAATCTGTTGGTCTTCCCCTGCTGGCGGCAGTTAGATCCAAAGAACCCAGGGCAGCCACGGAAGCTGTGGAAGTTACGGAGCTGTGTAAAGACAAGGGGTGTGTGGCCATGGGGGCTTCTGGGACTGGATGGAAGAAGTACCTGAGTGGAAATGAAATGGGACCACATCCGGGGGGTGCACAGACTTTGAAAGGGAAGTGAGTCCTTCCATTGTAGGAAGACGCATGTTCTTTGACCTGGGACACAGAAGCCCATAAGTGGCGGCTAGTTCAGGGCCTGTAAAAAGATAAACCATGTTAGGAGAATAAAGACTAGTGCAACTTTCAGACGTAGGAAAAATCAGATTTCGTAACTCCCACCGCCTGGTAGGGACCCCTCAATTACCCTACAAGATTCAGGTTTGTGTTAGTGAGGTTAATCACTGAAATTAGAGCCTTCGACACAATTCATTTATTAAAATTTATTGCTGCCAGATAGACAGATGTATAGAGATGTGTACATTTGCCTTTCCATGGGTAAAATTCCCAGTAATATTTTGTTCATCAGTCATCTCGACTATTTTGATTTCCTCCTGGTTTATTTTCCACATCTCATTTTTCCCCCTCATGTTCATTTGGAGGCTTCTTGCCCAGATGACCATTTTTTTCTTTGTTCTTCTTCTTTAAAAAAAAAAAAAAAAAAAACAGTTCTGACGAAAAGCTGTAAATTTTCACAGCACTGGCCTTTTTGAAGGAGTATTTCTTCTTCAAAATACCGAAGATAGACCATTTATATTTTGGTTACGAAGGGATAATTTTTCTTCAATAGATTGCCCCTTCCATCAAGAGAGGAAAAACATAGATCTTTCCATTCCCACTCAAATTTTAATCCAGGAGAAACCTTAGCATAGAGCTGTTGTTGATAGAAACATGAGTCCACAGTGAGCCAAACGTTTACCAAAAAATGCATGGAATTTACTGAGTCTGTAATTCTGATTTTGCTCAATATCCTGAAAGGTAAGAACTAGAAGCAGAGCTTTAAGGTCTGTTTTATAATAGTGATCCTGGGGTTGTTTACGAGGGCCATGTTTGAATTACATATTCTCTCATGCTCATAAATCAGAGGGGAATAGCAGCTACTGTCGACTCATCAAGTTTTTTTTTTATAATTCTGTGAAGCAAATCTCTCTGGAAAAAATGAATATTAATAGTTAGACAATATCCAATTAGGGGCCATAGGCCAGAGCTAATCCCTCAACTCAAAAATCCACAAAGCACATGTAATAGTAGAAACTTAAGTTAACAAACCCTATTAACATAAAATTAATGATAATAGTATAGATGAGGGATTTCAGACCTTATAACTAAGAGCTTATTGACATCATTTTTTTTCTTTTTCTTAGGAATTTATTTTCAGCATGAAACTTTAAAATTGCCCTTTGAAACAAACACATACTCTTCATCTTACATCGGTTTAAGAATCTGTATTTTCATCAATTCTTAAATTGGAGCACTTCTTCCTCTCAAATTGGGAACACATTTGTCTATATTTCCTTTATTTGAACAGAGAAATCATTGCGCTTCCAATAAATTAAATGTGGAATTGTTCCATTCCTGAGGCAGAGGTGCTAAACAGATTTCTCATAATGATTTAGACTTTTATTAGTATTTCATTTTTGCTAAAGATTTTTACACCCATTATCCCAGCAGTCGTTAAGCGGGACTCCATTTTCCAGGGAAGGCAATGGTGACGACCATCAGTTAAGTGAGGTGCACACACCCAGTAGGTGTCAGCTGCATTCAGTCTAAGTGACAGAATGACATGGCCATCGAGCTGACATGCTCACCTTCCTGCCCTCTCTTCTGTAACTTCTTATGCTCGTCACCCAGGGACCTCATGAGAGTCCTGTGGCTTTAGTCCTTCATCCTGACCCTTGGCTCAGCCAAGTGGAAAGGAAATAAAAGAGATGGAGGAAGGAATAATAATAGTCAGTTTCCTTCAACCCATGCAATGTTCCCTTTGGATCTAGAGATTTTCTTGACTCTTTTACGATAAAATGATATACTTTCATATCATTCTCTTTCATCTTGCTGGATGCAGAATATCAGGGAGAGATCTGAAAAATACTTACAAGTCTTTCTTATGACACAAAACTGGAACCTAACCTTCCGTATTTCAGTTTTCACATATAAATAAAATCAAGCAAATGCTTCTGGCAAGGCAGGTATTCATTCAGTTTCTAAACAATAAAATAAAAAGAGCTCCAAATATATTAAGGCCTAAATTATACAGTACACACAAGTAGACACAGGCAAGAATAATCTACAAACTGTTCCCTTTATGTATAATTCAGTACACAGATGCTTTTCATCTCACTGAATCAGAATCCAGTAAGTCCACAGCCTCAGTATTAACCAAGCCCCCCTCCCCAATATAATGCCAATACTACTTTCCAGTTCCAAAGCTTAAAAATTACTTCCGTGGACACATTTTGAGTATGCTTGATTTATTTTTCTTCAAAGTTTCTTGAAAACACATTTCAATTGGATGCAAATGTCACACTTTCGGTCTGGTCTTTCTTTTTGTAATGAGATTACCTTTCATTTTGGTTGTGAAAGATCCTCAGCTATTCCAAACTAGGAACCAAGGGAGGGAATAATTAATTTTATCTTTTATCTTTTCCATCCATATTCCCAGGAAATTTTATAAAGTGTTCATTTTAGCCAATGCAAAAATTGAACCTCAACAGTTCTAAGAATGCAGATTTGAAACAACAAAGAAACATCAGTGTTAGTCCATTGAATTGGCAAAGTTTAAGAACAACGATAAAGCCCTGCGCTGGCCAGGGTGTGGGGAAATGGGCATAATTATGAACAGCTGGCAGGAGTTTTGAATCGGGATAGAGTGTCCGTAGAGCAATTTAGCAACATCTGTCAAAATACATTAAAATAAACCTAGCTTTTAACCCAGAGACTCCACTGCCAGGAACGCCAAGGGAAAGTATCAGCGATGTACGAAGAAGTTTGCCCAGATATTTTTCTTGTGTAGTTATTTAGACTGTGAAAACTTATAAAAATACCCAATAAGAGTGGATTAGTTAGGCAAATAGTGACGTCTCTATATTGTGTAACAGTCCATGTCATTCAAGTATGTTGGACAAGAGAATGTCCACTATTCCTATGTGGTGTTTTTAAGTGGACAAGAGCTCATGGCACAGGACTCCTACTACGACACTGACAACTCTAAGATCTATTTCTGGGAAAAAATACACACAACTGTTTTCGGTGGCTTTTATCTGTACGGTAGATTGCAGAGAGATTTTTCTGTTTTCCTTCCTTTATTTATTTTTTGTTTGTTTGCTTGGCTCTTCCTTTTCTCCCTCCATCCCTCTCGTCTCTTTATTCTTCCTACCTAGCCTTTAGTACGAGGAGATTTGGGAACCAGCAGAAAGGATTCCCAGATTTCCCTGTTGGAATCAGCACCGTGTTCAGGGCACAGGCTCCTGTGCAACCAGGTCTTAGTCTTTCGTTGCCTCGGAGTCATTTGATAACTCTGGGAATTGTGGCGAACTGGCGGCAACGAAAAAATTGCCTTTAGGCGTACAAATTAAAGCTGTTCGGTGCAGGTTGAACGGCAACCCCTCTTTCTGTTGGCAAAACCCTTTCGGAGTCCGTATGCAAATTTATTTCAACATCCCTTTACTTCATACTAATTTGGGGTGCTTTGACATTTTTGAACTGGATATAACATCTTTTTAGATTCTCTCAATTAGTAGGCTAAATGAAATATCTGACAAGTGGTCATTTTCCATCCATATGAGAGTCATGATTTTATCTTTTTGCAAAATTACCCTTTAACATGGGTTTCCTACTTTTATAAATTGAGCGTGCGTCACTTTTTTATTAGGAAAACAAAATAATAACAAATGTGATCTAAAAGAATAGCTTGTGCTACATACAGTTCAGTATTACACCAACTAACATTTTTGTGAAACATCTCCCATCAAATTATCTTAACATCTCTACAAAAAAAATTTAATAAACACTTGAATAGATAGTATTTTCAGGTCAACATGCTAAATTGGAGAGTGCTTAAAAATGGATTATACTATGGCCATAATATTAAGTGTCTCATTATATTTACTATTTTTATACTAAATATCAAAATATCTACCATTTCACTTATTAAATATCTTAAAATAGCCACATTTTACCTGTACTTACTGAGAATGGCTTAGGCCATTTTGGGCTTGATGCCTGTAGGACAGAGACAATGCTGAGAGGCTGACAGGCTGCTCAGGTGAAGCAGGCGTCGATCCACAGAACGGGCAGCAGCCGGCTTCTATAGTGCTGCTTATTCACAAAGTGCCATTTGCCTTCAGAGTCCAGCCATTAGCAAATAGCCTACAATAGAGCGAAGAGTTAGTATAGTGGTAATAAAAAAGAATAAGACACATGGCTTTGGCCAAGGGAGGCAATTCAACTGTGATTACGCGTAAGATATAATACAGAGCGTACACCAGGTTGGAGAAGACACAGGCTCTGGTCACACCAGGATGTGTTTCAGTCATAAGTGATCTTTTATCAGAGTGATTTAAACAGAGTGATTTGTTTTTTCTCAATCATAGTTGGTACTATAGAAGGAGAACATGGAGGGACATGTTTCATTGGGAGTTTGGGGGATTTTCTCCTTCTCCGTTCCCTTGGTTTTCACGGGAAGTTTGCCCTAAATTCTCACTTTGTACTCTTCCCTTACTCTGTCACTAGGAGATGGGAGAGCACAGGGCATGCGCTGGCCGAGTGCATAAAGCTGGTGGCTTTTCCTGCCCGTGGAGGGAACCTCAGAAAAAGAATGAAGGGCTCTTTTCCTTTGTTGGGATAACAGGACAGACTCCACAGCAGTAGCTCTGGGGAGCTCTTTGGTCTGGAAACTTCTTCCTGGGGAAAATGCTGCTTTTCTGACTCCATCATGGCTGGCTGAGTCAGATGGCTGTCATCTTCTCAAGGTGTCCCACAAGTCATCACCGTCCACGCATCATCCCAGAACTCTCATGGTATCCTCCGCTGGGAACCTGCGTCAGGCAAGGAGGGGGCCTTAATATTTGTACATTATTAGATTAGTTAATATCAATGGCTCCATGCTTTCTGAAAGCCCTAAGTTCACTGTCTCTGACTTACTCCACAAGATCTTGAAATCAAAATAAGCCATTTGGTGAGGGACAAATACCATTTGATATCACCTTCCACTGGAACCTAATCAACAAAAGAAAAAAGCAAGCAACATATAACCAGAGACATTGAAATCAAGAACAATCTGACAGTAACCACAGAGGGGTGGGAGGGGACAATGGGGGGAAAGGGGAAAGGATTTTCAGAAACAACTATAAGGACACGTAGACAAAACAAAGAGGGGGGCGGAAGCAAGGGAGGAGGTGGGTTTGGCTGGGGTAGGTGGGAAGGAGTAGTGGGGGGTAAACACAGATAACTGTAATTGAACAACAATAAAATAAAATATTGGCACCCCTGTTCGCAGCACTGTATCAGGTTTCCCAGTCCACTGCAGTTCCTGATGGCTGGTTAGAAGTGTAAACTCAATGAAGAAGTTTCCCTTCTATTTGAGTGCCTTTGGTTTTGATAGTGTATCACATGGTAGATCTTACTCTTTTCTTCTTTTTTTATTTAATATTTTACTTTATTTTTGATTTTAGAGAGGGAAGAAGGGAGGAAGAAAGAGATGGCAAGACATGTTGAGGTGAGAGAGACATCCATTCGTTCCCTCTCACACACAACCCAAGGGAACAAAGCTGCAACCCAGGCATGTGCCCTGACCAGGAATTGAACTGGTGACATTTTGGTTCATGGGACAATGACCGACCAACTGAGCCACATAGGCCAGGGGCTCTTACTCTTATCTGACATCAGCTAGAAATAAATTACTTTCAGTATTCCCAGCACCAGCAGCAATTATTTTAACCACTTGAGGTCTCCAAAACAAATGCAAAATGTAGTCCACAGCAGGCAGAAAGCCATCATGAAGATTTGCAGAAATGCGGACAACTTGAAGTCCTCTGCCACGACAATGCGCCTGCATTTGTTAATCTTCAATCAAGTGCTTTAGTCGGCACCTTCTACTCTTTCTCCCTTGTTGACCAGACGCTCTCTCTCCTTAGCATTTCCTATCAAATCTGAATTGCGCCATTTTGGTTACTTCTCATTTTTTCTGTTTTAAATATTTTTGTAGAATTTTCAAATTAATAACCCATTTCATAACTATAGTGTTTAATTGGCTTTTCAATGTTCGTAGATTTTTTTTGTATCAAAAGGTAATATTTTTAAAGTATAGAAAACCTAAACAATACTGAAAGGTATTGGAAGAGGGGCAGCAGGCAGGACTCATTAGCTGTTCTTAACTCCTATTAACATTTTGGTGTTTGTTTTTATGAGCTTTCCCCTTAAAATTATTTGAAAGGTATTTTCTCTGATAGTGCTGTGTACAGGTTTGTGTTACAGAAATAGAAATTAAAGGGTAAAATTTGCTTCTTCCTAATGGGTCCTCTATCTATGTGATACTCCATCCTCTCCTGTGGGTATTCCACTATCCATCCCTCAACGACCCATGAGAGAAAAGGAACACTGAAAAAATGGAAAATAAATTTTTAAGTTTGTGCTCAGTTAGAAGTTTTATTATATTTGCTTGTATTTTTTTTTCTGGCCTGGGTAGGGGCATCGTTGGTGAATTTCCAGAATTTATCAGCTCTAACTCCACCTTCTTGGCACAGTTAAAGAAATAATTTCTGAAATTCTAATAATCTGAATTTTTATTAAAAATATTTTTTCTTATTTTAAAAAGAAATATATGCATAATACAGAAAAATCAAAAACAAAAAAACCCACAAAGAATATTTTTTAAAGAGCCAGTAAAACAAACAAGCAAACACCAAACAGAATATGATCTATGACCCACCTACTCGGAAATAATGTCACTCCTTCAAAAATGCTTACTTGTTCCACCCATAAGTATTCATTAAAATGTGTTTTATGCCAGACTATCTTCTAGGCATGGCAATAGTAACAGAAAAATTCCCTGCTCACAAGGAGCTTGCATTCTGATTGTTATGAAGATAATAAATACAGTATATGTAGCAGTAGGGCTTACCCACGTCTGCTTGTCTATCCATCTGCCATCTCTTCATCTGTATCTATCTACTGTATTATCTGTCTATCCTTCCACATCTATCTATCTGTCTAATCTGGGAACATATATTTCCTGATCTGTATCTCCTCTGAAATTCTCCCACTGAGGGAAGTGGAAATCTATTTCCTTTTGAAGGGAGAAGTAGGCCCAACTTCAGACCTATCTAAAAATCACAGAAACATGGAAGGAGGATGTCAATCAAATCAGTTTTCATCTTAGTTCTTTGTTCAGACGTGATACTAGTTCAATTTCTCTTCATCTATGATCCATGGAAAGCTTTGAAGAGCCTGTGCCCCTCCTAAAATAGTGTGCAAATTTCTATTTTTACGGTGTCTAAGGGGATGGTCTAAAGATTTCATCAAAACCTCAAAGAAATCCATGCACGCACTTAAGAACTCCTGGCTTTAATGTCTAATGCCCACTTTTGCTGCAACGTTCTATGACGTCTTCGCCACAGGAGTGGCCTACTCCGCCAGGATGCATCCATGTTTATGCTAACGTCACACCTAGCGCGTTTGGATCAGAGGTAGGACAGTACTTTAGTGTTTCAAAGAAATGTTTCTGGTTTTGTCTTAAAAATCTGCATCACTTGCCTATTTGGGGGGTCCTCTAATCTCTTCAGATTTCCACCGCGGCTGTGGCAGAGTGGCTTTTCCCGTGCAGCCGCTGTGCAAATGAATAAAGAATCGCATGTGCACGTGATCTTACGTTCTGATGAATGCAGAAAGCAGAACTAGAAATGATTGCACAATCATATGCTATGGTCTGGAATATAATAATTTTAATTACTGATCACAAAACAAATAAAGTATGTGTATGTTGAAAGCCACGAAAATGAGAGGCAGCTGCTTTAAATCCTGACTAGAACAGAGTATGTGTAAACAAGCAAACAGGCAAACAATGGGCAAAGTGGCCCTGTTGATGGATGGGGTGGCACAGCAGCCTGCTTTTGATTCTGTCATGAACACATTTTTCATTCTAAAAAATACACAAAACCATCTTGTGTAGCCCATTCTTCCCAATGGAAAATGGAATCAATGGTAACTGTAGTTATTTATGCAGAATTTTATTCCTCATTGACATTCTCAAAATGAAATCTCCAATATCCAGAAGCAAAGATCTCCAATACATGTCAAGAAATTTCAAGTACCTTCCTACTGACATGTATTAGACACTGAAACCAACAGTGTCCAAGAAAAACATTCGTGTTTCTTCATTGACATGTCATTTGTTTTCCTACTATTTAGTTTAACATCAATTCCCATTTTCTCACGTTAAAAAAAAAAAGAGTCCCTGGTTTTCGATTAAAAGAAGGAAACTCATAGATGTATAGATTTAGTAACAAGAAAGAAAAAGCCTTAAGAACTCAAGCAGGAAGCCTGCTGACTAATTAAATTACATGCTCTATCCTGTTATATTAAGAACTATTGTTCCTTGAATGGACAGGTACAACTCACCCTGAAATCTATGTGTATATCAAATTTCTGTACATTAATTCATATTTAAAACCCACCCTAAATGTTTTCTTGCGCAAACTCTGTGAGGGCAGATGTCTGGTCTACCCAGTTCACTGTTGAGTTCCAAGGATTAGTACAGCACCTGACATCTACAGAGACCATAGTAGTAATTACTTGAAAGAGCAAATAAATGAATGGATGAATAGAACAGTTAGTTAATGAAGCTACAAGGAGATATTTCTAGATATGTCTTCCAATGACTTCTTCACTTTCTGTGTTGTCTAAATGTATAGTTTCGTAATAGTAAGTTCTCAAAACTCATACACACTCTAATGATTTTTATTAGAGAGCTTTATTTCTCATATCAATTTTTTATTGATAGCTGTAATCAACTAAAGCTTATATGCACATATCTCTATAAGAATTCCCTTTTTTTAAATGAGACATGGAATGACTGACAAATGTTACTATCCTCTAGCTGCTGAATATGCCTGACATGGGATGCTGTTGGTAAGCAGTGAGTCGTCTGTACAAAGGGTGGTTGAAGAAGCCAGAACCGGGAAGGAACAAGGGTCTAGAGACACTTACCTGGCTCTGGGGCTAGCCATCCGAAGTCAGTGGGTTTGTCCAAAGGCACTTAGGGAGCTCAGGCTTGATTTGGATAGGAATGAAAACCAGTGATATAAACTGGTGGTTGCCTCAGGAATGCTGGCAGCCCGAGTTGCTTAAAATTAAGTGGGTGACGGTGATGTGATGTCAGGGCTAGGTCCTAGGGAAGATGCTATCAGATGAAGTCTGACCTCCTAACATCAATCATGGAGACTATCTCTCAATCTGGATCAATATGACCTGATCTAGGGGCAGGCCACAATTGGGAAGAAAGTCATCTAAGCAGCAAGGGGAAATTCAAGATATGCCCTACACTAGCCCTGGGATGCTAAGCTTAATTCCAGATAGCAAAGCTAATTTCACACTGCATGTGGAGGCACTGAGGTTCTCAATCCACCTCCTGCTCACTTCTAGAATGGCTGTGACAGTCAGACAGGCTCACCTGAGGGAGAGGGGCACCAGGCACTATGGTTGACATTTGAGAAAGGCAAGAACCAACAAAGTCACTATGTCAAGAAGTTAATACCAAGTCTGAGTTCTGAGAATTCCCATCCATGGTTAAAGAAACTCTAAGTATGTGTAAATCTGTCCATTTGCAGCTCAGTGCTATGCCTCTCACAAGAAACAAACCAACCAACCAGATTTCACTTTTGATTCCTCCTGTTTAGTATTCAGGAGTTTATCAAGGAAAAACAACTCTGGACTTGATACGGACAGACTTTTATTCCGAATGATTATTGCAGAAGGAGGAAAAGGACTATGGCAAGAGAAACAAGGGGACTATTGCACTAGGGGGAATGCTGTGACCTACTGTGACCCAGGGGTCTGAGAGTGTCTCATGAGTGAGGCAAACGGATTCCCTTTTACAGAGAGGGGTAGACAGCACTGGAAAGAACTGCATGTGAGGATGTGGGGTGGGTGGGGGGTGGCGCAACTGGGTCGTAGGTCAGAGAATATTCCACCCCGAGGCCTGCCTCCCCTCAGGAGACTTGTCTGCTGGATCAAACTGAGGTTGGGCTAAAGCTGAGGAACCTGGGGGAAGGAGACACATTTACCCCAAGTTTGGCCAGTAAGTATTTTGTGTGGAGTGATTAGCAGCTCAGCTAACCATCTGTGAGGTAAAGACAGGTAGTTTTGAGTGTCTGCGTCTAGCCTCATTGCAGGTAAGGGAGGGGGCAGGCACCTGTGAGGCTTATCTAAGTCACGTGGAGAAGGTACTTGTCTGCAGTGTGGAGGGGTTCTTTTAACCTTCACTGACCACAGGTGAAGGTGAGAGTCAACACTGTCAAGCTGAAGTCTGGGGCGGGCTTTCCTCTCTGGGAGGATCCCACTCTACCCCAGCAGGGGCGTGGAGCTACTACGAACTGTGGCCTCCTCTTCAGGTGGCTCCGTGTGTCTCAGGTCCACACCGTGGTAGTTGCCGCCCATTGCAGAGGGGAGAGGGATGACCCCGTGGGAGGGATGATACGAATGGGAGGTCTTGCTTTTTGGCCCACTCCATGGGCATCAGCGTGACCAGGTCTCCGATCATCCAGACCACTGCAGGTAGACTGCCAAACTTACAGGAATTCGTGAAATTCCCTCTCTACCACATGCATCTAATCGCAAAGTCCACTCTGAGGCCAAATATATTGAGGAAATTCAGAGTGTTGACACCATGAATACTAAATTTCTGGATGACTGAATTGTTTTCTCTCTTTGTCATGTTAGTATAAGGGATCAACTTGGCCAAAGACATAAAAATGATCCTTATAATGATCTAATCATGGATAAGAGGAAGGACATGATATTTGTGCACAAATGAAACCATCAAGAAGTGCAGTCATATTTTTTTTCCCTGAATGCCTTTAGGAAAACAAGAGCCACATGGTGCCCAACCCTGGGCTTAGGAGTCACCAGAGGCCACCTCAAATACAAATAAACTGTTTCTGATTAAGAAAGCACATTTTATTCATATATAAAGTATTTATTAGGTATTGGATTTTATAACCCGTTTGGTCCTGCAGTCTTTATTTTAAAAAGGTTATTCTGAATGCATTACCAAGTATCCTGTGGAATATTTCACATAAAAGGAAGCAGAAAATGTGTAAATGTAAACAGGCTAATTGTATGCAGATATAAATTATGGATGTTGGTCTTATGAAAAAGCATTGCTGATTTGCAGGGGTCTTACTCAGCAGTGCTGCGTCTTGTCTAAGGGGATATTTAGTATGGCTGTGATGTGCGGAATGTAAAACAAAACTTTAGATTCTGGAGGATAACGTACAGCCCAATTTGTGCTCAGACCACACAGTGGGGAGAAAAAGGGCGTTAGTTTGTTTTACAGCTGTTGATGTTGACACTCACTAGCTCCGCCATCCTCTGCGTTTCCACACATGCAAAAGTCGAGGTTTGGGAAGGGCGGTTTACGGCTACGTGGTGCTTTGCAATAATCACTGCAGGTGACATTGTCCCCAATGCTCTCTGTGGTTTTCATTGCTCCAGTGGTCATGTCACATTCACAAGTACAGGCAGCAAAGGGAGACGCCTGGAGTCTTGGGTGACATGGGTAGCTAAAGCTTCTCTGTAGTCCCCTTCACAAAACGAATCCAAGTACGAAAGTGATCAAGGATGGCTGAGACAAAAGGCAATCGAGCCGAATGGTGCACATGGAAAGAACTGTGGTATGATGGCTCCTTCTGATGGATAATTTGCCATACCACCACCGATTTTATCCTGCTACACACCAGCAAGTTTAAACTTGAGTTAAAGACGCTGCCCCTGTGGTCCCAAAGCACCGAGAAAATATGGAAAAAGATCAACTTCGTAAGTGTCAAATAACGGGCCTAATACTTTATGGTACCTGACGCAAAATTTTAGGGAGATTTATATGGATGGCCTAAACCTTTAGCTGACATGCGAGGCAAATGCTTCCTGGTAAATAATGGACCAGCGCGGCCTCCCCTTGCAGCCCTCCTCTCCTCGTTAGCCCAGCGAAGGAGCGCAGTCCTGAAAGGGGAGCGAAGGCCTGTATTTTTGTTCTACATCTGGAGTGGTAAACTCAATATTTAAAAGCCACAGGACTTTCCAGGACACGCAACAATAAAATACATTTGAAAACATACTTTTAAAGTCTCACTAAAGAAGGCCGCCCAGGGGGTAATTCTCTGAAAGGAAGGAAACGAGCTGGATAGCAGGGTTTTCCTGCAGGACAGGCTACAAAAGCGCAGCGTTCACCGTGGTGGTGCGCCGGACCCGCTTTTCCTCCGGGGCCCTGGCGTTTGTGACCAAGGCACGCCTCACGGGGATGTGCGGTTGTGTGGATCGGGCTACGCACTGGATCATCGGGAAGAAGGTGGCGCTCAGTCCTTCACTTCTCTGTAATCCTGCCCTCTCTCCGTATTGCTTCTCTACCGCAGGCGAAGGCCCGCTCATAGTGAATTTCTCTTCTCAGCAACTTCAACATTTCTTAGCCGGGACATGATACTCAGGGCACACTCGAATGATTTGATGGGTTACCTAATTTGAATAAACTAGTTTGCGTCCAAGTGTTTATATATTGGCCTCCCTGAGCCAATATACTTAGGTTTCCATCGGGAGTTTCAAAAATGTACTTAGCTAGCACTTTGAAGTCATCTATTTGGCAAATAATCATTGAGTGCTTACTGCAAGCCAGAATGATACAAAAATATTCTCTTAATAATGCTGCAAGGTACGCATTAGCTCAGTTTTAAGATGACCGAAATCGGGGTCAGAGATTAAGGATTTGCTGGTGCATTATGTGGCCCTTTATTACTGTTCTTGGATGTTGCATTTACAAAGCACTCAGCCAAGTACAGTCTCGTAAGTGATCTGGTTAATGTAAGATGCGTAGACAACCAAATTTCATTTCAATCTGAGGTCCTGATAGTCAGATATGATAATCTATACTGCCTAAATTGTCTGGATACTAACCAGAGAGAGTTTTCATTCAGTGGGGTACAGACTCAACTTTGTTATTCGGAAACTGGACGCATCCATGCTTGTCACAGAAAATTGAGCAAATCCTCAAAAATGCATTATGTGTTAGGTCCACATGTTTAAAAATCTTGTTTCATATGTATTTATTCAATATTCACCAGTTGAGTTCTGAAAGTGGAAGATGGTACAGGTTTTCATGTGGCTGCCTGGGCCTGATTCCCACCGCCACCCTGATCCCGGTAGGCCCAGTAAGAGTTTCCCTGAGTCAGACATTCACTCTGCAGGATAATAAGGCCGATGAGTAAATGATGAAGTATAGGAGAAAACTAAACACTTACTTGGTTAGATAAATTATCTCAGCTCAAAAAACTGGACTCATTTACTGAAAGCTGAAGTTTAAAATATGTTTTATTACCACTGCAATAGCTCTGGAAATATAACAAAAACTGTTAATAAAGTCTATTGTATCTGAAAGTTATTGCTATAATAACTAGAACTCTCAATAAAATTTCCAAGAAACTTGATGGTGGTGGCTTATTCTCCCTTGATAGGGATTATACTTGTGTATAAAAACTTTTTTAATGCTATAAAAATTCTATAATAAGATTCTGGCAAGCACTTCCCTGTGGGGCACATAAGAGCTGAATTATCAAAGAGAACCCCAGAAAATTGAGCGGAATTCATATGAATTTGGAAAGACGTAATGAGTTCATAGCTGACCTTTCATCTACCTACCGTGTGCAAATGAGCTGAGAGCTCTAGTCAGACCAGGCAGAAACCTGAACGTTGAGGGCCAGTCATGAAAGAGCATGTGACCTTCCATTCAGGAAAAGAGGAAGAGCTATTTCTGGCCATTGGAAATGCTTAAGTACCGTAGACATCCCCCGGGCAAGCAACAGCCCTAAACTCAAGGCTACCCAAGCATCTTTGAGAGCAGGCCTAGATGCTGGTTTCAGCTCATGAGAGGCAAAGCAAGTTTTATCAAAGCACCAATAACACTGTTCTTGTTCCTCATGTGACTTAATTCCCCAGTTGAGTTTGGACTGTGAATTTAGACTCCACTTTATTATCAATTAAATTAAACGTGGTAATTTGGGGGTAAAGTCCCTTCCATTTGTTTCAAGGATCTGCCCTTATTGGTCCCATCCAGAAAATGAAGGAGTGCATTGCCCATACTTAGATGTCAAAAACGCCTGATTCTACCATCCTTAGTTCTCAAGTCAGGTCGACTTAAAGTTTCAGATCCAAAAAATGAGTTATGAGCACTACACACACACACACACACACACACACACACACACACACAGCTGTAGCACTTCAAATTTAAATAACGAATACATTAACACCAAGGTCAATGAACGAGGGCACCTTGTTGGAAGGAATCCAGTCCCCCTGTGCTCGGTCAGAAACCCAGGCAAGATAGTTATCAGATGACAATCAGAAGCCAATAGATGCAAAAATGCAAAATCTGTTGTGCATGAAAACGATGCAAAAAGAAGACCTTGCTTGTTGCATGGAGAATATCTGTTTGTGCTTTATGGCCAAGAGAAGCTGTTCATGATGACTTCTTCCATTCCATGAACAATGAAGCTTATAGAGTGCATGTAAACTCATGATTTCTGTGGATTTATATGATTTGTGTTTAATTTATCCATCAGTGAGTCCTGAATAAATACATACAAACAAGATTTTAAAACTATGTGGACCTAATATTAAAAAGACATATTTGGTTACTCATCTTAATATTCATAATCTCAAAACTCAGGATGTGTCATTCAGAATCCGGCAGGATTTCTACCCTTCTGTTCCTAAGACACCATGCTGGGTGTGGAGAAGTTACGAAAGGGTGATCGCGAACTGATTGAGCTTTTCCAGGAGTACAGTTCGAACTGTTCCGTCTACTCTTAGTCACTAAGCTCATTGTTTCTTAAACACAGGCTCTCTGATATGTTTTCCTCCCCTACTTTTATAGAACTCTTATTTTCTATATTTTTTTTTATTGGAAAAGCATTCATTAATTTGTACAGGCTGTGTCCCTGGAGCTTCCTGATCACACAAGGAGAAGTGTCGTGCTCTAACCAGGGACTGTGACGCCCTTGTGCTTCAGACTCGGGTTCTACCGGTGACTGTCTGACAGACCAAGGCTCCCAAATCTCGTCGCTCTGGTCTCTGCCACCCCTTGTTGGAATTGACAAGGTGGGAGCATGAAAAAAACATCCTTGTTATATAGAATATTCTTCCTTCTACACTATAGCCATTTTTAGATAATGGTAACCTATAATTTTATTACTGATGAACACATAAGAAATAGTTTTGATTCAGTTGTGGCTGGACCAAATATATTGATACATTTCCATGTAGAAACAGACCTATTGTGATTCCCTGTTGATGTACCACTTTTTTTCTCATTCCTTTATCTCCTTTACCCACAATATTGTTATTTTCTGTTTAATTAATTCAGCCCATAGCAAAGCCAAAGCAAACTGAACTACAATAATGCTTCCTATTTATATATTGATTTACAGTTTACAAATCATTTGACAAGTGCTTACACATTTATCATCATAAGAACTTAGCAAAGTAGGTAAGACAAATGTTATTATGTCTGTTTTATGGATTAGGAAAATCAGAGAGGTGACTTGTCCAAGGTCACATGGCTAGTAAATGGTATAGAAGGTAGTCAGGTCTTAGGTTTCCAAACTGTGGGGGTGTGCACGGGGTACCTCGTTGTGCACACAGTGGGTGAGGAGCCACCGTATAAAAACATGAGTCACCTTGAGTGTTAAATTTATTCAGGGATAATTTGTCTGTTCGTCCTTCCTTCCTTCCTTCCTTCCTTCCTTCCTTCCTTCCTTCCTTCCTTCCTTCCTTCCACCGTCCCTCTTTCCCTCCCTCCCTTCTCTCTGGCCATTCTTCCTTTTTTTTCCTCAACAGACGTTAATGAAGATTACAGTGTCCTAGACATACTTTTAAATATTGAAGGTACAATAATTAAAAAATTCAGTCTAGGATATGGTATTCTCTGGAACCACACTGAGCTCTCAATAACACAACAAAAGTCCATTCTTGCCCATGGAGGCCTTCCAGTATGGCTGTGCCCCTGGAGCAGGGACAAACAGCGACGATGGCAGGGGAAGATCGGGACAGGGGAGGTACCCTGGCTCTTAACTGTTTGATCCAGAGAAGTCAGAAGTCACTTCCACTCACAGTCCCCTGGCTCTGCCTGACCATCTGTGCTGCAATCCTGTCCTCATGGAGCTTCATTCTGTGGGTGGGAGAGACACAGAAATTAACAAGCAAAGAAGTAACTACTCCAAACAGCGGTAAGTGCAATGAAGAAAATAAGCACTCGCAGCTAATAATAGAACCCAGTAAAAATTGGAGGGCCAAGGAAGTCGCAGCCCTGTGAGAGAGGACCAGCAAAGAAGTGCCCAGGCCACTAACCCGTGGAAAGGAGGACATTTGTTTTGTTCGAAGGCACTAAGTTTGTGGTGATTTCTTACACAGCAATATAAAACCAACATAGTGTCACAGTTTCTTATAATCTGTTAATAGCTATTTTTCATTAGTTTTTATTCTGGGCCCTATTCTTTGACTTCCCTTTTAATATTTTTGTTAAAAATGGAATACATGCAAAAGAATACCTACCATGTTTGGAAAGTACAAAAAAGTAAAACAATAATTCAAATATCTCCCAGTTCAGGAGATAGTCTTTACCAATCCCCTTGGCACCCTTACCTGTATCCCCACAATCCCCCATGCACCAGAAGTAAATAATATCTCAGATGTTTGGTCTATCATCCCTTTGCTTGTCTTTACAGATTTGCCACATATGTGTGTCTCCTTGAAACAAGGTATCGTTTTGTTTTGCAAGCCTTTGTACTTTCTACGAATGAATGGGAATGAATGGTATGGAAGGTGTTCTGCAAATTGCTTTCCTTGTTCAATATCATGTTTTGAACTTCAACTATGCTGATGTGTGTATCTTTAGTTTATTATTCTTTTTTCCATCGCTGAATAGTATGTCATCTCGCAAGGAGTCAATGATGTAATTTTCCCATTCTTTTGTCAATGACATTTGGGTTGTTTGTTCCTGGGGTTATTTTTCTTTTAAAATTATAAATGTTGCTAGAATGCACAGTCTCGTCTATGCCTGCAAATAGAATAGCTAGACCATAAGTTATGCATATTTTCCACTTTCACAGGAAATGTCAAATTGTTTTTCTGAAGTGGTTGTATCAAATTATACTCCTACCCTCAGTTCTTGAGAGTACCGACTATTCTGTATTCTTGCCAAACTTCTTACTATCAAGTGTCTCATTTTTGCCAATTTAGTGGATATGAAATGATATTGTTTGGTTTTATTTGGTATATCCATGATTAATAATGCTGTTGAGCATCTTTCCAGGTGTCTACTTAGGACCATTAGGGGCCCTTTTAAGTCACTGATTGAATCAGCAAGGGCTCCAGAAGAAAATAGATGAGAAAATATCTCACTGAGCAATGTGAGATATTTTAATAAAAGGAGATTTACAAATGTGTGGGCGGAACCCCAGAGCAGCTGATATTGCAGTTACTAGTTACACTCTTGGGCTGGAGGTGAGAAGGGAGTGTGACCTTCTGTGGAGGGTGCAGCAGGACTCAGGTGGCCCCATGTGGAGTCAGGTGAGGACAGCGGAAGACAAACTCTTCCCTCTCCGTCCAGTGCTTCCACTGAAACCCACAGACAGTCTGGGAGAGCAGGGAGCCCGTCAACTGTGGTCCCACCGGCCCAGAGCAAGGTGGAGAAGAGTGGAAACCAGACCTGGACAGACAAACTGGACTGTCTCCAGGCCATGTGCCGTTTCTCCCCTAGACTGGTGGCTTGTCTGCATGATTTGCAGGTGGTTTACACATAAACATGTTTCTTTAGCCTCTGCCTGGCCTATTTCTGTGTGAGAATCTTACTGCGATCGTTTCATATTTGGTGCAAAGTTTCTCTTTATAATGAGTCAAAATTTGCCTTCCTGAAACAGCCAGTCCTTGATCATGTTCTAATTCCCCTTAAAAGACAGGCTTTCCAAATTCAGAAGACACTCTTGGGTCCTCTTTATTTCTTCACTGTCCCCTCTTTCTTGCCACCCATTTAGATTGAAGACCCATATGACATCTGCAGCCCACTAGCCACCTTGCTCACCCCCATTTCACATCACTTGCTACCAATCAGGTCTATTTATACACAGATTACTTTTAACCCTAAATTCTCACTGTACAATTATACCTGCTATATTTTACTTTACTTGATTCAAATATAAACACGTATTCCCATTGGAAACTGTAAATTTGATCCTTCTATAAAATATATTAGTCTCTTTTTCTGGTCTTAAGTTGAGGGCAATCTTTATTAAAGTGGACTTTGGTTCAAGTAAATTCAAATTTGAATTTGCCTCTGCTGCTTACAAGGTGACTTAGCACAGTTTTTTAAAATATTTTCTGAAGTTTATCTTCTCATTAACAAAAAAAGCAGTCATATTTGTCTTATAGGGCTATTGTATACTACTTTAAAAAAATCTTCATTCATAAAGAGAATTCATTAAGATAACATAAAAGGAAATACCGTACTAACAGAAACTCTGCAGTATAATGAAGACACAGTTTTAAATGTGCAGTCTTATGTGGAGACTTTCCTTGTGTCTTATCAAGTGCGAGACCATGGCTGAGCTCATCTCCACTGCTTGCTGCCTCAAGTGACGCAGTCCTGTGTTACTTCGTGATGGGGATACATTCCGGAAAAATGAGTTGTTAGGTGATTTTGTCATTACGTGAGCATCACAAAGCACCTTTGCACACACCCAGGTGGTATGGCTTTCCACCGCACCTACTGCACACCCAGGCTGTGTGACATCTATTGTCCTGAGTAGTGTCAGCAACTAAACACAGTGCTGAGTATTTGTGTATCTAAACACAGCCAAACAGAGGGAAGGTTTTGTGAAAACATGATATAAAGATGTAAAACGATGCACCCGTGTAGGGCACTTACCATGAATGGAGCTTTCAGGCCTGGAAGGTGCTCTGGGTGAGTCAGTGAGTGAGTGGTGAGTGTGAAGGCCTAGGACATCACTGAACACTTCTGTGTACTTTGTAAACACTGCCCCGCAAGCCTCCTCCTGCTGCCTTCTCACAGAGTCAGGGATAGAGTGTTGAAGTGGTTAATGCCACTCCGTGAACAGGCATGTGGGCTGGATCAATTAGAAATGGATTGGAAATCAAGGAGGAACTGGCTGGGTGAGCCAGCGATAACCATGATGGTGACTGTCAGAATGGAGGAAAGGATGGCCTGAGGATTAATAAAGCTAAGAAGGAGAGGTAAAAACACAAAGGGGACTGTGATGATAACGTGGTTTTGGCTACTACGTGTTGGAACAGTGGTCAGATTAAGGAACTTTGTCCTGTTAATAAAAAAGACGGTGTTTAGAACTGAGGACTTAATATTTTGAGTTTGGAAATTTGTTTTTTTGTTCCTTTGACCCTATCTGGCATTGAATTGTGCTTTTGGGTTCATATCTGAAAAATCATTGCCCTGACCAATATCCAAAAGGTATCTTTCCTTCTAATAGTTTTATGGTTTCAGGTATTACATTCAAGTAGTTCATCCATTTTGAGTTAATTTTTGTATGTGGAGAGAGGTAGGGTCCAGTTTTACTCTTCTATATGTGGAAAAGCAGGTTATCAATACCACTTATTAAAAAGACTGCACATTTTTCAAAGATCAACTGATTGTAAAGGCATGTATTTATCTCCGGGCTCTATTTTGTTCCCTTGGCATATATGTTTGTTTACATGCCAGCACCATGCTGTTTTGATTACTGTAGCCATGCAGTATATTTTAAAGTCAGAAAGTGTGATGCCTCCAGCTTTGTTCTTCTTCCTCAAGGTTGCTTTGGTGTGTTCCAGGTTTTTTGTGGTTCCTTACAAATTTTTGGATTTTTTTTTTCTATTTCTGTGAAAAATAGCATTGGACTTTTGGTAGAGATTGCAGTGAATCTATAATCTTAATTATTTCGGTCTATGAACATAGAGTATCTTTCCATTTTTTGGTGTCTTCTTCAATTTTTTCATCAATGTTTTGTAATTTCAACATGCAGATCTCTCACATTCTTACTTAAATGTATTCCTAAGTATTTAATTTTTATTTCTTGATGCTATTATAAATGAGATTTTTAAAAAATTTCTTATTTGGATAGTTTGTTGTTAGTGCATAGTAGTATAACTAATTTTTGTGTGTTCATTTTGTATCCTAACCTCATTCTTCTTATTGGTTAAACCATTTTCCATAAAACATATTTCATTTATTCTAGTTTTATTGTTTTCCTAGAGATCCAAGAATATTTTTGATTACTTTAAAACTATTTATTCTTTTAGAGGAGTGTAAATCAGTGGCAAAGTGTCATTCACCCAACTGTAGACCCCTATACTTATCTCTGAACGTAACCCTTACCTATGGTATGGACTCAGTTTCTGAACCATCTTTAATCAAAGTGCCTTCTATTTTATTCCTACTTTCTAGTGTACTTTATAGCATTTCTAGTTCCAGCACAGTGTAGTGCTCCTCACTGCCAAGTTTCTCGTTCCACTTTCTGTTTACTCGTATTCTTTTCTCACCTAGATTTTCAGCACATTTAGGGCAAGATTAAGGTTCTCTGCTTTTGTCTGCGTCCCCATGGGTCAACAACGGAGTACTAGATACACAACCAATGACCGAAGAATGTGTGAGCTTCTGTGGTTACTTCCTCTGACTTCAGTAATCACAGCATTAAAATGTTTTTTTCTTATGTGAAACTCCTCCACATTCTTTAACCCCATTTCCATTCGCTGTTTCCTCTTTCATTGTTATTCTACTTTCTGCTTCCATAGGACAAAATCACGTTATAAAACTTCACTTCTAGTATCTCCTATTGGTTCAACTTATTCCAGGCTTTCACAAAAAATGTCATCAGATTTTCTATCTTACTGAGTGTTCTCCAAGCTTCAGTTTTCAAACTTAATCTAATTAACTAGTTAACTAAATCTGATCATGGTGGGCCATTTGAAAATTAATTAATAGCCAATTTCTTATACGAACATGGTAAGTTTTTCAGATTTTTTTCTTTAAATGAGTAGCATGTTATTTTATGTTTTCATGTCTACTGTCTGATGCGTTCATTCTCTCTGCAGCCCTGCTCTGGCGATTGGTTTATAACAGAAAAAACATTTTTAGTGACTAATGTAATTGTCTTGGCTTCTCCATGAATGCTGGAGTGATTCACTGCTGGGTAATTGGCAGGCTTTCACGTTATTTCATGGTGTGGCCTCCCTCCATGTTTGCTTCAGATGGCCTGTGACATATTCACAGGAATTCTTGGCTGCGCGTTACTTCCTGCCTCACACATTGTCACCTGACATGAGACAATGACAGAGCTTTCCTGAGACAGTAAAAGCAGAGAAGCAACATTAACATTAAGAAGAAATAGTATTACTCAATGTTATCATTAGAAGGTGCATGAGGTTGATACACTAATCTCAACAAGTTTAAAAGCACAGTGACGGCAGAATCTGTACTGTTTATTAATAGGCAAAGATAAATGATAAGTGAGCAGTTGGAATGCTGGGGTGAGCTCAGGCACTTTGGATTAAATGCACATTACCAAATAGAATACCTTTTATTTCTGCATAATGTTAAATCATGAATAAGGTTTTTATTTATAACACTAGACTACACAAGTGATTGAAAATCTGAGTTCACTCTAAAGTATTATTAACAGAAAAAAAGTACAACAGGTTTTCATACTTCAAAAAGAACTAGGTTACTTAAAAATGACTCGGTAATCACAGTCTCAAGACATTTGGACAGCCAACGACTCTAGTTTCACCAGGGGATAATTTTTTTACGTCAGAAGGACAGCTGCCCTGTATCACATGGAACCAGGAGGATTTAGATTTTGCGTCTGGATAAGGGAAGATAGACTGAACAGTGCATTGCCTAGAAAAAAGGGAAAGCTAATCAGAATACACATGATTGTAGGAGACAGTTGATATTAACAGGGCCTAACTTGCAAAGAAAATGTTTTGAAATACTCAGTGATAATTCTATCTGGCATAATCCAGAAAGCAACATGAAATTCCTCAGGCTTCCCAGAGGGGGAAGTTGCCCGTGGGCAGTTGGGGGCTGGGGGACTTGAGGGGCATTTTTGAATGTGTTCAGGGAGTGAGAGTTACATCAGGTGTGGCCTGCCAGTTCAGAAAGAACACCAGCCCGTGGAGTGGATGTGTCTGATCTCCAGTGGAACTCAGTGCTCTGAATGAAGTATATTTTGTGCTAACCTCAATGTTTTAAGATTTTTCTATTGAAAGTGATATTTACGTCATTATGACCAGTTTTATTCTTTAGCACTTCCACTTGATACAACCTATCATGCTGGCATTCAAGAGCACCTGTTAATACTGAAATGCTATTTAAAGCAAAGGCACACAGCATATCAAACAATTTCTCACCACCACTATCCTCTCCTCTCTCCTTTAAAATTATTAAAAGGATTTGCACTTGATGAATTTCAAAGCACATCCCAAAGGGAGTGAAATGACTTCTAGGAATATAGTTTTAAAGGAATATCTGTAGAGACTAAGAAAAATTAAGCACACCCATTAAAGACACTCCACACATACACAAGTAAAGAGACTTAGAACATTGCAAAGGTATCTTGCTATTGTTTACTGCTGGATTTTTCTTCTTTAACCTCCTTTACACTAAAAATAAATGTGTCACTATATAACAGGTTTGGGTATTATAAAACATTTAAATTCATATTTTAATAGATTTCCCCTTATTATTACTTAGTTTCTGACTATTTTTCTTTTAAAATGTATTTAATTTTTATGATATGAAATTTCAGTAAGGTAAAAAGTAGTTATAATAGATATATCTTAGCCTCTTCTATACCTCTATTAAATTCCTTTTATTAAATATTTTCCTGTTTGGTTTAATAATTTGTTTCATGAACTCAAATTCACTATATTAGGATTTTAGAAATATTTCTAGCGTCCAAGAAATTGTTCTTGTTACCCCAGTTTTTACAAGCAAGGTGTCTAATGTCAAGCTTTCCTGTGTTGTAGCAATTTCTTAATTTTTTTTCTGTGGGGTAACCGGCATTTGGATTGGCCTTTCGGTCACTTCCTTTCTTTCACTAATCTTGATGCTTGATTGATCTTTTCTTCTTCTTCTGTTACCTTATTTTCTCACTCAGAGAATTACTGTTTTTTCTACCCTAAACTTTCTTTTGTGAAGTGAATCCCATATGACTCTGGCACTACCCAGATTCAATTATATTCTAGAAATATCCAGTGTTTGTTTCTGCGTATCTCTCAAACTTCGTGCATTATGAATTACATGAGGCATTCAATTCCTCCAGCCCATTTTATACAATAATTATGCATCTTCATCATTACTAGATTTTCAATTCTCTTTTACACATTTTTCTTCATAAGATACTATACCTAAAATTCTATGGGAAAAGATAGAGCACAAAATGATAGAGCATTTGCCAAGAAAAATGAAGAAGGTGGTGGAGGTGAGAACAAGGAAGATGCTTTAGAGTTTTCAAAAATACCTACAATCACTCATCTGGGATGCAAATGGTTATCCTCTTGTTATATATATTTTTGAAAAGGCTCAGGAAGATAAAAGAGATTGACAGAATCAAAGAACTAATAAATGAGGGTGTAGGGATATGAATTGAAATTTTCCAAATTTTGGTTCCCATCATCTTCTCCCTAGACTAAATCATGTTTCCATGGACCATACAAACAAAAATCCATGTCTCCTGGTTGGCAGTTCTTTATAGCACACTGCAGTTCATGCTGCAATTCATACAATGGGCCAAAAATGGGCTTTTAAAAAATTATTTCATTTTAATTGTTGTTCTTGTACAGTTTTCTGTTTTTAAGGTACTGTTTGATACTATTTAAATGACTAGCTATAGGGTGGGCAAGGTATGAGAGTTGTCATGTTTTGACCTGCTCTACAAGTAACCCTGAATTCTGGGATAATTCTAACAGAAACCTTATGGTCTACGTTCCACAGGGTATAAGACTGGAACATAATCCTGAAAGAATTCCCTCCATATGTCTGATTTTAAGGGAAAATGCATTGGCTATCCTGAGGATTCATAACCTAAGATGACTGGTAGGAAATTTAGTGTGTTTTAGTCTTTAAGAAAATAACAAATACTGTTCGTCCCTCTTCCAAGCCTGGCTTAGCACACATCATCATCAGAAATTCCATAATGGACTTCTAATATACGAATCAAAATTCCAAAATAATAACAAATTTTACTGTATTAAAAGAGAAATCTGCATGGAAAAATGTCAAAAGTATGAAAAAATGTATTTCATATAAAAACAAAGAACTAAATTCTTAAAATACAAATAGCTCTAATAAAACGAGCAATACCCTGGACAGTTTACAGAAGAATGAATGCAAACAGTGCTTAAACATATGAAAGAAGATTAAACTTCAATAATAAGAAAATCAATAAAAATTAAAACTTCACTGATCTGCTGGTTGGGTGTTCTAAGAATTTCAAATGTGAAAGGGAGTGAGGTATGGGCTAACATGAGTCTGTTGGACTATGGAATTGGGTGGTCATGGCTGACTTCATGTACAGCAGTTTCTGGACTATGATGAAATAAAAAGACCAGACAGTTAAAAGCTGAGTGACAAATGAAGGTGTGGGTAAACAGCTGTGGCCTCCTCTGAAGAATTTGTCCATAAACAGAAGGTATGGTATGCACTAGAGCAGGTTTAAAGAAGTCATAGAAACTGGGGAAGGTTTTTTTCTTATAAATTTTAATGTTTGAGAGCTAGGAACATGTTTGTAGACTACGGTATGAGAGCTATGAGAGAGAAGTTCAAAGTATAGCAACAGAAGTTAGGAAATTTGGATCAGCATCTCTGTGAAGATTAGAAAAGTTGGAACCAAAATAATCTATGAAATAGCCAGCAAAGCAAGGAGAAATGATGCAACCAAGACAGGACAGAAGATGAAAAGTCAGAAAGGTGGTGGTAACCACCTTTCACGTGGAACATCCGTTGATTCCAGGAGATTGAGAGGCTGAGAGGCTGAGCAGAATTTTCCTAGACTCTCAGAGTTGGAGTGGTACAAAAAAGTCCAGGTACCACTGAAGTCCACGGGGCCTGGTAACTTCTGATACTTTGTGTAGGAAACCAGAAGAACATCATTTTAGGAGTAAGAGATATTGAATTAAATTGACATTTACAGTGGCTGAATCCTTTACTAAATGAAGTCCTTCCAAATTTCTAATAGTCTAAGCCACCTGCCAGCAATAAAATTAAATTTTCTGTGAATGAAAGCAGCACCATCTTCAAATTATGTCTATTAATTTTTAAATAAAATGTCAGGCATTTGGTCAAAATAAACAGACAACCAAAGACATATCAATATGAACAAAAATCCAAGAGAAAGAGACAAGGGAAAGAAATTAAATAAAAATCAGAAAATAGAGTAATCAGAAACACACTTTTATATAACCATTCTTATTATTTTCAAGGATATAAAGATAAAAAGGGGAATTAGGATTAAGAACTAAGGCACAGAACAGGAAATTAAAATGAGAAATTTCAGATCTGAAAAATACAATAATCACTGTTAAGATTTTAGAGAGTGGGTTTAACAGAATTTTAGACACAACTGAAGAGAGAGTATGTGAATGAGAAGATAGCTACAAGAAAATATCCAAAAGAAGACATGGAGAGATGAAAGAGTAAAAAACACAGAGGAAGAGGCAAGAAAGAGGTCAGATACAAGTAAGAAAGTCTAATATAAATATTACTGGAATCCCAGAAAGAAAAGAGAAATTGGGTTAGAGTCAGTATTTGAGAATTTTCCAGAATTAAGTTAAGGTATAGAGTGACAGAATCATGATCCTCACCACTCTTGTGGAGGACAAATACAAAAGAAACAAAAACAAGCAAAAACCCCAGACAATCAGAGTAAAACTGAAGACAAAAAATTAGAAAGCATAGTTTGAGAGTATCTAGAATTTTACCACCAGTGAAAATATCCTTGAGGAATGAAAGTTAAATATAAACAGTTTCAGATAACAAACATGGAGGTATCTACCATCTGTATATTGGTAATATTGCAAATACCGAATACTATATTTTCCAGGCAGAAAGTAAATGATTAAAATGAAAGTTCAAAGGTGAAGGTAGGAATTAAGAGCGTAAATATGTGACTGACTAAAAATAATGACTAATATACACAACAACAGTAATGTATAAGTTAGGAAGGGAGAAAATGAAAACTTTGGAAAGATGATAGAAATACAGAATAAAATTAAATTTTTATATGTCAAGAATGTTTGTATTTTTTAAATTGTCACCCGAGGACATGTTTTTATTGATTTTAGAGGGAGGAAGGGGAGGGAGAGACTAACATCTGTGTGGAGAGAAACATCGATCGGTTGCCTCCCAGACCCGCCCCGACTGGGGGTCAAACCGGAAACCCAGGCGTGTGCCCTGACGTGGAATCAGGCTGCGACCTTCCTGTTTATGGGACGTGGCTGCAACCACCCGAGTCACGTGACCAGGGCTACATCAAGAATTTTTTTTTAAGTCTCTAGCATAAATCCCTGAAAGAATAACAAAAGAATATATAACTACTAAACTAATACAGGGGGAAAATAGAGTAATAGAAAAATAATTTTAAAAGACAAGAAAGAGGAAAAAGTATATAATTGATGGTGCAAATATAAAACAAATAGTAGGATAGATTTAAATAAAAATACCAGCAAGCAAATTAACTACAAATGATCCAATGCAAATGCAAAGTCTGACTGACTCAATTATAAAATAAAAGTACATGCCTCTTACAAAAGACGTGCCTAGTATATGAGAATACAAAAACATTGAACATAAAAACACATATTTCGCTCAGAGAAAACGATGGCACTATTGTCTTCTTTGGGACTAGTCAAAGGAAACAATAAAAACAAAATATAAAATGATGCCATCTTTAACACCTGACCTGTAATTATGGAAGTGATTTATTTTTAAAAATCCTTTCTTGCTATTGTATCTCCTCCTTGCTGTATCCCCAGGTGAATACATTACCAGAGTTGCAGTTTGTGCTAAAAAAAGTTTGAATGAAAAAATCTCACTCTGCATTACCATCCCAGGTCTTGATTTAAATTTAAAAAGTGGAAAGATAAATGTTCTACAAAAACCAAAAAAAAATATAAAAACATTAAATGGGATATGAACTTTTGTTCCCAATATTATTTCTGAATGTTTTTCATTTTTCTAATCCAAATTTTAGACATGACAGTTTTCAAAGCCAAATACTTCTATACGAATCATAGTCATAAATCTCCATTACATTTTTGTGTTTTTTTTGTGAATAGCTTATTTTTCTCCTTCTCTATCATTAAAGTTTTAAACATCCAAAAGAAAACTGGTTAATTTTTCAAAACTAAAAAATCTGAGAACTTAAAAAAATAGACTTCAATGTGTTTATTTTCCTAAGAGTTGTGAAATTCAACCCCAATTACAAACGAAAAGCTTTTCACACTTTGTACTGTCCAGACATCTAGGTGTAATCTTTAGTAAAATAAACAGAGAACTAATTCTCCTGATTGCTGTGTAAACATTAGGACCACATTTCTCTCTCTCTTTCTTTCTTTCTTTCTTTCTTTCTTTCTTTCTTTCTTTCTTTCTTTCTTTCTTTCTTTCTTTCTCTCTCTCTCTCTCTCTCTCTCTCTCTCTCTCTCTCTCTCTCTCTCTCTCTCTTTCTTTCTTTCTTTCTTTCTTTCTTTCTTTCTTTTCCTGCAGGGGATATTTCCAGGCTATTTGTCTTTTTTTAAGGTTTACAAATGTGAAATATATTAATGTAAGTTACCTTAGTCTATTACAAATTCACCACACTGTCTATTAACATATCTCAACTCTAATTTAATGGGACTTCTACCTGTATTATTTACTTTTCATTATCCCATAATCCTGGGCTTTCTGCTGAAACTCTGTAAAACACAACTCTTGGGCCCAAACTCAGGGCTATGTCTGTTGGGACATGGATTAGATCATCAGGTTATGTCAGCAGCTAAAGTATCCGCCATACCTTTGTAGTGTGAGTCCACCGACAGTGCCTATTCAGCCTCAACTGCATGACTAAAAGTTTCTGTATTCATTCCAGATTGCCTCTAGCACCAGCTTGAATTAACTTGCCAAGGTACCATGTATTTTTAGTTACTCAGCCAATAAACTGGCAGCCTAGGTTTCCTCCCGTATATTCTCACAGAAATGAGACTTCACAAATCTCAGTTTCCCCAAAGGGAGTTCACACTGGGCTGAAGTTAAAAATTTCACATTTTATCAATCTCAGGTCAGAGTATCATCTGTCAAAACTGCCTGTCTTTCTTCTCACCTTTCCCCTTGTTAAGAATTCCAGCAAAATATATTTGAGGTGAAACCACAGAACAAATATGGTAGCGTAGAAAGTTTTAGAGTTTTAAAGTCAGCTTAGTGTCAGGACAAAAAGCCAAGGACTATAGCTTGGGTTCCTGGGACTTATCAGAGCACTTTTGAAATGTCAGTAAGTTGGAAAAACCTATCTGTCTGGCAGTAGGGGATGAGTTCATAGATCACAATTCATTCACTCATAGAATGCTGTGTGATCATTAACACTGATGATAAAAACCTATCTGTATTGACCTGCAAGGCAACTAATAGTGTTTGTAGTATTGATTTTTATTTAAAATGAATGCATAGACTTCTGTATTCAGCCACACAGGAGATATAGGGGCCAGACGTATCCCCCTATTTTAAATAACTGAAAAAGTGGGCAAAAAAACATGAAACAGTAGTTTCAGACACTGGGCATCAGGCAGTGGTGGACAGAAACCCTTGAGAGAAAGGAAGGAAGATGTGAGATTGACAAGTCTCAGCTGACTGTGTGGAGTGAGCTTCCGGGCTGCGGAATAGGGAAGGGTACCCCACCCTGGGCCTGGCAGTGCCCCTGAGATGATGAGAGTGGAGGATTTGGGCGGTGCAAGGTGGCTGGAACTTAGCAAGACAGAGCGCCAGAGACAAGAGTTGGCTCCAGGGAATTCCTCTGGACTTCTCTGCTCAGGGCTAGCAGGCACATGCTGTGAGGAAACAGTTTGGAGTCGGGAAGAGAATTAGGGGAGAGGAGCAGAGTCACCCCAAGATGTAATAGAAAAACCTCAGGATGCCCAGGTATTGGTTTTAGTGCTTAGAAAGGTGTTGTCTCAGTGGTGTGGCCAGGTTAACCCTAGATTAAACATTGCTCTCATCCTGCCGATCAAAGCTTAAAAGCAAAATTCAGAAGGGCCAGTCTTTTTCTAAGTACCTGAACTGCATCCCAAAACACAGCTCAAAAAATAATTTGAAGAACTCAAAAAGAATTCAGTATCCAACAGAATAAATTCATGTTTCTTCAGAAATTATGAGGCAAGCAAAGAAGCAGGGAAAAAAACTACAATGAGAATAAAATTCAATTGTTAGAAAAGACACAGAAGTGGAAAAGATAAGATTAGTAGACGAAGATTTAAAAAATTGTAAATATACTCCATATATTCACCAAGATAGAGGAAAGCTCAGGCATGCTAAGGAGACAGATAAAGATAAAAAGAAACACAAATTGAATTTCTAGAGCTGAAAATACAATGTTTGAGATAAAAAATGCATTGGATGGCATTAACAGCTAATAAAACTGATAAAAGTGCATCATTAAAAATGCTCAGTTCATTTGAAACAAAGCAGAAAAAAGGGAACAAAGAACAGATAGAAAGCATAGCAGAATGGCAGATGAATACTCACACAAATTAATACTCACATGCAAGGTATGTGCTTTAAACACCCCAATAAAAAGGCAGAGATTATCAGACTGGATTTTTATGAATTTGCCCATAAGATACATGTTGTAATTATAAACCTAAATAGGTTAGATTAATAGACAGAAATTGATATATACCATACTAACATCAACCAAAAGAAAGCTTCAGTAGCTATATCAATACTAGGCAAAGTAAATTTTAGAACAGAGAATACTACTAAAGATAAAAAAGATCATTGCATGGTAATAAAGGAGTTTATTCATAAAGAGGCACATGGTTATATACCTAATAACATAGTTTCCAAATGCCTAAAACAAAAGTCATAGGACTGAAAAGAGGAGTAGATGAATCAGCAATTAAAGCCAAAGATTTTGTCGTCTTTTTTTTCCCAGTAATTGATTGGCCAAGTAGACAGACAAACCAAGGATATACAAGACTTCAACAATATTAGCAACAACTTGACTTAACTGATATTTATAGAACCCTATAACCACCAAGAGCAGGACACACGTTATTATTAAGTGCATATAGGATGTTTACCAAGATAGGCCATATTCTCAGCCATTAAACCCCCCCTCAAATGGTAAAGTATTGAAATCATACAAGTATCTTTTCTGACCAAGATAGAATTAAGTTAGAAATCAGTAACAGAAAGACACCTGAAAATTTCTAAAATATTTGGACAGTAAGCAAAATAATAAATAACTCACGAGTCAAATGGTATGAAAATTGAAATATTACATAAAAAATTGTAGGGGATGCAGTTATTCAGTGCTTAAAGAAATGTTATACCATTGTTTATTTTAGAAATGAAGACATAATTTAAGTCAATGGACTGTATATCCAGTATGAACATAGACATATTTTTAAACAAGATTTTAATAAATACATTGCAACAATAAGGATAACATATCATGACCAAATAGAGGTTATCTCAGATATGCAAGGTTGATTTAATATGTAATTCATCACATTAACAGGCTAACACAATATAATTCACCGTATCAAGAGTTGAAGGGGGAAAAATTATATGATCACAATAGATGTAGAAAAAGCATTTGATGATATCTGACACTTATTTATGATTAAGAAAACCTCTCTGCAAGCAAGAAAGAGAGAGGAGTTTCCTTGATCTGATAAAGGCACCTAGGAAAAATCTACATCTATGTCACACTTAATGATGAAAGCCTGGATCCTTTCCTGGTAAGACTGAGAATTACTTCATAAGCATGTCCTTGCCACTTCTGCTCTGTAGTGCACTGCTGATACTAATGAATGCAATAGGCAAGAAAAGGCATTAAAAGTATTTATAATGGGAACTAGAAAGTGAATTGAATTTCCATTTACTATCCACAAACAGCAAAAATTGAAATCAAAGACAGAATACCATCACAAATAGAGAATACTTGGGAGAAATCGACAAGGGATTTGCAAAACATATACACTCAACACCTCAAAATTTCATGATAAAAAAAAGAGACCAGAATAAATAGAAAGATATAGCATGTTCATTGGTCAGAAGACGCAATAGTCTTAGGATACCATAGAGATAACGCAATTTCAGGTAAGCTCCAAGCATGCCTTCTAAGAAATTCTCATGATGATTCTAAAACTTATGTTTAAATGCAAAGTAATTAGAAAAGCCAAAACCGGTCTGAAAAAGAGGGAAGTAAAAAACTAATAGTACTTGATTTTAAGACTTATTATATAAAGCTACCAATAACTAAGACAGTGTTGTGTTGTGTTGTGTTGGCATAAAGCTATTCACACAAATCAAGGGGGAAAATACAAATGTAGGGCCCCAAATATGCGGGCAATTGATCTTTAACACAAGTGTCAAAGCAATTCAATAGGGAAAGTGTATCTTCAATAAATGTGCTAACAATTAGTTATCCATATGCAAATTATAAACCTTGACCCTTTTCTTATATCACATTTGGAAATTAACTGAAAATGAAGCACAGGCCTAAATGTTTGATCTAAAGGTGTAAAACTTGTGTAATAAAAAATAGGGGAAAATCAATGACCGTGGAATTTGGCAAATATCTTTTAAATATGATACAAAACCCCCACAAACTATAAAAGAAAAGGATCAGTAAATCAGACTTTATCGAAAACTTTATTAAATGCTTTACTCTTTAATGACACCGTTATGGAAATGAAAAAGCAATCTGGGAGAAGATGCACACAAATGTATGGTGAAAATCTTGCATCTGTAGTATCTCAGGTACTTTAAAAAAAAATCAGTAAGGAGGCAAACTATTAAAACATGGGTAAAGTTTTGAACACTTTACCAAAGGAGGTGATCAGATTACAAGTGAAAAGTTTTTTAAAAGATATTTAATCTAATTAGTCACTAGGGGAATGCAAATCAAAATCAGCATGAAATACCACTGTTATATTTAAAGTAAAAATGTTATGGTTAGCAGAATTGTAAGGTGACCCCCAATGGCTCTTGACCTTATATAATATTCTTGTATGGTATCCTCCCTTTGAGTGTGCCCAGAACCTGTGAATATGATGAAATATTATTCTTGTGACAAAAGGATTTCTGTGGATGTAATGAAGTTCCCAGATCAGTTGAACATGTGATAGGGAGATTATCTGAATTAGCCTGATCCTAATCACTGGAGGCTTTAGAGCTGGATTTCGAGGTCATTAAGGGGGAAGTCAGAAAGATCAGAAGCAAGAGAGGTATTCTGTGCACCTGCCCCAGCTTTGAGGCCTACGGAGTGCAGCCACGTGTCAAGGAATGCAGGCACCCCCTCCGAGTTGAGCTCACTAGCCCACCGCCCACGGCCAGCATGGAAATGGGAACTCACTCCTGAATTCTGCCACACTGTGTGCGCTCGGAAGTCCATACCAGAATGCAGGCTAGACGATGTCTTGATTTTAGCCTAGTGAGAATCCGAGGAATAAATCCAGCCACAATGGGCCCAGACTTCTGACCTCTAAGACTGTGAGTTAATAAATCTATGTTGTTTTAAGACACCAAGTTTGTGGAAATTTGTTACGCCACAACAGGAAATTAATACTACATGTATCCGTGGAGATGGAAGGAACTGGGACTCCCAGCCACTCCCAGAAGGAATACCGAAAGCACAGCCCCGCAGGAAAACACTTTGGCAGTTTCTTCCAAAGCTGAATATCGTTCTACCGTAAGACAGCTAATCTACGCCTGATATTTACCCAAGAGAAATAAAAACATATGTCCCGCAAACACTTGTACACAAATGAGCATAGCAGATTTTTTTATAATAGCCCCAGACTGGAAACGGCTGAAATGTCTATCTGCAGGTTAATGGGTGAACAAATCGTGGTATGGAATACTATTCAGGAATAAAATTGAGAGAACCATTGTTAAACTCAAAATCATGAACAAATCTCAAATCATATTTCTGAGTGAAAAAGAAATCAGACCCCCCCAATAAAAGGGATAGTGTACTATAAACATATGTACTATTTGATTTAATTTATGTAAAATCTCAGAAAATAAAAAACTTTCTATAATGACAGGTGGTGGACCAGTTGCCCATAGCAGTTGAGGAAGATATTCAATAGAAACTGATTTTACAGGATGGGAGGGAGCTTTGGGGAGTCAAGAGTTATAATCTTACCTTGATTGTGGTGGTTGTTTCATAGGCATGTTCATATGCCAGAGCTCATCAAACTGTACACTTCAAATAGCTATGAATAGTATATGACAATTATACTTCAGTAAAGCTGTGATAAGGAACAAGACAGATATTACCTATAAAATAAAATACAAAAACGGGGAAGAGTTCACGGTTTCCTGTTCCCTTCCTAGCTCTGTTTCCAACAAATTGCGTGACCCTAAGCAAGTAAGCTTATGTTTTTAGTCTCAATTTTCTACTCTGTAAAATGGGTTGGTATGATGGAATAATACTTAAAGGGCTTGTCTGTGAGTCTGTAATGGCGGCAGCTACCTTCTATTGTATGTTTATTAAGTACCAAGCACCAGACTCTATGTCGTGAGATGTGACTTAGCGAAATGGATGGCTTTTCCAGGACCCCAAAGTAGGTCACTGGACGATTCAGGGTCACGCAGTTCTGCCTGAGTCTCCAGCTTGTGCGCTCCGTTGTACATCTACAAAGGCAACTGTTTGACCACTGCTCACTTCCTAGCAACCTACCTAGCAGTTTAACTTTGACATGCTCTATTACCTATCATTTGACCTACCCAGTTCCCTCTTATTTGCTATCTTTTCCCATGGCTTAACATCCAGTGTAGATAATTTGTCACGTGATTTGTGTGATTAAACAGCACAGTTCTTAATAACGTTAATGTGAGCCGCAGAGCATGACTGGGTCCGTTGTGCTGAGAACTTACACTGGATACAATTTCATAGTTAACGTAACAGCTCACAGAGTACAAGTGTTTAATATAATTCTGAACCTTACTTTATATTTTCTATCATTGCCTTTTCACTCAAGAAGAAAAAAGAAAAGAAAAAATCCATTGTGCATAGGAAAATGCGTAATTTCTTCTCTCAGGAAATTTAACTTCACCTGAAAGTTGATAGAAATCCCTGAAAACACCTCACACAGGAAAGATCAGTTATAAGTTTTCTGTCTTTTCCTTGCATATATTTCCTGAGAATGCATATATGCATTACATATCATCGAATGAAAGATAATATGCTAATTAACCAATTAATTAACTTCGCTTCTGAAACAGAAGAAGACAGGCTCATCAGAAAATTTCACCACCACCCATCAGCCCCAGACCCTCTTCCTGTCTTAAGTGGGCCTATCGCAGCTGAATCTGTAAGAGCTCGGAGAGCAAGCTGATTAGCAATAATCTTCTCAGCTTTTGAGCACTTCTCGTTCTTTATTCCCATCATGGCTTACACTCTTTACCATGGGCCCGAAATAAGAATTTCAGCAGGTCTGTGGGAGAACCTACTGCCAGGCAAATTCCACAGAAGCAGCTCAGCCGAAGAACACAACAAGGTGGGACGGACTCCTTTTCCTGCACACCTCCCTTCACACTCCCCCCACCCATGCCTTGTCTTTCTTTTCTCTTAGTTCTTCAGAAACAAGAGACTAAAGAAACTCAGAGACTGAGGGCCAGGGCTCATGCCTTTTACTCTCTTTGTTCTTTTCATTCCAAGTCGCACTCAGAATGAGTTGTCATTCTCAGGTGATTGTTGGTGAACGGCTTCGGTCCCTCACCTGGTGCTCTCCTACCTTGAGCGCCCCCCCCCAACCCCTGCCACCTTCCATCAGGTGCACAAGGCAAGTGACGCTGGACAGACTCTGTAACTAGCAGACATATTTATGTGAACTTTATTTATTTTTGGTGTTGGAAGGCGTATTTCTGTTCCTGTAACTTTAAAAAATAGCTTTCTCCAGGCACAGCTGATACACAATAAAGTATGCAAGGACTACCTTTCACGTGTACAGTAAGCTCTACGTATGTGTAGGTGGTGAGACCACCTCCTTTACCTGCAAAAGCAAAATGCATTCGCGACTTCACTGTTCCCTTCTACCACCCGTCCCCAACCCACTTCTCAGACTGGTCCTCAGCGTGAGAGGACTCTGACCCCGGCCATCCGCAGGTCAGACTCAGCCCGCAAATATTTTGTTTGACTATAGCACAGTATTAAGAAGCCTAAAGCTGTTTCTAATAACTAAAATTGGAAGATTTTGATATAAAAATTCATATTCTTGTTCCCTTTTAGATTTTATTTTGTTACATTGTTATTTATTTCAAATACAGTTTCATGACAAAGGATGCATAGGATGAGTCTGAGAGGGAGCACAGAGCTTCCATGTCCTCTCCCAGCACATCAGTGGGTTCACCGGCCAGGAAGCTCCTCTGAACTTCAACGTCTGGGGGCTTGACTGGGGTTACCCAGTGTGGGCGTGGTAAACTAAATCACTGGCCTCGTGCCTGAACTCAGTCTCCAGCCCTTTGTCATTTATTTCTGTTCATTTCTTTCAAATCCCAAGTTCAGGCCCATCTGGCCGGCACTTCCTCTGGCAGCCACGAGTTTGGGTGAGCTGTGCCCCGCCAGCCTCTGCAGACCAGACGCTTTGGCTCCAGTCTGCTGCAGTCCCCACCAAGGCTTGCTTCACGTGTTGATGCTGTTTGACTGGCGTTAGATTTTACCCGCCCGGTCATTCAGTTTTTCCTCTCCCAACGTAAGCCCCTATCAATCTCCCGGGCACCGTAAACGGTTCTTTTCAGTGCTCTAATTCGTGCAAAGGGCTCAGCTGTTCTCTGCCCAGCCAGCCCGAAGGTCAGCCGTCGGCTCTGCTTGTCCCAGTTTATGTGTCCACAGGAAGGAGGCACAGCCCTTCGCTCTGTGCTCCTGGGGCATTTTTTTTTTTCTTGCTGTTACTATGCAACACATCACATTGTTAGTTGTTTGTACATCTGGTCCTTCTGCAAGTGTGTGAGTGACTCAAATCCAAGATGGACACACTTCATGTCCTTGAGTCCTCAGAATCATGCCCGGTGCCCTCCAGAAGGCGGAGACCTGCGGTAAACTTTTTTAGATGTCAAATGAAATTGATTCTTAAAAACATAATACACTTTTTTTATTCTATTCAGGAGAAAACTATCCCATAAACTTTATCTCAAATTAAAAAGAAGACTAAACATTTTATCTGCAGTTTCAATGAAAAGAGATATATTTTTATATATTTGAGACACTTGTATGTATATTTCAGCTACATTTTTGCTGCCTGTTGACTGACTTAAATGCTATAACCACTGGGACCGACTTGTGGGATCATAGAAACAGGAGGGAACGTGTATGTACATTACATGAACTTTTCTAATTGTGAGACGTATATCCTGGGAGTTTCCTAAACATAGGCAAGTTATTTCATAAAAAAATAAATCTTAGCAGGTTTTCCTACATTTGGTGGTTCTTGGACTAGAATCTATCCTCTTTCTAACCATGAGCCGTCATATTTCTATTGGGTAACAAAAAAAATCTTGAAAGAAATCTTTATGCTATAAATCTTCCCTTAGAGTAAAGGTGTTGAAGTTCGATACCATTCCTCAGTGGCAGGTGTGAAAAGCAAACAGACAAACACCTGACCTGTTCTTTTCAATCCAATTATTGTTAAAAACCCATTTGTGACTGTTAGTATGTTCAAAAAGCTCTACAAACACTGTGGAAATAAAGAAATGAATAATACCCAGTCCATCTTCTCAAGGACCTCACAGTGTATAGGAGTGACTGAAAAATAGGTGTACATTTTGGGAAATGGAAACAGCTTAAATAAAAGCTCAGAGATGGGGACGTTAGCCCTTGTCTTTACGGAACAGTACCATGCCCTCCTGCAACACAGTTCGTGTGCTGGGGCTGGGAGAGAATGTGTGAAGCTGAATGTTGGGAAGTCAAATGAGACATTACAGAAGGTGAAATATTAGATCTGAGGAGTTTGGATTTATATTACATGTAGATAATAGAGAACCATTAAGTATGTAGAGTGATGGCTGAGATTAGAAATGAATATTTAGACATCTGCTGTATGACAGGGCATCGGAAGTTTAGGGTTAACGTAAGCTTTTGCCTCTCCCTCTCCCTCTCTGTTTCTCTCAAGCAGCTATGTATTGACGATATGAAGAGTATATTTAAACTAATAGCAGAGTACTGAAGACCCAGGGAAAACGAGCCATCTCTACAAGCCAGGGATCCAGTCCCCAAGGATAGTTTTATAGAATGTTTGGGATTTACATGGCCATGTAAAGCTAAGCACATTTTACTATTTAAGCAAATTTTGTAATATTGGTTTTGATCTTGTATAAAAGGCAACTCCAGCCTGGCGACCTCTGTACCACCGAGGAAGCAGACCGCTATCCCGACCACTCCGGTGAATCAGGCACTGTGTAAAGAACCGGACCGTGCATCCGGTAGGCAGCAAGAGAAGGCAGCGCTGGGACCCACGGCGTGGCTTCACCCAGGCCTTTCCCTGCCCTCCTCACCACTCTGATGGATGATAATAATTTTCTTTATCCCTGCTGACAATAAATGTATGCTTTCTTCTACCAGTGCGTGAATGTTTCCAGAGTTTTCTCAGCCCAGCTTTGCTAAAATTATCCTTCAGAGGAAGGAGAGAGATCTCTCCGCCCTGGACCCTCAGGGTGAATCCTTGAGGACTGGCTTCTGCCTGCCCCACAAACTGAAGCAAAGAACCAGGCCGGAGACTCTTTGCAAAGCTCAGCATTCGCTACATCATGTAGAGAGCCCTGAGCTACAGACTGAAGTAAGAGGAGGACAGCATGCCCAGCTGGGGAGGCACTGGGGTGGGCCCGGAAGCAGAGGAGGACACAGCAGCCTGATGGTCCACGTGGGTTTAGACACCATTCTACTTCCACCGGGAAACCAACACTGACCCAGGACTCTTCCTGGGCACAAGTCCTCCAAGAGCAGCCGGGCCGCCCCTCAAGTCCGCATTGTTGATGCTGGTCCAGATGCACCTGCGCATGCTCATCGTGACCAAGTTGGACTGAAATGGCACTGTGTTCTGTGGTTGCCAGGTGCCGCGCGTGGAACTGGGGGTTGTGAAGGGGCAGGAAGTCAAATATGACATTGCAGATGGGTTACATAGCAGATCCGAGGAATTGGAATTGTTATTGCATATAGGTAATAGGGAACCATTAAATATCGGAAAGTAAGGGTCCTCCTTCCCCCACTCCACCCTGGGCAGGGATGTTTCCTGCTTCCAGCTATTTTGTTTTGAATCAAAGGGCATTTTGAGACATAATTTAGATGGATAAATATTACGACGTATGGGGTATGTTTTAAGCCCTGGGCTGTATCACGTCAGTGTGTGGTCTGCAAGGGTCGGGGACCAGGAACAACCGCGCAGAGGAGGAATCCAGACATTTCAAGGTTTAGAAAGAGCCCTTCTCTCCTGCTAGCTTCCCGTCGCTGGTTCCCTCAGGTACCAGGTAGAATACCATTGACGGATTGCAGCTGAGAGATTCCTGTCTGGATACACTGGCAATCTCACTGTGCATGGAAGACCTTTCTAGAAAATAGCCAAACTCCTGCTTGGAAAAGTTTTGTTACTGAACAAGCCATGAGCTGAACCTGCTCACAATGATCATTGGCAGTTTAATTAATTAACGACTAAAGTGCTTTGGAAACACAAAGGGCTATATAAATGCTAAATATTATTAAATGTTAATGGCCATGTTTTCAAATAATGCTGATATTAATTTAAATTCCTAAACCTTATTATCAGAATGAAATGCATGCTAATGAGGCCTTCCTAATAAATATTTTGTTTATGATATATTTGGAGTGGTATTACTTATCTTGCTAGAGCAAGTATAAATTACAGCACATGGCGAAAGGGTTGGTTGCTACCTTTTCTTCGTGATAATTAAAATGGAAATGTAGAGAAATATAATGAATATATTAGGCAAAAAAAAAAAAACTGTGTTAGAACCACTGACTTTCACTCTGTGACTCAGTCAGTGATTTCACTTGTTTTTTGAGTAGTGGGTCCAATATTTTGCTTGTCCATTTTTGCCTTCTTAGACTCTCCTTGCAGTACTAAAGAAAATGTATTTAAATTTTGAACAGGTGGATTAAAATAAGTTTTTGAAGAGTTTTCTGAAGCATATCATGTCATCCTTTGAGGTCATCGGCGATACCCTGGATGCTGTCAGTCAAGCCTGGGGTCCCTGTTGCCACTGCTTCTGGCCCCCACAGCTGACGAGGCGCTGCCATCGCCGCACAGAGGCCTGGGAGGCGGGCCTGCTGTGTGTCTCGTTTGGAGCCTCGACTGAGGCACAATGCCAGAGCTTGTTCCTCGGGGCATCGAATCGTTTGAGTTTCGATTAGTGACGATCTGAATGAAATTGTCCGGTAGACTGTATTCCTGCATTTCTTGATGCATGGTTTTTACAAAGCGCTATCTATGGTGGCTTGTGTTTGGAACATGGTGGGGCTTGGTCCAGAATCCCTTAAAGTTTAGAAGTGTAAAATTATACATGCTCCGGAATCACAGGAAACAGAAAACTTTTCTTTTAATCCCCTTGTTACTGCAGGGTGCTATACTTTACATGCATTATTTAATTCACTCCTCACGAAAACTCTGTGAAGCAGGTAATAATGTTATTCCATTTTTTAAAAAGCCCAAATGTACACATTTATTTAGTTTGATGGTTCTCTAAGGCGTTTTAACGGCCTGATTTTGAAAATAAATAGTATTTACATTCTTTAGCTCTGGTTTAGAACAATCCATTTATAATTTAGAATAAAATAATTTTATTATAGGTTTGTAAAGACACTTTATAAATTAAGGGTAGTAAACCTTCTCTGTCATTTTTGGGCAAACACTTTTCTAATTTTTCTTCTAACTTTAAAAATTTCAAAGTTTTAGAGTATAAAAAAAGCATATTATAGTCAGTCACATCAGACCGTATTTGGGGGGATCTCCTCTGTTTTTCCTGAGTTTAGAAAGCCTTTCCCCATCCACAGTGCAGAAAACTGTTTGAACGTAATTCTTGGCTAGCTTTTTAATTACTTAAAATTGTTTAAAGATAGATTTTTTAACATTTAACTCATTAATCTACCTGGAATTTACTATAATATGTGGTATACGGCCAAGCTACAAATAGGCCTTTTTCTTCTTTCTCAGGATTAACTGTTATTTATGGATTTATGTGAAGTATATTTAGGGCTGGGAAAAGAACCCGGGTTTATCCGTGTACCAATAATTGTGTAAATCACCTCTATGCTGCATTGAACCAGCCCGTTCTGTAGCACGGAATGTCACACTGATTCAAAGTAACGCTCTCCATGGCTGTCCAGGCTTCGGGTGTTTGGCCGAACCCTCAGGAGAGGCGCAGCACGCTCTCCAGTCATTAGTTTGAATGTGTGAGTCCCTGGGGCATGAACAGCAGACATGGCTGCCCCGAAAGACCAAGAACCTTGGCTTTGTGGATGCTCCTATTGTGCTTTTCAAAGGCCAAGACTCAAGGTCACAGACTAGTGTAGACAGCTGAGGAAAGTCTCCAGACAGAATGACAGCAGCACATCAGTCCAGGATGGGGCTAGAGGAAGAGGGTCTTTGTGTCAATGCCACTTCAAGCAGCCGGAATCTTGGCTGCAATCTAGTCATAGAAGAAGTGCATTTGTATCACCCAAGTGATTTTTTTCCCCAAACAGTGGCCATTTTAAGGCCCCTGGGTAATAGCTTTGCTGTTGAACTTAGACAAACAAACAAACAAAATGCTGATTTCTGGATTTGGTCCTCAAAGGGGAGGAAAGAGAAATTAACGTGCGTCCCATCCAGCAGCTGGCAACGTGGATGGTGGCTGATGCATCCTGAGAGCTCACTGTGCCCGCGCTGTGCATTTTGCAGGGCTTTTCCCTTTCAGCCTTCACAGTGGTACCGTAAAGTGGCGAAGTTATCACCTGGGATGACTTACTCTCATTTTACAGACACCTACGTAAGAAGTGGAGAACTGGACATTTAACCTGGATTCCAGAGTTTATGCTCTTAATCATTTTATTGCCTATTTAAATTAGGTACAATAAGTACTTAATATTTTGAATAAATAAATGAATAAATGAATTATAGGGAAGCATGTAAATAATATTATTTATAAATGCTTAAGAGCAACAAATTTATAACTACCGTACAAAGATGTCTCTATTTAAGCCTGACACTCTGTGTCTTCCTTGGCTCTCTTCTTGCAGGATCAGAGGTCTTGATGGACCCAGGACACAGTCCTTTTGTCAAGAAAGGCATTTCGTGACTACCCAACGCCTCTCCTCTTAGCACAACTTCCACCCCTGCAGATATGCAAGCAGGAGGCAGGAGACTGGGAAAAGGAGTTCAGCCTTCCTAACCCAGGTGACAGAATCCTTCCTAGCTTCCTCTGCCTGCCCCAGTTTGCCCACTTCAACAGCAGTGTTTTGGCCGGAGTCTGTGCTGGTAGTAAAATATGCTTTTGCATTATATTGGTCTCTGTTCACGTGTTTCTTTTTGGGGCGCTCTCAGAGAGTGGTAGCTGTGATTTCAGAACTTCGATGCTCCTGAAGTTTCCTAATCATACAATGTCTGTCTGTCTGTCTCTCTTTGCATGTGCACCCAGCAAGAGCAATGTCATAAGGGGGCCATATATGTCATGCTGTGGGGTATTCGTAGGTGTGCATGGAAGGGTTTTAATCCACATGATCGGATAAGTGTTCCTAAGAGATCACTTGGGCGTGTAATGAAACTAGATGGTGGGGAGTGACAGGGTAGGGTAGTGATGCAAGAGGCGGGGGATTGAGTAAAAGATGGTGAGGGCCCCAAGGAGGGAGAGGAGACAAACGAAGACACATTTCAGTCAATGGAGCTTAGTGTGATTGCAAGGGAATCTGTTTGGGAAACTGGGTGATACAACTCACCTGCTAGAGAAGTTGTTTAATATGGAGAAAGACAATGTGTTATATTTTGAATACAGACAGTTTAGAACACCTCTGGGAAATATATGTACTGACCCCCAGCACGTGGATCTGTTACCGGGTTCCGGCTCTTGTGAGAGAGAGCAAAGCAGGTGCAACGTCCTTGGGGCCCAGCATTCAGGTGAGATCAATCAGAAGGGCGTTGGGCATACAGAGGCCACAGGCCTGAGAATGACAATGCTGGAGACATGATTGTAAGGTGAGTAGAGGAAGAGGAAGAGAAATGAGTGAAGAAGACTGAGAAGCAATTTTCCAGGGTATAAAATTCTTCTAGAATTTCTCTATGGCTTTAGATCAGGGATCAGAAAACTAGGGATGGTGGATCTGTCAACTGTTTTTGTAAAAATAAGAATAATAACAAAAAAGTTTTGTTGGCACACAGCCACGTTCATTCATTTACATATTGTCTGTGCCTGCTTTCATGTTACAATGGCAAATTTGAGTAGTTGTGTAGTCGTGATAGAGTCTGGGGGCCTATGTAGCCCATAATATTTATAGCACTTTACAGAAAGCTTGCTGACTCCCGCTTTAGACCGCAAAGGCAAGACATAGGCACTATTTTTCTTAAATGTCATCTGTAGAGAGAGTGAAGAGATCTTTAAGATCTCATCTGTCTCTGCCGGTCTTTGCAACTCTTAGGAGAAAGGAACTCTGATAGCTCTGAAATAAAGGCCACAGTTTCAGTGGAGACTGAAAACAAAAGCTGGGAAAAACCACACGGTATTTGATCAAGATGAATGGTGACTTTGCTAGTCACTCCCCTTACAAGGAGAAATAAACAGGATCTTATCTTTGGTTTAGGGGCATTCATTTCAGTTTTGGGCAACTGTGCTTAGAGATGCTAAACCATTGAGGGTGCTTTCAGAAAACACTGACTATCTAGAGAAGTGTCAGAACAAGAGACTAAGTGCCTTAAAAACATTTCTACATACAGAAATCCAGGACCTGAAAAGAGCTATCTGTAAAATTAATAAATGTGTGTACAAAGGCTCAGATTTTCTCTAAGCACAGACAAGAAACTGATAAGAAGATTGCAGATGGTTGCTGTGCGTAAAGGCCTGGACCAGGTTAGCAGCTACACGCTGCAGGAAACGCTCATGCTGTCTGCTTCTCCAGGGCCCTGGGCTTCCCACTGATGCATTTTGACTATGGGGTATCAGTGAAGATTACAAGTTCTGTTAGAAGTAACTATGACTATTTGCATATCACTGCTGAGATAGCTACAGTTCTGTATCTAAAATACAAATACCTAAAAGTATTTGGAATCGTATTTGTAAATTTGAGAGAAATAAAATAATCTATCTTTCAGGAAAAGGCTCAGGAAAATTAAAGGGAACTCAGTGAGCTGGCCTTTAACTTTAGCTCCTCTTTGCCACATCTGTAAGTTTCTATTCTTATAACCTGGTGCTTATTGGTTGGCAAGAATGCTGATGAATTCATTCCATTGAGAACCCTTATATAATTGCATCTTTTACTACACCACAGAGGAATCACTAGATGGTGTCTCACTGTCTCTTCCTGACAAGGCTGCCTGCAGAATTTTCCAGACTCAGTGCAAAATAAAAATGTGGGGCCTCTTCTTCAAAAAATGGGGGACAAAGTGCCTTTGAAGGTCCTAAAATATACAGCTTTTTTCTGTTCTTCCATGATCTGTCTCTCAACTTGTCATTGTGGGTTTTTTTTTTTTGTCATTTAATATTTTTCTACGTCAAGAAAAGTTAAAATTTTAAATCATTACCATGCACTGTTTATCTTTATATTGTGCCTCACCAGTTTTAAATGTAAATAGAAGCGCATTTAAGTAGGATGTGAAATCACTTAAATTATAAAAATCGTACACGCATATGTATTGTGCTCTTACCAGAACGGGAGAAATTCTGCACAAAAACAAGCCAACTCTTTTTGGATGTACGAATCTTTCACAACATCCCACCCTCGGCTTGCAGCCGTGTAAGAAGACCCAAAGGGGAAGGGGAACTGAAAGCTGCCCAATCTTCCTTTCTCCTTCTATGCCACCATACATGTTTGGCTAACAGAGGGAATTAGCATGAGCAGTAAAGACTATGATTGAGTTCTTTGGTGGTCCGTGTTTCTCGGAGACCGCCATCACTTTTCTGGGTTTGAAGCAAGCTCTCGTTCAGATGGAAGGAGTGGTCTCTCAGGACAGTCGGAGCCCCCACTTACTTACGCATGGACATAATAGGTTGACTGTACTCACGCCGAATCTCCCTCAACTCCCGCCCACCACAGGTCCATTGGAAGTCTGTGCTCATGGGACATCGGGAATGCTCCACGCCAACGCCAGACACGCATATCGCATGTGCATCCCCCACACATACACATGCTGCGTTGTCCCATCAGACTTCACATACAAAACACGAGTTCAAAGATAAAGTTATTAAGAATTACAACAGCAACTGCAGAGCAACAAGCTACGTGGGGGCCTTCTAAGCAAGTGCCCTGTGCGACGGTGCAGGTCACATGTCCTAAGAAACCAGCTGTGTTTCTGGGTTTCAGTGAGAATTACTCCTAACAGCCAGTGTCCCATCATCTCCAGGGGCAGCCAGCAACTGCTAGGAGCTGGTTACACACAGACTTCAGATCAGTCCTCGGCCCTGCACTCAGTTTCCGCCTCCTCCACATCCTGCCGCAGCCTTGACAGGACACAGCCCCCCATGGGCTCACCGCCGATTCTCTGCTCCATTGCCAGCTTTCCTGGTCACCTAACAGAGCCTCCTAAATATGATTAGTTTCTTGCTCCAGTGGCTCTGACGATGGGGAGGCTGGGCATTATGAGCACCCAGCTGTCAAGAAGCAACTAGACTTTCCCCGTCCTTAGGTACTCAGTTTTTTCAAACAGAAGCACAGCCCCAGCATGCCCAGGCCACACTGCCACTCTGTCACACCTGTCCCAGCTGGCCTTCATGCTACCAGGAGGTAGGTAGTACTGCTTTTGTAAACTCACAAGTGCTCAGCACCCAGATGACAAAGACTGTGAAGGTGGGTATTCCCCCACCAGGCTCACGGTACCTGCCGAGGCCCGATAGTGGAATGGCAAGAATGAGTACCTTATTCCTTAAGACTCCCACTAAACATGCGCATTCCAGTTCATTTTATATTAGATACTTCACAGGCCTCAAACCCTATCTAAACTCATAACGTTGCTCCTCCTGGATGCTATCCCAAATATGCCACTTTAGCATAAGGATCATTTTGAGCTGGCAGCAAGTGAAAATCAAGAACTGCTTCCCCTACCTGATAAAAGCAGAAACTTCTGAAAACTGGAGACCACCCTAAAACTCATCCCCCTGGGAAGTTTTTACAGCCACGGGGAGAGAAAACGGTGCGTTGATATTGAGGTGGGCCTACACAAACAGGCCTTGCTCCCCCACCCCTGGTTGCCCTCCTGCCGTGTGCCTCCCGGAAGCCTGCACCCTTTCCTCCGTCTCGTCAGCCTTCTAAAGACTTTTTCTAAGATGCTGAATAATCCCAAGTTCCAACCACCCACTTGAGGTAGTCATCACGAGGTTTCTCCCATGACCTACACTCTGCCATGTTTATCAACTGTTTTTCTCTTACTAATCTGCCCTTTGTCCATCTAATTTTACAGGGCTCCAGCTAGAGAAGCCAGAGAGGCAGGAGGAACAAGAATGTCATGCCTCCGCTACACTATCACCCAAGTCATGTAACCTAGTGCCTCTGGGGACTCCCATGGACAAGGGAGCATCTTTGCCAGGGTACTGAATGTGCGAGCAAGATAACCTCTCCACCCTGAAATGTGCAAGGGTTTATTGAATGCCTGTCCAATGATCACAAAAGTCTGTCTTCTTTGAGTCTCCCACCTTAGGTCTCATACGATGTTCGTCCGCTCTGTGACCCAGGCTTCCTCTCAAAGTTCGTCTCACGGTGGGGAAGAGATCTGAGGATAACGTGTGAAGCAGCTACCTGGTCCGATTGCTCTGAAGTCTCAAGCTAATCTCACAAATTCATGTGAATTTTGCATTCTATCCATAAATAATCCAAATCAGTTTTCATGTAGATCTAGTTTAATTAGCCCCATTATATTACTTAACTTTCCTCTCAAACCATTCAGGAAATTTGATCCTCAAGAAAGATGTTTATCCTGTGTCTTTGTGTAACACGCACACCCAATGTGTAAAGTCGACAGGCATTAATTGAGCACCTACTCTCTGGAGGCAACAAGCTGAGCACACTGGGAATGGGAGGTGAGCAAGCGCGCAGCCCATTCTGAGATTCCCAAAGCTTGTATAGTACGAAGTCTAGCATCGCGCACAATGAGGGATTGAGATAAGGCTAGTGTTGTCTCCTTGGAATCACAAAATACAATGCCACTTTGTATTTCCAACAGCTGAAGCTCAGAAAATTCAAAAATGTGAGTACTCTGAAACCACCTGTTCAGTGGTCTTTCCAATCCGTAATACCAACTCAGTCTTACAACACAACAACAACAAATGTTTGCATGGGTTGGCTGGGGTGGGTGGGAAGTGAGCTTGAAGAAAATAGTTTTTTTTTTAAAAGAAAGTTTATTGCTGTAGCCAGAGTTTCAATGTGGACTCATCAGTGCAAGTGAACTACCTCCCTGGTCAACGGAACTGAGTTTAATCTTCTCTAGTTCAGTGCTGACGGACAGGATGAGCCAAATGACCTTGTTCCTTCTATTCCATTTCTGGGTTTTTATGAGACTTTTCCACCCCACTGGAAAGTCATCCTAGTCAATCAGTTTTATGTATTTGGTTTGGATCACTTTCCTTAGGTAGATTAAGATCCAAGTGTGCTTTTGTGTTTTTAACTGTATTAATTGCTTGATCAACTCTCATTTCTGAGAGGCTCGGTGAAATGCTTCCTGCTTGCATCTCTTCCTCTCTGAAAGCTGCCTCCCTACTTTCTCCTTTGTTTATTAACCCTGCACTTGCCATGCAAATGGTACAGACTTTGCACTTCTGGTGCTAGTAAATTGCATTTATATTTGAATTCCATTAGAGGCTTTCAAGCATGATTGAGCTTGTTTATGTTCTTTTTTCCTGATCAAATCATATACATCTAAAATACGTCCTTGACTTGGTGGTATGGCAAACAAGTTGTACCCTCACGAATAATTTCTAAGTAATTCAGAATGGGAAAGAGGAAGATAAAAGTGTCCAAAAATGTAGACTTTTTTCATTTTAGGACACATAAATTCTTAGGCTTAATTTAGCATTTTTAAATAATCACCAGTAACCCAGTGAGAAAATAATACAAAGTCTAGCACAAATAACATCCCTTTTTTATTATGCAAAAATCTTTTATTACAAAATCATAAGCATGTAATTCTGTAACACCACAACATCACACTCAAGCACACCATATGACATTTTAGATGAAATGTTCAAATTGCTGTTCACCTCGTGTGAGACATTCACGTACCCTACCACCACACTCAATGGTGTTACTTCTGCTGGACTCTATGTATACTAACCCATTTGTATATTTGTAATTCCTATACTGAGGCTAATGATGTTAACACTTTATTTTTTAAGTATATTTTATAATTCGGCTATTATAGTTTTCCCAATTTTTCCCCTTTATCCCTGCTCTGCCCTGTGCCCCCAACCCTCCTGTATCCCCCCCCCCCTTAGTTCATGTCCACAGGTTGTACTTACAAATTCTTTGGATTCTCTGTTCCCTATAACATTTTTTATCTCTCCCAATCTATTTTATGCCACCAATTATGCCTCTTATTCCCTGTACCTTTTACCCCTATTCCTCCCCTCCCACCTCCCCACTAAAAACCCTTCATGTGATCTCCATTTCTCTGATTCTGTTCCTGTTCTAGTTGTTTGCTTAATTTTTGTTTTCATTGTTTTTCTTTCTTTTTTTTTAATGTTCATTTGTTGATAGTTGTGAGTTTGTTGTCATTTTACTGTTCATAGTTTTTGATCTCCTTCAATTTCTTAAATAAGTCCCTTTAACATTTCATACAACAAAGGTTTGGTGATGATGAACTCCTTTAACTTGACCTTATCTGGGAAGCACTTTATCTGCCCTTCCATTCTAATTGATAGCTTTGCTGGATAGAGTAATCTTGAAAGTAGGTCCTTGCCTTTCATGACTTCTTTCCAGCCCCTTCTTGCCTGCAAGGTTTCTTTTGAGAAATCAGCTGATAGTCTCATGGTAAATCCTTTGTAGGTAATTGTCTCCTTTCCTCTTGCTGCTTTTAAGATTTTCTCTTTATCCTTAATCTTAGGTAACTTAATGATGATGTGCCTTGGTGTGTTCCTCTTTGGGTCCAACTTCTTTGGGACTCTCTGGGCTTCCTGGACTTCCTGGAAGTCTATTTCCTTCACCAGATTGGGGAAGTTTTCCTTCATTATTTGTTCAAATAAGTTTTCAATTTCTTGCTCTTCTTCTTCTCCTTCTGGCACCCTATGATTCAGATACTGGAATGTTTAAAGTTGTCCCAGAGGTTCCTAATGTTCTCTTTATTTTTTTTTTAATTCTTGTTTCTTCATTCTGTTCCAGTTGGGTGATTATTTCTTCCTTTTGTTCCAAATCATTGATTTGAGTCCTGGTTTCCTTCCTGTCACTGTTGGTTCCCCGAATATTTTGCTTTATTTCACTTTGGGTATCTTTCATTTGCTCTTTCATTTTGCAACCAAGCTCAATCAGTTCTGTGAGCATTTTGATTACCAGGGCTTTGAACTCTTCATCAGACAGGCTGGCTATCTCCTCATTGCTTAGCTCTCTTTTTGGAGTTTTGCTCTGTTTTTTCATTTGGGCCATAGTTCTTTGTCTTGGCTCACCGGTCTGGTTGGCCTGGTTGATTGTTTTTTTAATTCCTTGGTTGTCCAAGTTCCATGCAGTTTGATTTTCTGGCACCTCTGGTTGTTTATGGATTTTAGATTGGTTGTTATCCTCCCTTTGGTTGTACGAGGAAGTGAAGGGTTTCTACCTATGCCTCCATCTTGGCCAGAACCACCACAATGCTAACACTTGGAAAAAAAACATGTCTTTGTAGGGGCCAAACAGGACAATCATGTAGTTCCAAATGGATTCAAGAGGTCCGCACAGTCACTAAGAATTGGCTTCATTCTTGCCGTGAATAAATACCATCCCCTAGTATTTACGTAAACCTTTTAAAGCAGAAAACAAAGCATGGTATTAAGTGAAAAATGAACAAATTCTTTCTGGAGAATTATAAATAATGAGATTATGTGAAAAAACAATCTATCTTTCATTCTAGTGCAATATTTCTGGGTATGTTAAATATATTTTTAATATTCTAAAATAGTACACAATTAAGAATTGATTGATTTACTAACGCATTTTAAAATTTTATATTCTCTTAACAAAGAATACAAATTACTTTGGAGATCTCTCCTTACAGTAATAACTGCTCACTTGAGAAGAAAAACAAAGAACATTAAAAACATAATTGGCCTCAGAGGATAACTGAGATTTCTCTAAACCCCAGTTATATAGGGCTACATTTTTATTAATTATATTTCATGTCCTATCTCTAATTTCTTCGATTCCCAATAAATCAACACACATCACATACGAGTTTCCTCCTGTCCCATTCTGGTTTTCCAGTCCGCTGCCGTCTAAACACGCCGGCCCAGCTGTCGGGCTCCGAACAGCTCTTCACTTCTAACCTCAGGCTTCACTTTGTATATTTCCAGCTGCCTGAAATATTGGGTTGGCCGAAAAGTCTGCTTAGTTTTTTCCATAAAATAAAAGACACATTTTTCATTTTCACCAATAACTTTATTGATTTGGACATTTTCAGCATGTTGGCTATCTCCCACGTGGTAGAACATTGATTGTTCTCAATTAATGTCTCGATTTGATCACTATCAATTTCAACTGGTCTACCCAATCACAGAGGATTGTCCAGCAAAAAATCTCCAGCACAAAACCTCACAAATCACTTTTGATGCATACGGTCAGTCACAGCACCTTCCCCACACTGCACAAATCTATCTTTCTTTCTTTCTTTCTTTCTTTCTTTCTTTCTTTCTTTCTTTCTTTCTTTCTTTCTTTCTTTCTTTCTTTCGTGTTTCCATTGATGTTTTTACCTTTCTTGAAATAATAAAGCATAATATGCTAAGAATGTCACGTGGCTTCTTCCATCTTCAATATTAAAATGGCTACACAAAAATCCACCAATTTTGATGTTTTTTAATGCACAGTGATGTGACAGCTGTCACAATAAAATCTGACAAAATTGTTTTGAATGAAGTTAAAGACAACTAAGCACTACTAGAGCCATCCTACGGAAAAATGTAACAGATCTTTTCCCCAGGATCTCTGCCTACCACGACTCCTCGTATGCCTGCCCTTCATTTCTCAGCACACATACCAGCTTCTTTGTGAAGTTGTCCCTGACAGTGATGTCTCTCATCTACAAAAGACTATATTTTGAATACTCTGAAATGCAGCATTAACAAAAAGTGTAACAACGTGGGCTTTGAAGTCAGACCTAGATTGAAATGGTAGCTGAGCACTGGCTGTATGTCCTTAGGCAAACTCGCTGACCTCTCAGACTCGATTTTCTCATCTGTAACACAGGAGTAGCTGTGTTCCCATTACTGTGGTCACTACCTAATAAGAAGCTTATGTAGCGCCCTCGGCCCAGTGTTAGTCCAACAGAAAGGGCTCTACAGTAGTAGGTGTTACATTATTGCTCCTCACATTTCATCCATGACAGATTGATTTATCTGGGACAGAACAAGTCTATTTTCCTAACAGAATGCTTATGGTAAGCAAGTATCCTATGTTTCTTTGTTTTTACCCATCACAATGTATAATACAATATTATGGTACTTAATAAATATTTCTTAATTGTTAGCTTCTTTTGTGAGTACCATAAATGTCTACTTACAATATTTAAAAAAAAGAATAAAGAAACACAATCATTTTCCTTTCTTACCCAAATGTGTGTCTGTGCGGGTCTGTGTGTGGTGGACAGCTTCTAGAAAGGGAAATCAGCTAACTTCGCAGTTCTATAGCAAAAGTATGAATTCTTCTGAAGACTGGTCATTCTCATCAATAAACAAAATGTAATTAAATGTGCCGGCATTTTATAGCATTATCAGTTAGAAAATAACTCATAATGAGTTTTCCTAGTAATAAATTCTTAACAGTTTAATCAAGTCAATGATATTTAGATCAGTATCAAGTTTTCAAGCTTTTTTATTTTTGGAAAATTATAATTTCTGAGTAATTAACTAAAACTTGAGAAATAAGAAGACATCTTGCTAGCATAATTTGTAAAGCATTCAGTGTTTAAAATTTAAAAAAAAATTAGCCTTTGAGTGAAACATAAAACACGTTTGTCAAAGCTAGCAGCCAAAACACAAGAAAGCAATTTATCCAAAATTAGATTGCTTTGAAATCCTAAAGTTAATGGAATCAAGGGAGGGAAAAAGTGGTGAGATAATTTGGCATCGTTAAAACCTTCATCTTAGATGAGAGGTGATCTTAGTTAACTGTGTGAACATTAACTCATATCTTAAAATGCTCCAAACAATTGGGAGTTGTTAGGAAAAATATTCCAAGACAAAGAAGAGCAGAGAATAGTTTTTCTACCTGTCTTTTAGAAGGATAATTAAATCCTTTTCTGGTGAATTTGCTTTTAACTTACAAATAACTCAACTGAAAATCCAAAGAAAATGAGTTGATACTAATATGAGTACAAGTCCAGTTTGTAGACTAACTTGGGAAAAACTGAGTTTTTTTCAGCTGAATCATTGAAATACATCTCTGGATAGTACTTAGGGCTTTTGAGATGAGAGATGGAAATGGTTCAGAAATAAAATTACAGGATTAGGCCCTAAGGCTGCATCATAGAACCAGCATCACTTGGTCATATTGATTTCATTTCATCATTTCATTTATATTTCACTCATTCATTCATTCACATTCAAGTATTTAAATGCCCTAAAAACTGTGACTATTGCAACAGTGATGATAGCAATAATGAAACAAAATCACGAACTTTGATTTCCTAAAATAGAAATAAATGATAACCATGTTTATTATAATAGGGCCCCTTGGGTTATACTTAATATTTAATATGTTTAAGTGAAATAATTCTCTTAGAGTGACTTGTTCTCCTTTGGAATGCTAAGGAACCAGAAAAGTGCAAATTCAATGTACCAGTGCCCAAAGAGATAGCATTTATATATTTTTGAAAGGAATAATATTATTTGTTAGAGATCTTGTTCAGAAATTTATAGTCACCTGTACAAAGCAAGAAATAAGCTCATTTAAAAACCACTGACATTGTCGTTCTATTGTCACTTGCTGGTAATTGAAAATGTGTTTCTGTCCATTCTACTAAAATCCTCCTAAGATCTTGATCTTGAATTGGTAGCAAGAGAGCCAAAGAGGAAAAGCAAGGAGTCTTTCCTTGTTCTTTGCACGAGTAATCTTGTTCTGCCCTTTCCGATAATGTGAGTTATTATTCTTACTGACGCTTAGAAGGCAGCAATAGGCTTCTTCTTCTTCTTCTTCTTCCTTTTTTTCTTTACAGCTCTCAGTTCTGTTTTACTCAATTTCTATGGAAGTAGGTCTCTGCCTGGCTTTGGAACACACATTCGTAATGTTTATTTTAAAATAAAATCCAGATTGCTTTGTTAGAACAAGCATCTACACACAGTAAATAGCTAAATCCTTGCCACAAGCTCCTCAGCTTTATTTTTTTTCTCTGCCAGACCACCAATTTGGTTTAGAACCTGAGGAATCCTGTAGCCTAAAGTTTAATGGTGATTACAGGAAATTAGTCTTCATCTCAAAAATTCGGATCCAAAATAACTCAGACTCTCACCAGGCTGGACTGGATAACTACCCAGACCTGCTGTTTTAGAGTGAGCACACTCAGCGACGCTTATCTGCATTTCAAGGGATGAAAACAGAATTTTAATTACATTTGTAACACTGCCTGAGGTAGTCATATCACAGAAAATACTGAAGAGCTCTTCTGAAATTCATTTTTTTCTATTTGGGGGAATATAGAGGGCAGCTAGAAGTAAGAGTAAAATTCTTTCTTAACCACCAGAGAATCTGAAAAATAAACAAGCTGATTTAGAAGCTATTATACCTTCTCATCAACCAAGTACAACGAGTCACTTAATCTTGGAATTGGAGTGAATTTATGAGGACAGAGAAGCAAATCTTTGCACTAGAACAACCATTCCATCTATGTTATACTGGACAGAGGTCACCTCGACTCTGTCTGAACACTTCTAAAAACTGGGAGCTTTCTACTTAACAAAGCTGTTCAGTCCAAACATTTTTTATATAAAAAGAGTTCTAACTGTTCAAGACTTCTCTGGATCAAGGCAAAAAATTAGCCTCCCCTAAAACTTCTTTTTATTGTTCTTTGTGCTGTCCTGTGGAGTAAACAGAGTAAATCTAATTAACTCCTGTTTCACATGACAGTCTTGCAAATATTTGGAGAGAGCTCCCATGACCGGGGTTTGTGGGGCTGTGGTTCAATGGTGTTCCTTTTATTTCTCCTGATTTCCTGCACACTGCAGGGAGCCAGGAATGGGGTTAGCACTTCCTCCTTTTTCTTTTTAACCATCATAAAGGTGTCTTTCAAACAGGCTACTTTTCTGTTGCTTTTGTATAAGCCCTTTGCTAAATTAAGGATTGTGTCTGCTTTCGACCTTCCATAGATGTGATATTTTGTATCTAAGTATATATGTATTTCGATGTTTAAATTTTTTTAATCATTAGGCATATAAGCATTTGGACTTCTTAACAAAAGACCAACTTGATGATACCGTGTATAAAATAGGCAGACTTACAGTGTAGTTTAAAAACTAGAAACTTACATGCCATAGCTTATTGACATTAAGAATTGGTTCTTGTGGCATATGGGTGCTGGAAACATAAATCTGAAGCTGGATCATCACATGTTCAGCTACTCCAAAGTAATATGATAAATACGAAGAAGACTCATCTGCATACTCATTTGTCTAGCTGTTAGAATAAGGAAGTCAGGGTAGGTACACGTGTAGGTGGGAGTCGGACCTGTAGTATATCATTCTCAAAAATGCAAATAAACTTTCGGTGCATGGTTGGGAAGTTTTCTTGGTAAATTTATCTGCTGAGGCATTCTGACATCAACATGTTGTTGCAGGTGGATGTATGAATTAATGGAGCCTGCAGATCCTCTTCTGAAATCCGAAAGTCCTTAGTCCTATGTACCTGGGAGACATGCGTGTGTGGGGGCGGGACACAGTGATGGTGTGAACTGGAAAGGTCAAAAGGAAACTCCCTAAATTCTACATTGTGACAGGTGTGTGGGTATTTATCAGTCTAATTGACCAATGCATTTCACTGCATATAAACCAGACTTCAAGTGGAAAATAAAGGAAAATATCAGATGAATTTTAAAGGAAACTAATGGAGACCATAGTACGATATCTAGACATGGCTTTGTTTCTTTGCGAGCAAATCTTCACAACGTGGTTTTCCAAATGTTAATATCTGAAGACTGACATCTTCAAGATTGCAGGAACAGGGGAAAGAGGAAACTTTAATTTATTAGGGACTTTCCACACATTCCGAGGATGAAACTTGATTTTGTGTCTGCAGTGGTGCAGAAATCCCATAAAGCTAGTCAGCCATTGGCTAATGGTCTAAAATCCCTAAAGCGGCCGTTAGAGCCAGGGAAAGAAGTCCCATTTAACTGGGCATCGAAGATGCTTTACTGATAAAGCAGGACCAACAGCCCTGTCTGAGGCACTGCAGCATGGAGTTCCCCCGAAACTAATGGGATCACCATACTTTTATTAGCCTTTCCTACAAAGAGTTCGTTTAATGACGCTTCGGGTAGAAATTAACTTTTTTTCCCCTTTGGTGCCCAAAGAATTTCGATCTTGTTAAGGTCATTCCACTTAAGCGCCTTTTCCTCACTACCCCTCAAAGGCATCAACAAAACAGAGATCTCAATTTCTTGCCTCAGTAGAATGGGGCAGTCCCAAATGGGAGAGCCCGATAAACAATGCATGAAGAGCACAGAAAATACGCCGAGCCTGGACTTTCCTGGACCAACCGTAAATACAGTCTCATAAAGATTAATGATTATGGGAAATGTTCAGTCAGATAAAGCGGAAAGGGCAAGGACAACAATTCTCTTCTATATAAAACTGTGGAAAAAATACCCGGGGGTATATATACCTATAATTATTTCTGTCTTAAGTGTTATTTAACATATGGGGTCGAAAACGTACTCACATTAGTATTTTGATAGTGTTACTTCAATTCAATTTCTGGAGATCAGAATGCTAATATTAGTCTAGCATCACTGTGAGAACATGGCTTGCAACTAACTGTTTTACTTTGCATGGCATTCACCTACATTTTAAAGCCAAAAGGTTAGGAATTTAAGAAATATGAATTATCAATCATCAAAGTATATATTTAAATGTGCAAAATAGAAAAGAAGTATATCACAAAATCTTTTTTTCAAAGATATTACAGTCTGGTGAGGAGCATAAAATTAACACGCATAGCCAACATTTGAATGATAATGAGATAGGCGTAAGCCTAAGTGCTAAATAGTCTCATAAGAAATGTAAATGCTAAAGGGACATAAATTCTAAAAAAGAAGGTGTCAGTAAGGCCTAAAGTTGCCATGGAGGTTGTCATGGAGGACTAAGGATTTAAAGGGCCCAGAAGGGATGGCGAGATTGGAATTGGAAAGGAGGAGGAGGAGGAGCATCGGCCTGGATAGCTTTCGGGGGTGGTAATGAAGGCGTGAGGCGTACTGATGCTGCGGAAGGGTGGGAGAGGTAGACATTTTAGAGAAGAAATGTTAGGAGGACCGAACGTCAAGGATATGGTTTGATGTGAGAAGTAATAGGGACCCTGGGAAGATTTTTGAGTAGGAGAGAAACAGGATGACAGTGGGTGAAGGAGGCAAAGCAGAGTTGTGGGACCAATCCCGGACTTACATCCCAAAGTCTGAATGGTCCTCCGTGTTTGTACATTATGACCTGACTCCATAGGAAGAGCTACCTCATGCCTTGGCATTGTGCAATGTGAATAAAGGCTGTCAAAGTATCTGATGAGCTATAAATCACTACAAGCACGTCAGGTAGTGGTGCTTTAATATCACAGTGGGAGTGGTGTTGATGGGAATGGAGAGGGTTGAAAGGCCGTCATTAAGAGCATTCATGTGTGAGGGTCAAGGACCTGGACTGCATTTATTAATAACGTGAGTAGAACTGAAAACTGAGATATAGGGACTGAATTATGTAATCTTGCTGTATTCTAAATTCTGGTTTCCAACTAATACAGTAAATATCTTTTCTCACTTATTAATCTCAAAATATACTTCAGGTCATAAACTTGTGACTCTGCATTAGCTGGTATCTCATATAATACCATTTGTCATAATTTGTTTAATTATTGTGTAGAAAAACGCCACACACCTAGCACCCAATAAAATATTAATTGATGACAACTGTGATTATGTCTAACGAAAATACTCATTCTAACAAGGTTCTCATGATTAAAATCAGCTGAAATGCACCCCAAATAATAATGTTAATAATGCTCTAGTTTCTTTATTTCCATTGGAGGGAGGACAGTGAGAAAAATCTCCAAATCTAGGTTGCTCATCAGACATGGCACAGGAAGAGATGAAGCACTTTTTAGGGCTCTTCCCTCCGGCCAGGTAAGAGAATGGAGATGATTATGAGACCTTATAAGGAGAAGGTGAACATTTTATCCCTGAAAGAAAACCAGCAAAGACTATTTTAAAAATCCCATTAGGAAAGGGAAGTAAAGTCTTGTTTCAAATCCACATAAACTGCAGCGAGACTGATCGTTGGTTGTATAATTTGTTGGTCTCTGTATATGTGCCCACATGTTATTAGCGGCACACACACAGAATCAGGTGTGTATATTTTCTCTTTGCTTCAGAGAACCAACGAATTTAAGGCCGGAAAACTCTATCGCACAGGCTTTGCGATAGCAGTGAGAGATAAGAACCTGAGTGAAGGAAGGCCCTACCACACAAAGTGCCTTAGAAATTTCTCATCACACAAAACTGATAACAACTCTACATGCGGAGCACACTAAGGATGCTGAGGGCGGAAATGAGAGTGCTGCCCAGACAGGGATATGGAGGAGAGTCGGTTTGTAACAGGGGGTGAGCCAAGGTGAGCGTGCAGGATAACAGGAAAGTGTCTTTAGTGGAAACACGATGCACAGACAGACATCTGGGAGTTCCCAGTGACGGGGCCAGTTTCTGAAGCCATGCTAAGGTGCAAACCAGTCAGAAGGCTTCCTCAGTAAGATGCAACTTTCCACTTTGAGAATCTTTCCAATTTACCCTTCTTGGGACTTATTCACGTGCCAACTGTGTGGGGTGAATTGTGTCCCCCAAAAGATAAGTTGACGTTCTAGTCCTTGAAACCTATGGATGTGACCTTATTTGGGAGCAGAGTCTTTGCAGATGTAATTAACACATAAGGAAGGAGGTCATAGAGGAGTAGGTAAGCCCCTTCACCGAATGTGATTGGTGCCCTCCTAGGACAGGGGGGTCAAACTCACTTTCACAGGGGCCACGTTAGCCTCCTGGTTGCCTTCAAAGGGCAGAATGTAACTTTAGGACTGTGTAAATGTAACCACTCCTTAACAGTTAGGCAAAAGCTCAGTGCTGCCACCGGGTAAACAAGGTGCTGGGCCAGATAAAACAAGGTGGAGGGCCGGATTCAGCCCCAGGGCCTTGTGTTTGCCACCTGTGTTCTAGGAAGAGAAGAGAAACAGAGACAGACATGCAGAGACAAAGGGAGAGCACTCCATGTGACAATGGAGGCAGAGTTTGCGGAGGTGAGTCAATAAACCAAGGGGCTCAAGGATGGCAGGAAACTCCAGCAGCTGAGACAAAAACATGGAACAGATTCTTCCCCGGAACTTTTAGATGGAGCACATTCCTACAGACACCTTGATGTTGGACTCTGGCCTCCAGAACTGCAAGAGAGTACATTTCTAGTGTTTTAGGTCACCAAGTTTTCAGCTTTGTTACAGCAGTCCCAGGAAACTCATAGATCGACCATGACTCCTTATTAATTGTTTTGTATAAATGTCCTGTTTTACTCAACGAGACGGTAACCTCCTTGAAGGCAGGGTCCTTATGCTATATTTTTCTTATCTGTCCTCCAGGCCCCAGCACCTGGCTCGTTGTTAGAGTAGAAACCAAGCCCTTCGTTGAAACAGCCCACGCTCCAGAGTGCCAAGTGAAGACTGCTGAACAGGTGGCGAATGGGTGCTAAAACCTGCTGGATGCTAATTGCCAACTGGATGAAGCCTCTGGAGTGTGTTTGTCCTAAGGCAAATGGCTGTATATTTTACTTTATAATTGTTTCCTAATGATGTCTATGTTGCTTGCTTCCATAAAATATTTTATTGGAGTGACGCAACTAACAAGCATAAAGCCGGGCAATTAAAACAAAATGGAAAATGTTAGAGGAAAAAAGAAGGATATGGAAAGATATACTTTCAGCAATGAGTTAATTATTACAATTGAGTTTTAAATATACCTCTGAGCTTACTGGCAGCCAAGGAAAAAAGAAGTTATGGTTGGTGTTGAAGAGAAGGGAAAGCATTTAACGTCACCGGAAGAGTAGAATTTTCTATTAAAATAAAACCTGTAAAAATTTTTATTAACTCCTTAATGTGAGCTTTTATGTGAACTTAATATATATTCAAGAAACTAAATTGCTAGTTTCTTTAATAACTTTTGCAAAAGACATTGATGTTTTGCCAATTGTCATTTCCTAAATACCTCCTGAAAGAACATCAAGGACGTGACAGATTTAGTAATTCATTCATCTTACTGAATTTCTTAAGGCCTAACACATGTGAGGGCACGTGTAAGGTGCTGAGGCCGTGATGCAGTCCCTCTCCTTAAGGAACCCTCTGATTAGTGAAAGGACAACTCATGAGATAGATATTACAATAAAGTGTGAGAGCTACAATAATAATAAAGAAGGATAAAGTATTGGGAACCATGGACCATAACTCAGGCTATAACATTAGGATACGATTTAAGATAAGAGTCAATGGAAGCTAAAATCTACAGTTCAATTGCAACCTTCATGGTAAGTGAGCGGTACTAGCCTAGATCCAGACAACGAAGACGAGGTTTAAAATTAATGCCCAGCGGGCCAATCATTGCTCACATAATGACTTAGCATTTTTTGGTCCATTTAAAAATTATTTAAAAATCGCATTTCTGACTTCTTTGACACTCAGAAGACCTGGTCCACACAGCCATTGGCTGCATGTGTGCATCATCTAAGGTTGGGAACCCCTGCCCTGGATGGTCTCCCACATTCATCTGCAGTCAACCTGTGGTATTTGTGGAGCAGATTCACATGAGAGAGAATTCTCTGCTGATCTCCAAGTGTTAACACTTGTTTTCCAGAAGTAACTTCTGTTTATATACATCAGAGACATGCAAGTTGCATGGTTGTCATGCTGGTATGAAAAATGTACGACTCTGTTTTTATTGTTACCTGAATGGAATGCCAAGCTACTGTCAACCAAAATGAGCTGCAGGGGTGCCGGCAAAATATGTGTGCATTACTTTTCCCTTAAAAGGAAAGGATCGGTGTGCTCCAACAACAACATAAGCAAGTGCCCCAAACTCCCAGAGTTATAACGCAGCACCTAACACAGCCAGGGGATTAGAACTGAGGAAGAACAGTAATACAACAGCCACCTGTTACCGGGCATTCCGTAATGCGTCAGCCATCGTGTTGCATGCTTTATCTCCATTTTCTCATTTAATCTCCGTGACAAACATATGTGATCTAAGTAATTATCATCATTCTACCAGCAAGAACCTGAGACTCAGAGAGAGATTCAACAGCTTGTCCAATGTCATGGAGCTGGTGAATGGCAAAGCTGGAAGTCAATCTGGTCTGTCGGACACTGAAGTGGGAGCTCTCAAACACGGGACTACACCGTCTCCAAATCAAAGTCACTGCAAAACTACGATGTGCATAAACACACTGCATATGTACACACAATATACACACATAGTATGTGTATCCAATATTTTAACAGTTATGACAGAATTAAATGTTTGATGAGAGAGTGTGAAGTAAATGGACTTACTAGATTCCGGTACAAACAGCTTGGCAATCTGCAGGACTGTAAATCAATGAGGAAAAGCCTAATTGTTCAGAAAAGGGTATTGGGAAAACTGCTTCATTACGTTAAAAATAATAAAGATTCCTACAGATTAAATGAAGATTCAAATAATAATAATGCCACATTTAACTTATTATATTGAGAAAACCAGAAAGCTGGAGAAAGATCAGGAAGATGTGGAAAAACAGCTGTGCTTCTCGATCTTATTTGCCCATTGTAACCACCCAAGAAGCTTTAAGTACAGCAGCTGCCTCAATTCCTTTCTACTCCTGATGACTCTGACTTAGTTAATAAGGATTATAGCTGCACATATAGGTAATATGAGCTCAGGCCTGGCTGCATATGTAGGTGATGTGCAGCCAGGCTTGAGCGCCACTGGGATAGAAAACCTCTCACGGGCGCAGGTGCCTCTGTAGCCATTCTGCAGAACGACGGGCACACAAACTGCGTGACGGAGCAATCCTGTTCCTGAACACACAACCCAGAGAAGTTCTCACAATGGCCTAGAAAACACACACACAGTGAAGTTCATCCCAGTGGGGCAGTACTAGACCTGGAGACCATCTGCTCGTCCATAGCAGGGGTGAATGAATACCGGAGCGATCACAGTAGGCAAAAGGTTGGATAAAAGACTCTGGCATACAGGAGAGATGGCTGGTCATATAAAGTCGTATATGTACTCGTATAGGTGGCATTTAAAGCCACAGGACTTAATGAGATTACTTAAGCTGTAGACAGAAAAGAAAAGCAAGGGTCAAACCTTACATACTCCTACCTTTAGGAAGATGGTACCGAAGAAACCAGCAAAGGAGAATAAACGGAGGGGCTGGTGAAGAGGAAGAAAGGGGACTTGTGGTGTCAGGGGAGCCTGGAGAAGCAGGGAGTGGTCAACAATGTCACCTGATGCTGAGAAGTAACGCAGGCTGTGACTTAGTAAGATGCAGGTTACTGTGACCTTGATAAGAGATGCTTCTGTGTTGTGGTGGAGACAAAAGACCAATGAAAATAGATTAAGATAATAAGAGGTAGGGAAGAGAAGGCAGTGAGTTCCTTAACCCTTCTGAGGGATTTTGTTACGACAGTGAAAGAAACACAGAATATGTAAATATCTAGAAAGAGAATATAATAAGGTAGATTTGGGTTTAAAAGGTGCTCATTAATAAGACGTGACTGGCAGTCCCATGGAAGGATCTAGCAAAGATGATATGATTGATGTTTTGGGAGAGGAAGGGAGCAGGGCTGGATTCCAGAGCATGCATTTAGGGTGGGCTACCCGGCTCCTGATGCAGGTGGGTTATGGGATTGAGGCTAAGAAGAAGTAATTATTTGTTGCTATTTTCCCTGTGAGTACGAAATATAGCCATCACCCATGAGTGGGGAATTTAGAGAATGTGGGATATTTAATAGAAGAAAATTTGTGAAATAGTCGCCTCGTTTACAAGAAAATTATTGCTGCTGGCCAGATCATTCCTGCTATATTAGAGGTTACTATTTAGAGGGTATTTTCAAAAACAAAGAAAGAAACAACAAAAACCTTTTCTTAGTTGCTGTAACACTCACTGCATTCTTGTTGTCATTATGTTTATTTGCCCCCATGGTCCTTCTTACCACTGCCTCAGGTAAGGGTCTGGGGTCAGGGTTGGAACCCAGGGCCTGGCTCAGTGCTCTGCACAAACACTTGTTAAATGAGTTGCTGTGTGCAAGAAAGTATCAACAGAGTTGATACTTGAAGTAGATTTTAAGGCATCAATGACAATTTTCAACCAAGTCTAAATGTACTTTCTCAAGGATGGCAGTGAATAAAAGCTAGTTATTGAATCACCAGTAACACTGTCACATGGATTAGAAATGTAAGTGTAATACCTTCTAGAACAGTCCCACAAGTTTTTTTTCACATAATTGTAAAAATACTTTCATACAAATAGATACCTGCCTTTAAAAATCAGAGAGCTATTAATGGAGAAAAGACTCAAAAAATGCAATCTTCTCAGTGCAGACTTTGTGGGGATAAAAATCTCAGCAAAACCAATGCCTCTCAGCATTTAATCGCTAAGATGATACTCATAGTGGAATTAGTTCAGAAATATATTCCTTTGTTCTGGACTTCTCTGGGTTCCATATGCTCTTGATAGACTACCCTTTTATCTCAAGAAGTGATATTGAGATTTGGAGGAATAAATTCTCGTTGTATGTGTTAGCTAATCCTCTAATAACTGAAATCAGTGCAGGTGGCCGAAATTTAGACACATTTGTGTGAGTGTGTGAAAGTGTAGCTCTCCTTCCTTTCACTTCATCTGAGCAACTTCCTTTTATAATTATTTGTCGTGCACGTCTGCTCATGATGAGTTTTCCTAACCCCAGTTTATCTGCAATTTTTCAATTGTTTTCTTCATTCATAACGAATGATTTTGTTGGGCATAAAGTTTGGGGTTGAGGGTCCCTCCTCTACTCTTCCAGCATCTTGCAGAGACCACCCACTGGGTTCTGGCCATCTTCATCTAACGCAGCGATTTCCAACCCTTCCCATCTCACGGCGTGCATAAGCTAAGTACTACAGTTCTGTGGCACACCAAACAATGTATTATGTTTTTTGTTGATCTGACAAAACATAGGCATAATTTTGATTTTTTGACGATAAATGGCTATTGCTGTGTTGACTGTTGTCCTTTTTTTCTGTGACCATTGAAGGGAAAAGAGGCCGAGGTCCTGACTAAATAGTTAGGCATTGCATGTTTTGAAAAATTCTTGCAGCACACCCGTTGAAAATGGCTCCGATGAGAAAACTGCGCTCATGCCTATTGTTCTCTAGCGATATGTTCTTTGTCTCTGGCCGTTCTCAAGTGTTTCTCTTTGCTGCCCTGCGGTTTGACTACGATGTTCTAGGATGTGATGTGGCTTTCTTTGTATTTATGCCTCTAGTCTTCTTGGGATTCACTCAGCTTCTCCAATCTGCATATTTATTTCTTTTGTCATATTTATAAAATTATGTCTTTTTAAAAGTAGTTTCACTCACTGTCCTCTCCTCCACTTCTGAGACTCCAAGTGTTCCTTTTACTATTACCCCACTGGTTACTGAATCCCTGTTCATTTTTTTTTTTTTACTTTTGTTCCTTTCTTATTATTCAGTTAGATAATTGTTATTTATCAATCTCAAAGTCTTTTGCCATTACCAATACATCAATTTTTAAATTGCACTTTTAATTCTAAAACTTATAGTTAGTTATTTTTCAAATAGCTTTATTGACATATGGTTTATGTACGATAAAATCTATTCATTTAAGCAATACAAATAATGTTTCTTAGCAAGTTTACAGAGTTGTGCAACTGTCACCACAAACTAATTTTAGAACATTTTCATCGTCCCCCAAATAAACCTGGTGCTCTTTTGCAGTCAGTCCTGTTTCCACTCCCGTCCCCAGGTGAATGCTACTCTTACTGTCTTTATCTATTTGCCGATTCTGGACATGTGGAAAAAATGGAATCATATGGTATGTGGTCTCTTATCTCCAGCTTCTTTGGTTGAACATAAGGTTTGAGGTTATTTATGCTGTGTATGTACCACTGCTTCATCTCTTCTGATTGTTAAATAGAATCCAATGAATATACTACATTTTATTTATCCATTCTCAAGTTGGTGGACATTTGGGTTGTTCCCATCTTTTGGCTATTACGAATAATATTGTTTTGAGCTTTTCTTGTGGGCATATGTTTTCATTTCTCTGAAGTAGATACTTAGGAGTAGAATTGCTGAACCATATGGTATATCTATTTTTAACCTTTTAAAGAAACTGTCAAACTGTTTTCCAAAGTGACTATACCATTTTCTGTTCCCATTCACAGCAAAGGTCATAATTTGTCTACACCCTCTCAAATTCTTGCTATTATCAGTTTTTTGGTAATTATATTTTTGTAGATGCAAAGTGATATTATTATGGTTTTATTTTGCATTTCTCTGATAAATAATGATATTGAACATCTTTTCATGTTCTTATTGACCATTCATATGTCTTGTTCTCAGTGAAATATCCATTCTAACATTTTTTTCCATTTGAAATTGGGGTATTTGTCTTATAATTGAGGTATAAGAGTTCTTTACATATTTTGGATACAGGTCTTTTATCCAATATATAATTTGCAAACAGTTTCCTTCCCCAGGTCTGTGACATATCTTTTCTGTCTTAGTGATATCTTTAAAGTGCAAAAGTTGTCATTTTGATTATGTCTTAATATTTAATTAAAATTTATTAATATTTTTCTTTTATTGCATGTAATTGTGGTGTCATATCTAAGAAATTTTGCCTAACTCTAGGTGATGAAGATTTACTCCTATTTTTTGTCTAAGAGTTTAGCACTTACATTGAAATCTATGCTTCATTTGGAATGAATTGGTGTCTATTCTATAAGGTTCTAACTATTTTTTTGCGTGTGGATGTCCAATTGCCTCAGCATCATTTGTTGAAAAGACTGCCTTTTCCTTATTGAATTGTGGCGGCACATTTGTCAAACATCAACCCACCATAAGAGCGATGCTTTCATTCTGGATGCTAAATTTCTTCCACTTGTCTTTGTGTAAGTCACACGACACTACCTGACTTTCTTGGTTGCAGTAAGTTCTGAAACTGGGAGCTGTTGTTTTTTATTCTTTTAATAGTTATTACTTTTCTGCTGAGATCTCTAGTTGTTTATCATCAGTACATTGTTCATTACATTTCTAACATAATTATATTAGTTGCTTTACAATTCTTGTCTGCTTATTACAGGATCTCAGGGTTGATCTCCATGACTTCCTTTCCTCGTAAGTTTGAGTCACATTTTTTGTTTCTTCACGTCAACTCATTTTGAACTACACTCTGGATATTGTTCATGCTACATTGTAGAGACTCTGGGTTCTGTTATATTTTTAAATTCCATTATCCAATAACTGTATAAATAATGAGAAAATTAGAAAATTACTATTTGCAATTTCTAATAAATAAGCAATTCAGGTACCAATCGTCAGTGGATGGTCTATTCTATCCGGAGAGCTGCATAGGCTTTATATAGAGGCCCACAGATGGCTTGCTAATTACAAAGTGAAAAACGAACTTCACAATGAAATGATCTTGACCCCTAACTCAAGTGGTCAAACTAGTGCCACGAGCAATGAGAGACAATGTTATATGCTTCCTGATATGACATGAAGTACACAGTTTCGTGTCTAAAAGTATTCTGTAAATCATATTTAATCTGAATATAATTTAACTTTTAGCCAGCTAACAAAAAGTATAATGGAGACAAACAAGTTAAATATCAGAAAGAAACAATGGAGTAAATCCAAAATATGATACATTCTACAAGACAACTGGTCAAGATTTATCAAAAAGTTCATTTCATTAGGTTAAATAATGCAGGGGCCTTTTATAGATGAAAATAGAATAAAGAGATATAACCAAATGCAGTGTAAGAACTTGGATTGAAACTGGATTCCAAAGACCAGATTTAAAAAATTGTTTTAAGACAAAACAATTGAAATTTATATAGGGATAAAATTATGTAATATTAGGATTTGGGGGGGGTTAATTTTAGCAAGTTTAATGATCATATTTTGTTACAAAAGCTTTTTTTTTTCTCTTTGGAACTGCATACTGTAACCCATTTTCAAATGATTCAGAAAACTATAGAGATATTTTTGATAGCTGTCTAAATGTCATGTATCATATGTAAATGATTACTGAATCTAGGTTGATGGGTGTATGAGTGTTCATTATAATATTCTCTCAAGTTTGCTATATGTTTGAAAACTTTCTTAATAAAAGATCAAAGTATAAAACCCTTTTAGCACTTGCCCACCCAACAGCCATCACGCTTCTGGGTAAGAACGATTCCAACACGCTTGCTGATCTGCTTCTTACCAAGGCTTTGTCGTTTTCTCTTTCTCTGGAAAGAGTCCAGGGTAACTTCCATGCTAGTGTCTGTCTGGATCTCTCATGCCTGGGAATTCTTTTTTTATCCAGATACAGTATCAGATAGTGAAAAAAAATGAGATAGGGGGAAGTGTTCATTTCCTCTGGGACTGTCCATAACATCAGATGATGAAAAACAGACCTTATCTCCCAGGTTCAGATGTGAACGTCCAGTCTGGCTGCCGGCAGCATCCTGGACCTGACAATGCACAGCTCGAGCCTAGGCTGACCCCAGAATACGGACAGCATTATTCCAGCTCAGCAGTTTGCAGAGAGCTCCTTTTGAGCGTATTCTATTAGTGATTCCATCTTCCCACTGCCCAGGAAGGTCCTTCCTGCCACACCCCCACCCCTTCATTCCTGAAATAAAAGCTGTTGAGTAGTTCAATCAGCTTCATTAGGTGGCTGGTGTCAAGTATTATTATAATTTCTGCTATGATTTGATGATATTCCATCACTTTGTTATTTTTCAGCTCCTAATTGCACCCTATACTTTTGACATCTCTATTGGACTGATGTTAATGTCAAGTTGTCCTGATTCATGTGCTCTATTGAAATCTAGTAATGAGGCAGCTGAAATATGAATCAGTTGAGGACTTTTTGAAGTGCTCTGCCTACAAGCCTTTCTTTTTGACTTCTGTAGTAACAAGAAATAATTTTATTTTTGAGAAAAGAATAAAGGCTTATGAGTTTGAAATTTTACATGATGTTAAAAGTGCACCAACTAATGTTCAAATTAGAAAGGGAAGGGCATGAAAAGTTGTAAAATAAGACTTAACAGCAAGTTTTGGGAAAAATTATAATAACAAAATTTTTTTATACTCAAACACATCCTGAAGATGCAAAGAGGTTCAAAGAGGAAAATAAAAATCAACCATAAACCTCCACTTATATATATTTTTTGCTGTGCAACTTTAAAGATATTTTTGCATAAAAATGCCTACTTTTTTACATTTTATAAAGAAAATGCAATGAGACAATAGGCATTTATTTTACAACTTGCTTTTTATACATCATATATCACTGACTCCTTTTCATGTCATTCAATATAGATGTTTATAATGTATATGATTTTATTGTATCCCATTCTTCAATACTTAATTTAAACCATTCCCTACGTAGGGACATTTATATTACTTGAAAGTGTTTCCTTAGTGGCATCACATGTCTGCAGACCCACAGTTCCCACCTGAGCAACCACTCTGACAGTCCTATCCCCAGTCCTAGTTGGGAAACTTCCACCCTACTGCCTCCCAAGAAGACAAACAAACCCTTCGACATGTAAATTTGGCAGAGACAAATAATCAAGTAGGCAGTTTTTGTTACCCACATTCTTTGAGTTCTTCATATGGCTAGAATTCTTTTTCAATAAACAAGAGAGGGATGGGGCAATTTCATTTCCTCCCGCAGCCTGTCAAAGACCTGGCGCTCCATGGAAAACTCCTTCAGGAGCAGTGTGCTGATCCGTGCAATTACTGTCTTTCATTCATTTCTTTTTATGTTCCGTTGTCAATGTTAAAGTCCAAATTTTTTCCTGACAGATTTAGCCTATTGATAATTGTGAATTAATGAAAAAAATTCAAATTCACTTTAGCAAAGGAGATACTGGTTGGGTACTTACATGGGTCAGATATTGTGTAAAATGGTAGCTATAAAAAATATCCGTAAGAACCAAGTCCATGAGCTCCTTTTTCATGGGGCCCAAATAACAGTAATTTCAGTGGACATTTAGTGTTTTGCTGTCCCAGGTTGGGCCAATAAGAAGTCACAATGTCTTAGGCACAAGGACTCAATTAAAGCCAATCAGATGTAGTCTGGGCGGTTGTGACTGCTGAGAAAGAACCTGGGGGGAGGAGCTGGCTATGGGGCTGCTGGCAGCTGGTTTTGTCACCATGCAAAGCCTGAGGATTAATTAAGTCAAATGGGTAAATGCTGAGCTAAGGCGTAGAGGGTAGGTCTTGATGAGCTGAATCCAACTGTTCTTGAATGCAGCTGGAGTTTAGTTACACGAGCCAGTTCGGGTTGGGTTTTCTGTGACTTACATCCAAAAGGATCTTACTTCAATGATATAACATTGTGTTTCTTCCCTTGTTGAAAATCATTCAAAGTACGTTAGGAAACTTTGTTGTCTGAGGAGGAATATATTTTGGTATAAATAAATTCTTTTTTGATGATTCAGAAAAACATAGAGTGAATTCTAAAAGTTCTTTTAAACTAAATCTTTGATCTCAACTTGTTTTCTTACGATTGTCCTATTTTTCATAAAAGTGGAAGCACAATGAATTATGATTCATTGAAGATTTTAGTTGATAAATCTCTTCCTACATGTAACCATCCCAGTAAATGACCAAATAGCCTGAAAAAGTTTAAGCAGTACTTAGTTGTTTCTCTGAAATTGAGGCGGGTATTGTTACAAGGTCCTACATGAGCTCTGTGCGATTTGCTGAAGCCTGAAGAGTGTACTTGAAAAGTAGGTCACACCAGAGAAGTCTGATTTGGAGCCTAGATTAAACTAGCCCCCCCAATAACGCTATCTGAATAACATTTTTATTGGTTACTTATCCCACTCCTTCCACCCTGAGGATCCTTCTGAGTGAGAACTTTTCCTCCCTGGTGTAATCTGGCAAATCCCCATCTCAGCAAATGGATAGTACTTCTAACCTCTTCTACAGAGTGAGGTTTTCTAAATCCTGCTGCTCAAATCTAAGATCCTTGGGCTTGTTCTCCCCAAAGTTCAAACCCAGGATCTCTAGCAGCAGGATGCCATTTGTCCATGGAGGCTTAGACTGGCCTTTTGCATACACATTGGTCTAAAAAATTTACAATCATAAAAAATGGTCAGTTGTGATATGCACAGGGTCTGACACAAATAATACCCCTTTTTATTACAAAAATCCTTTATTACAAAATCATAGGCATGTAGTTCTGTAACATCACAACATCACACTCAAGCACACCACGTGACATCTTAGGTGAAATGTTCACATTGCTGTCCATCTCATGGGAAGCATTCACGTACCCTACTACCACCACACTCAAGCAAGCCTTACTTCTGCCGGACCCCGTGTATCCTCCCGTACGACGTGGGCCTGCAAGTTTTAGTGGCATTATTCAAACACCTGCAACAAATACACAACTCTATCACGTGAGTTTATAATACTGCCTGGTAAGTCAAACCGTGGCATCTTTCCAGGGGTGACAGACAAGCTGGAACACGGCTCTTGATGGCAAGGACTGCTCTCCTGCAAGGTGCCAGGAGAAGGCTCAGAGTGCCACGCATCTTTCCCACTAATGTCCTTTAAGCGACAAGATCTGCCTTCAAGAGATGGAGGTTAAAGTAAAATAAAGAAAAATTTTCCCCACTCCATGTCCTTTAATCCTTTTCCTGTGCTGATTCAAGAGGAAAGCGTGCTGAACGTCCATGTCAGGAAAAACTCTCTCTGAGCCTTTACATCCATAGAGCCCCCTTGACTTAATTTCCCAGAATAACGAAAAATGCTTTGATCCTTTTGTCCCAATCACTGTGTTGCGGAACAAATTGTGTAGGCTTCTGCTCTGAATGCGGCTGTCCCCAGAACTCTACCTGCTCCACGTGCTCCCCATACGAGAACCGGGGCCAGCAGCTTCTCTGCAACCATTTGGGGGGAAAAAGTGGTTCCTTGATGAGCTATTTCTCTAAGTCAGAATTTCCCGAAGCACACTCTGTGGCATGCTAGCTTTTGGGTTGATCAGGAGTCAGAGGGAACAACGTACCTATCAGGAAGAGGGAACAATATAACTTGCAGTGACAGCATGGCGGCACAAAAGTGGAGTACAGAAATACAGAGAAAATGCGCAGGAGCCACTCGGGAAATTTTTACACTATCTTTTTTCTCCCCTTTAGAAATTGGAGCCTTGTAAGAAGCCGTGGTCTCATCGCTCCATTAAAGTTATATTTGAGGATAGAGTTGAACATGATATGATTTCAAAAGGTTGTAGAAACACGGTCCTCATCAACATTGAGAGGCTAAATTTTCCAACCACATTGTCCTTAGTTCCACGGTATTAACATGAAAGTTGTGCCTTGTATCAGCAGGGTACAAGCCTTTTATAAAAAGGGACTGTACAGAAGTTTGTAAATGTGATATTGCTTGTTTGTTCAAAGCAATTATAAAAATAACACTGCATATTTATATTGCTACCAATTAATACTTTAATTTGCAGTGTCTGAGGCACTATTTATTGAAATTAACAGGCTGACAAAGAGCAGAACTAATACAAAATAGTTCCAACCAGACAACTCTGCATTAGTACTGATCAATTCAATCAATGCAAGGGAACTTGAAATTAAATGAAATTGAATTAGTAAATGCCTACTTGGATTGGTTTATAGAAGAGGGTAGCTGGATCTGGAAGTCATCAATATCTTGTTTTTCATGCATGTCCTCAGCTTAGTTCTGGTGTCAGCCTTTGGGCCACTTAGGAGATGGAAGTGGCCAGGTGGATTAGGAAGGACGTGTGCATGACATGCACGGGTGAGTCCCTGGAAAGGACTGCCTTCTCATTTCAGCAGGGAAACACTTCCAGTGCCTGTCGTGCCTCACAAGCCATTGCGCCTGGCATGGCGGAAAACACTGGTCTTGGGGTTTTACTGGGCGAATCTCAGGCACATGCTCGATTGACTGTGAGTCCATCAGCCTGCCCGGTCACTTAGTCTGCTTGGCCCTAGACAGATGACTTACAGCGCAGTGGGAAGACGTGGATGCAGATGTGTTTCCAAAAGCAAATGCCATTGCGCAGAAGCGTTCCTTGAACTTCGATTTTATACAACTTCCTCCTAAGCATGAACCAGATCTCTCTCACCGTTGTGCTTAAATCCCCTGCTAGGTGTGGCTAAGACAAATTCCCACCGGGTGGCTGCTAAGGTTTGGTTAGTTCCTGAGAAAACTAGTGTTTGAGTAGAAAAAACATGGATTTGGCCTCGCAAAAACTGGACATACAAACTTTTCAACTTGGGCAAGTCACTTAACTTGAGCTTCAGATTTCTTGTGGGTAATTTCAGGCCAATAGCAACATCCTTTTAGGTTTTGTGCAGATCGAGTTAAGTCATGCATTTGAAATGTCTTTGTAAACTGGGAATTAGGCCATAAAATTTTGTTTTTGTTAACTTGCTTATCACTCATAGGCATTTCCATATGGTTTATTTCAATATAAAATAAGTTGCCGAAAATCAACTAATGCAATATTAAAATTATATTTAAGTTTAATCCTCAAGATCTCAAATGCTTGAACTATGTTATGGAATTACGTGCTGTGAAAGCAAAACAAAGGGTGAGCATATCGGTTACACGTGAGATGCAGGGCCCGAATTCCTTTCTACATCTTAATAATAAAATCGTTGCAAAATCCGGAAGGGCCAAATAAGAGGAGTTTTCTGACTGCAAACTTATTTTTTTCTTTTAGAAACGGCACAAAGTCTGCAGTGGTATAGTGTTTATAGTGTTATAAAAGTATAATTATTTCAAACGTCACCATAGTTGAAAAACTCATATTTATAGACTACTCCTCTGGCATTAAACCTGTTTCCTTTTTCCTCTGCCTGCAAAAGAAGATATTTAGTGGTTTTCTAAGAGGTTTCCCCTGGTTGAAAGCTTCTGTACAATACTTGCTTAATGAGCTGATTAACAACTGTTACTGAGAATTAATGAATCAAATCACAGTGGTAATCACCATATTGCAAACCTCTGTGTTGTACCAGGTTATGATGAAGCCATCCATTTTACAGTGATGACTCTTTTGTACAATAAAGGTGTCTGAACGGATTGGGTCCCAGGTCTCATGAAGGAGCTCCAATCGTGTTTTAGATATACGGAAGTCTTCCGGAACTCCCTTGGCAGCAAGCATCAAAAGATCCTATTAGTAGAATATTATTCCATTAAGCACAAAAAGCATTTTGATTTTAAATAATTATTCGGAGTACTTTTGAAACCTATTTTAGCCTTCACATACTTATAATCCAAACACATTAAATACATTATTATTCTTGCCATCTGATTAAGCATTGGCTTCCCTGTAATTTGTGGTAGATTAGCAAATAAAATGTAAATGGCCACTGCAAGGGAATTGGAGTTTTGGCAATTTGTTGCCAAATAGTTTTCCATTCCAAATATTTAATAAAATTATTCTTTGCATTTAAGATAGTTCTTGAAATTGTGTTGTCTTGAGTTTTGGATTCCATTAGAGAATGCTTTAATAATGAATATTTATCTCAATAAACTATTACACAAATAATGAATAGATAATTAGATTCTGTTATATAAGCAGCAAATAATATGTTGTCATGTGCTAATACTGAAATTAGAGGTATAATTAATTGATTTTGTGTAGTTGGTTTTCTAAATATTTAGTTAAAAACCAAAATTACTCTTTAGCCTTACAAAAGTTATATCATTTACCCTTTGCAAGAGAGCCTCATGGTTCAAGCACTTACTAAGTAATTCAAATGACTTATTGCTGTTATATCAGGAAAAATGACCAAATGGAATAAAATATTTTTCTCTAAGTAATGTATTCAAACCAGGTGTTCAGGTTAAATAGAGTTATATAAAGGAAGCTAATCAGATTTAGAATATTTTAAACAAATTCAACACATAATTTATTCTAATAAACATAAGATTATATAAGAAAAATTACACAGAAGTTTGGATCCCAAATTGGATTTTCTGGGGAAAACTTGTTTGCCATGTAAATTTTCCTGTTGGAGGCCAGTTCATTGCAGCTGACTAAGAGTCCTACAGGCACAGATTTTTAAATGACTGCTTGTTTAGTTTATACAGACATAACTTCTAAGAAGAAAGATCTCTATCCTTTATTACTGTTCCACTTAATTTATTGTGAAATAGGCTAGCTTTCTCCAACTTTAGCCCAACACAAATCACGTGTCTACAAAGTTAACCTACTCGCTGCCTTCTGAAGACACTGTGGAAATGCCTTCAGTCTGTAGAAGTTGCTGTAGGTAATGGGCCTCATTGCCTGGATTCAGAAGTCAGCTCCGACATTTGCTAGCTATGTGACCTGAAGCAAGTCACTTAAATTTCTCTGTGCCCCCGTGTTTTTGTTTATAAGGAATTAGTATCTTTCTCAATAGGCTTTATGTAGATGAAGTGAGCCAACAGAGTTATTGCTTAAACACACCCAATACTGAGAAGCATTATCTACAACAAAAGGAACTAGAGGCTGGAATGCAGCAGTTATTAATTCTAAACATTATTCTAATTTTCACAAAAAGTTTATAATCTAAAAAGAATTCCATTTGACAGACATAGAAATGAAGTTTCTCTAAAAATTCTAACAAGCCTAATTGATATGCTTAGGAGGGAATAAAATAAAATCATGCAAAATGCTCGGTTAAAACCAGAGAAGATAGAAGAAGAGAGGAAAAAAAGAAAGATCAAATAAATGAATAAAAAAGTTACAAGCATGATAGGCATTAATAGATGTATAACAACAATCACTTTAAATGTGAATGGTTTAAGTACATGGAAAGAGAGAGAGAACCTTAGAGTGAATTAAAAAACGAGACCCAACTGTACGGTGTCAACAAGAAACCAGGTTCTCAGGCTCTCCTGACTTTGGGTAAGCTTGATAGTTTTGAGAAGTTAGGTGGCATTTTCATCCCAGCACATTACAGCAACCTTCTATCGACGTTTCCCATTGCCGATGCCAGCCTTGGCCTCCGAGCTGGTTGTAACGATCCCATGGGGCAGCCGGCGTTGAGACTCCTGGCCTACCGTGTTCTGCCTAGTCTCTACCGCACCCTAAACAGAGCTGACCTCACTTCCTCTTGCTCGTCTATTAATCCAATCCGTCTTTCAAAGACCAGTTGGAAGTCTTGAAATTTTCAGAGAGAGTTGTCACCTGCAGCCTGGGCCAGCTTCATGGATGTGTGACCTGTGCCATCACCCAGGCCTCCTCCTTTAGAAAGGCTCGTGCTTGACTGGACATGCTGCTGTCCCTGTCCTGGAATTCTTAATTTTTGAAAAGGGCCCCTGAACACTGCCAAGGCGTTCCTGACTGCCACAGCCCAGCAGTGTGTCCCGCCTTTGGACTCCTAGTCCGGCAGTCGCTGTTATCACACGCTTCCTTTGCCCTCTTCTTGGCTTCTTCGCCCCTACCTTCTCTTCTAAGTGAATCTCAAAATCCGTAACGTCTGTGTTCCTATCCATCGCTGTCTTCATCAGCATGCAGTCCAGGGCTTGAACATAATAGGTGCTCAGTAACTGTTTGTCGACCCATGTGCTGTTGTGCTAATATTTAACTCAGCAGAAACAGTGACATGATGTCACTCAGAATAAGTTACAATGTAGAAATAGACAACCAGGATTAAACATTAAAAAACAACTGGAGATTCTACAGCAAGAGATTAACGCAGAAAGATGATGGTTATAAAATCCCATCAGGGGACACACACACACACATCTTGCACAGAAGAACGTGAAAAATGTTCGCTGCATAAAGGACTGAATGAGTGCTTCCTTCTCTCCGACACTTTCCACTTGTCAGTGCAGAAGAGGAGGGGGGGTTGTCACACCGCATCTCTGCACACTCCCTGGGCCCACAGGGTCTGCTCCGCTGCTCTGTGGTTTTCCCCAAGGCTTATGTGGCAATCACGTGGACAGGTCTCATTTCTACTTTTTGCAGCATAGGCTGGGTGTTGGCATTTCAGGCCACACCTGTGCCCAAAGGGCAGTTCTCGTGATTATGAGATTCTAATCTACTAGGTCTCAAAGGAAGACCTGCTGATCTGCATTTGGGCAAGTGGTTCAAACGATTCTTCTGACCGGGAAAGTCTGGGCAACATCGCACTCACAACAGGCTTCGGCCAGAGAACGTTTCTTGTCGGAAGAGAATACACTGACTTTCTAAGGGGTCGCCACTGAGGGGTGGGCTTCCTGGATCGCCAATCCTTTCTGCACCCTGCTGCCATTTCTACTCTGCTGCAATCAGTGGTCACAGTGTGGCCTGAGGTCATCTACGTGTCTGTGGCGTTCTCATCTTTGGTGCATCCAGAGTAAGACATGCTAGGCCATAGCGCTTTCTCATTTCCTCCAGATGTGATGAAATACCGCATTCTCCCAATCTCACTAGACTCTCTCCCAAGTCTCTGTGGGCCTGCGGGCCTGACATTTGAAAGTTTCCCCCTGGCCCCTCCCAGCTCCCACTGGCTTTCGTGAATGGGGTTGGAGGGTCTGGAGCTCCAAACTGATCACGTGTAGCTTGAACTATGATACATTTGTATCAATGTCAGGATGTTTTTTTCATTGCCGATCTGTAGTATTTCACTTCTACTGCCTGCCCTTTTTATAGGACTTAACCAACGTTTCTTACCTTGTTTCTAGAGGAAAATCTTATCAATGTTCCAACAGATCTGCAAATTCACTTTGGAACACAGCCCTGTTATAAAGTCTGTGGAGAAAAAAGAGCAGGAGACCCGTACAGTCACAAATGAAGAAGCGTGCAATCGGCTACCGAGCTGTGCCTCCGGAACCCTACCTGCAGGAGCACTGTGGCTGCGGAAGGAGCAGGAAACTGGCCTCAAGGACGCGGGGAGGTGGTCTGCGGAGGGGTGGCGCAGCTGTCATTACCTGGGAGGCAGTGGAGCTGATAGGAGGTGCTAGAGCCCAGCAATCAGCCATAGGGTGGCTTCATTTTCTCCAAAACCTCATGCTGATCACGCGGCAGGAATGAGGCACCATGAGCGGCTGGGAGTGGCAACGGCGATTCACCAAAGATGGGTAACGCCCGCAGCAGTGCGAGGGCCACGAGGTCACAAAGCAATCTTTCCCAAAACCCGCCCCGACATCAGAAAAAGTAACATCAGCCACCCACTGTCTTCTCAGCATAAGAAATGACTTACACACTGATTTTTTTTTTTAAGGATAATTTAGGATCCATTGCCCCTTTTGGTAGCTGTATAAGTTGTGAATTATATTGTTTCAAAATGTAGCCATTTTAGTTCCCAGTGGGTCTGGTTCTTTGTGTGTATATTTATCCAATTGTCTGATTCACTTAAGTTTGTAACGACAGGGTCTTGCTCTGGGTTTTAGAAATGAATAGCTCTAAAACGTCAAAGCAACAATCAATTCTTGAAAACCCAGATTTGCCCGGCTGGAAGTCACATAAGGATAGCTGCACGATTATCCAAAACAGCACTGACCTAAAGACAAAAGACTGTGGTGATACTCTATGGCAACGGGAACTGTGATTTTTCCCTTAGCTTCCTTTGTGTGGGGCTCAGCTAGAGACCTGATCTGGGTCACATGGATCTCCTAGGCCTCGTTCAAAAGTGAGATGGCTAGGCTTCATTTTGGATGATAGGTAGACAAGGACTGTGAATTCACCTTGAGAATAAATAAAAATAGCTCATTGGAACTTTTATTGATTTTTCTCACAATAAGAGGAAGTTAACCTACCTCTTGTGAAAGAATCGTCTTTCCTGCTCAGGCATTATGTGGGCTTACAAACCTCAAAACCTGCTTTTCAATCAGATTTTCATAATGTTTAAGCCACCGAAAGAACCACAGATCTTCTCTTACTCCTAGCACCTGTCTCAGTCGTGCTGACCCATCACTGCAGACTTCTGCAAGAGAAGCTCTCGAGAGCTTGGTGACTAGGACCTGCTGTGGACGGTAAAGCCCCCTGCGCCATCCGAATTCTGAACACCTGCTAGTCTCTTCATTTGTGAGTTTCACGCTACTGACATACCTTCAACCTCACTTTCACAGGAAAGTGCCAAAAAGGAAACTTGCAAATCTGGGCTGCCATAAAGCAAGGACAGTGAGAAACAGCCTGACGTTGGTCCTTTCCTTGCCTCTCACAATAGCCAGCTAGATGGGTGACTTGCATGCTGGTGTCTGCTCACTGAGCACCTGCTATGCACCAGGCATTTGCCAGAGTCTTGAAACTCTCCAAGATAAGAACAGCCCAGTTCCCTCCCCCGATGTAGGTAATGTACCCACGATGGACGGAAGCAAGTCAGTAAGTGTGGTGCAGCCACTTGTACTCTTTCATAAAGTGAGTTCAGAATGTTCCAGAAGCACAGAGCAAGGGCACCACTGTGTGCTGGTTGTGGAAGGCCTCCTGAGCCTGATGTGTTGTGGGAACGAAAAGGACTTCACTAAATTCCAGGTGCCCTACACGCAACAACAAGGAGAATCATTCCCTTCACTACCGACTTTTAAAAATATCCTATTAAAAACCAAATAAGGTGAAGATTACAGGGAGACCTCTCTGTCAAATTTTTACAAGCTGTCATGATGCTATAACTATTTCAAAATAAAAAGTTCAAAAAACCCAAACACAGTCAAATATGTATCAGTTAAGAAGACAACTTGAAACAGCCTGTTGTCCAGGTCGACTTTGTGGGCAGGTGACCTTGAAGCCAACAGAGTATCCAGTCAGAGGAGCCCTGGAGCCAAAAAGGAGCCCGGAAAAAGGTGAAAGGAGGCACCCGGGCATGCGTCAATTCCCGCCTGCCACAGCCATGTCCAGGGGAGGCTCTCTTAATAGAGAAATATTTCCTTAAATCAACTCGAGAAACTTATTATTTCTTGTAATGATACCTGTGGCTTTTTTGGTAATATGTATTTCACTTTTATAAATGCACGAAATGTTATGTGCTGATTATATTGTTAATTAGCCAGTAATAACTACCTACTGTTGTCCTGGTCATGGCCACATAAGTTCTGTGTATTTGGCGTATTGTGAAATGCTTACTGTGAAGTGAGACGTTTCCTCTTAGAGATGAGAGTGATGCTGTATGAAGACAACGTGCACAACAGGTTCGGAATGATGGTGGGAAAAGAGGGGGATGAGAGACGAAAAGAGGGTGGAGAGACATGGAGAAATGGAGAGGGAGACCAAGGGGGAGATAAGGGGTCAGAGATGGCTTCTCAGTGAGGGCGACATTTGAGCAGAGACCCAAATGAGGTGAGGAAGCCAGTTCTAAGTCCCTGTAAATAGAAAAGCAGAAAACCCGGCACACCTGGAGCACAGGGGACAGATGGAAGGATGGTGGGGGATGAGGACAGAGGTGTCCAAGACACCAGGTGGACTACAGCTTATTCTAACTTGAGGGTTGAGACATGGGGTTGTAGATACATACATGCTTTTGGATTATCAGGTCTAGTGAGCTGAAAAATGGCCCCCAAAATGTTGGTTCCTAATTCCTGGAACCAGTAAGCGTCACCTTTTAAGGAAAAACTTTTTTTTTTTTTCAGATGCTATTAAGGATCTTGAGATGGAGGGCTTATCCAGTGGGCCCTAGATGCCATCACAAGTGTTCTTAGAAGAGAGGCAGAGGGAGGTTTCCCGCACACACAGAAGAGGAAGAGGCAGTGTGACTAGGGAGGCAGAGATTGGAGGGATGCACCCACAAGCAAAGAAATGCCGGCAGCCCCAGAAGCTGGAAGAGGCAATGAATGGGCTCTCCCCTAGAGCCTCCAGAGGAAGCAGAGCCCTGGGAACAACTTGATTGCAGCCCAGTGATACTGATTTTGATGGCTGGACGCTGGAACTGTGAGAAAGACCTTTTTGGTCCTTATAAACCACCAAACGTGTGTTCATTTGTTACTGCAGACATAGGACACTGCTACATCAGCATATGGGTAATATGTAAAAATGTACCAGGTGAGATCGCCAGGGACTGAGTGTAGATGGAGAAGAGATCAGAAAGGGAGTTTGGGGGCATCGGACGTTTGGAAACAGGAGAGGAGAACGCAGATGGGCTGGTCACTGGCTTCCATAAGTGTGCGATGCCACCTGTGTGCAATGGGAAAGTGGCCAAACGGACCCAAGTCACCAAAGCAGAGGTGGTCATAACATCCTAACGATTCTGGGACCTTGCAGAGCTCTTAGGAAGTGCACGGACTTCTTCCAAATCACACTGGTAAGGTTTGATCAGTCTTTTGTACTGTATATCCTGAAGGGCAGGCCATTCTAGTCAACACCTTGGTGACCCAAGTGTGGTTGTTACTGGTTTTCTTTTTATGATGTGTGTGCACATTTATTTGAGACAAAATATTTATATCAAGTTTAAATAAAAAGCATAAGAAAAATGGTCCATTATGGTTAACTTGATTCTATTTCAGGAATTAATTAGAGCCTATAGAAGATGTTTAGAGATATTGGGCTTACGTCATAGCCTGAAATGGGAATTAGGATGATGTTATCGATCTGACAGCCTTGTGCGTGTCATCATCTGATTTATGATCGAAGAGACAGTAATCTCTGACAAATTTAATCTTCACCACAAAAATATGGGTCTTTTTGCCTGAGCCAACGGAGACTTCTTTAAACCTGGATAATGCATCATGTCATTTTCCGTAATTTGGGTTGGTGTTTTCTTTGTGCAAAGCAAAATTAAATAGTGAAATATGCAGTTTTTTATAACAATGTGCTTAGGAACAAAATGCCATGAATGAAAATTGAATGAGTAGAAACCTAAATATGAGTCAAATTACTTGAGCTGAGGTAAAAAGAGATGAACTGATTGGGGCACAGGATAGGTCCATGAGAGCAAAACGGGATGTTTTCTTTAAGGTAATCAGTAGCGTATGGTGCAGGAAACCCATACAGATGAAGGGTACCAAGCGTTGAGCTGAAACAGACACACCAATGGCAAAGACCTGCTGGATCTGGGTAACAGTTTCAAATTACGATTTTTCTCCCTTTGCTTCTTTTTCTCCATCTGCTCTCCTTCTCTCTATTCCCTTCTCCAGAAAGACCCTGTTAGCACAGACAGATGAGGCAAGTCAATAGCATCCACCCAAACACACAGGATATATTGAGCCAATTCAAAGCTGGGTGAACAGCAGCTGTGCTCTTGCCCATAAAATCAGCGCGGAGGTGGCCTCTGCGCAGCGAACCATCAGCTCCCTTTCATTTGCACTTCCCTGTAAACAAGGAAAAATGTGGACTCAGGAAAAAACCCATTTGCCGAGATTTTAGCATCTAAGTCCGTGTGTGTATGTGTGTGCGTGTAAGGGAGAGGAAGAGGAGGAGAAAGGGAGAGAGAAGACGCTTTTCAGTTGAGTCCAAGGGTTTTTAAAGGAGGCAGCAACGGAACAGACTGACCTTTTATTATTCCTGAACTGAGGACAGCTTCCTGCCTTTAGAGCTTCAGTTATATTGCAGGTTTTTACGATTTTGAAAGATGCCACGGCGACTTAGGCCGTGAACCCCAACCGGGCTGCTTGCAGTGTGGGGCTGTGCGTCACACCCTCTGCAGCCTTAGCGGCCTGGCATCGGAAGCTCCCCAGTGACAGTGTTTTCAGCCGATTTTCCAAATGCAGTTAAAACACGTGGCTTATAGGAAGTACTAGGTCAGATGAGGGAAAAAATAAAACCGGCATGTGTAAATTTTACCTTCATTTACTTGAAATTGGGTCCTTAACACTTGGAAGGACAACTTCAAGGTTCTATCGGATCAATATCTGATTATAACCATTGATGATTCTATTGGTGGTATTTGCATTTCAGGAAGGATTTCGCCATCTAAAACTATATGGGTTATGGGTTGTGGAAAATTATTTTATAACATGAAAAATTGTTCATAGTAAAGTTGGAGTGTAAAAACAGGTTATAGAAACAATATGTATTATGTGATTTATAACAATTTTATTTATAGATACTTATATGTGTATATATACATACATATATATTGCATGCATATATTTAAAAGACAGAGATATAAAAGTGTTATACTAATTATCTGTGAATGTTGGAATTACCAGTTATTTTCTTTTCTACGCTTTTCTGTTCATTTTTCCACATTTTATAACCTAAAATTTTTATCCGGCAATATCAAATCCAAAGCACACACATACCAACTCATTTTAAAAGAAAATAACTTCAAGCTGTATTAGGAAAATGGTCATAGAACTTACATACCATTAAAAATCTATAAAACTGTACAACATACATTGAACAATTGTTTTCAGGCAAAGCATGGCTGTGGTATTTGAGAGAAGGGAAGCGACGTAAGCTCGACACTGACTGCAGCTTTCTTTCTAGCAGTTCTCTGAACGCCCAGCACTGGGACTTGGAGCCCAGACAGAGAGCAACGGTGGCGTCTCTGGGTGGAGGAAACAGACAGCCGTCCTGAGGCAGGTGAGGTAGCCGCTCAGGGGCAGGTTCCCAGAGAGAAGGAGGCCTTCCAAGTGGCCAAAGTGGAGCCTGAAGTCTCAAACCAAAGGCTGGCCCCTAGGAGCAGGGCCAATAGGCCTCGGCGCAATGTATCAGAGGCCCAAACCGCGTCTCAACAGGATAGAGCTCGTCAGGAAAAAGAGCCAGTGATTCTGCCTCTTTGCCAGAGCCAGTCTGATATACCTGCTTTCAAATCCATTGCTCTTTTTTGTTCACTGGGGTTTGTTTGCAAGCTAGGGGTAGGCAATAAATTCATAGAGGGAATAGAAAAAGCAACTCATAAAATGATACATTGGAGTTCTTCGCAATTAAAAACTTGCTGGTCCCAAGACACGATTAAGGGAAATAAATAGGTAAAATCACAACTGAATATCTGATTGTGACTAAATCAGCAAAGCAGGCACCTTTTAAAAAGATGCACATCCAGAAAACATTGAAAAACATTGATAACTCAATATTAAAAAGACAAAAGGATCATGAAAAATGGGCAGAAGATTTAAACAGCACTTCAAGGAAAAAGAGGCACAAATAGTAAGCACATAAATACATGAAGAAAACTGTTACTTTTCAGAGAAATGTAAATTAAGACCACAACCAAATACCACCACAAATGCAATAAAATGACTAAGATTAAAACTCCACATGTTGGCAAGAATGTAGAATCGGGACTCTGCTCCACTGGTGGAAAGAGAGTACGATGGTGTGGCCATTCTGGAAAACATTTTGATAGTTTCTTACAAAGAGAAAAATACACGTACACTATGACCCATCGAGTCCATTCTGAGGTATTTTCTCAAAAGAGATAAAAATACATGTCCACAAAAATTCTTGTACATTAATATTTATAGACGCTTTCTTTCTAATAGACAAAAACCTCAAAGTCTATCAACAGAAGGATAGATAAGAATTTTGTGGTATATTCATAGAGGGGAATGCTAATTATTAATACTAAGGAACAAACTATGTATCCATACAATGCCATGGATGATTCTCAAATATATTATGCCAAGTTAAATCAGACACAAAAGAAATGCATACTGTATGATTCCATTTATATTAATCCACACCAACAACATTAATACATAGTGAAAAAATCAGAAAGGTGGTTGCTTCTGAGTGGGAAGGGGCATGAGTTAATTTTAAGAGGAGCTGGATATTGTTCCCACAGGCGTACACACACAGGAAGACAAATTGGATCATACCCCTTCGATTTGTGTGTTTCCCTCTAAGTATGTGTGTATGTTACTTTTAAAAGGAACTGTAACATAAAATTAAATTGTTAGTACATTTATTGTTGTGTGTCATGGATTAGCAATTTTAAAACTACTTTTTGTATTTTCTAGACTTGAACACATGTGTGCATGTATTAAAAATAACAAGACAGGTTCCTTGCTCCTGGAGTACAGATTTTATATGAGAAAATGTAGAATATGCCCCGTGTCATCAAATTGTAGTTGGAGATATCTATGTAGTATGAAATCCTGATTTTAAAGAGATAAATTACAGGTGGTACACGTGCATGTGTGGGTGTGTGTGTATAATTTCCTAAATTCCATGTATTTCCTAAATCTTTCTAATGAGAGGACCTGGAAGCAGTGAGTTGCCCATGGCGGTGAGCGTACCCGATGCTGAGATCTTGGTTTCCAAGTACTTCCCCCTCTGAAAGGTACCAGGGCTGCTTGAATGAAAGGCTAATTCCAAGGAAGGAGCAGGGGAAGCCCATGTAGTTTCTGGAATTCTGTTGTGTCACAAAGTTAAGAAAGGGCTCAAAGAGTTGACAATCCACAACAAATTAAGACTCTAAGTAAGTCATGAGAGTAATGGATCATAATCTACTGAGTAAAAAAGTTCCTGAACCTATTCTGATACAAATAATGAATTAACAAATAAACAACAAGCAAATCAATAAGGCAAAGGTAAATTTCTTCCTTACCATAGAATACCAATTTATAAATCTCAAAAGAATGCTAGATTTAAAGAATCATCAATTCGTGGTAGAATTACGTGAAGGTTTTATGAGGAACAGGATATTTACACAGACGCAAGGTATCACCCCACAAATTATTTACCACTTATCAAAGGGAAAAGCACCTTCATAGGGTGGGAACATGTCAGGTGCCACTTTTAACTGCGCAATCTAAAAATAGTGGGACAAATGGACATCATATGTGTTCTGATGATATTCCCTGAGAAGGCATGACACTTCAGTGGTATTCCTGACAAACAACACATCATCATAATCTAAAGATGAGGACATATCAGATAAACTCAAATTAAGATACCTTCTATGCAACATCTGGATGGTTACCTTCAAGACATTAAAGTCAAGGCAGAGACTGGGGAACCGTCTGTACTAAGTTGGCTTTAGACATGTGATAATTAAATATAATGCACGTTCCTCATTAGATCCTGGCATTGGAAATGTGCATATATAATGTATAGTATGTAAATATACATATGTATGTATATACTTATGTATATATTCATATACATATATCAATAAAGATATTACTGGGATGATTGTCAACTTTAAATATTCATATGCATCATGGATTAGAAAATGTATCAGAATTCAATTTAATTTCCTTATTTTGATATTGTGCTTTTGTTATATAAGAGAATATCGTTTTCCTTAGGAAGTCAGTATTAAAAGTATTGGAGGGAGAGTAAAAGATCTCAATGTTTCTAATTTCAACTAGAGAAGGGAAAAGGGAGAGAAAATGGGAAAGAGAAGGGGAGGGAGAAAGCGAGAGGAAAATGGGCCAACGTATACAGGATTGTTGAATCTGAATAAAGCTAATACGGAAGTTCTATGTACTATTCTTGCAACTTTTTCGTAAGTCTGAAATTGTAGAAATATTTAAGTTGAAGAAAAGATGGAGAAAATTCTTGGATAGACACTTCACAAAGAAAGACAAGTATACGCAGGTCTGTTTCCTGCAGGCTGGTTAATGTTTGATGGGTGTGTGGCAGTGGTTCCCCGAGGCAGCTCTACCCAGGTGGGCTTCGGAGCTGTGAGGGGCTGCAGGCGGCTTCAGAGCTGCGCTCAGCATCTCCTAGAAAACCTCTTACTCAAGGCTGCGGCTGAGTGTCCTGACATCTGTGCATTTTCTTGAGAAATGGTAGCGTGGATAGGAATTACTGGAAACTCTTTCCTTTTCTCTTGTCTTTTCTTTTTTCTTTTTCTTTTTTTTAGAGCAGAAACTTTTACTCAGTTAAAATCAATTATAGAGAGTAAAAAAAAATGTTGCTGTACAACTTAGACTAGTTAAAAGAAAAATATATAGTTTTCCAAAAGTTTAACTATGTTAAAAGAGATATGATGTTCTAGAATCATCTTTAGAAAAGGCTAGATTTTTTGTTGTCCTTGTCACCAAGGACAACAAAGCTGGAGGCCACCCATGAACATCTAAACAGGTCCAACTGTGCTCTTCACAGAGAATAGACTTTAGAGAGGGAAAAAAGGAATTGAAAGGAAACAATCTAAATATCAAAACCAAATCAACTGATTTCTTACATTACACGAAGGATAAAGCCCAAGAACAACCATGAGTATTCAGCGGATTACCAGTGGCTTTCCAAATGGGGCATCCGACAGAGCGATCCCCACTGGATGATTCTCTGGCCTCTGAAAGGAGAACTTCACACCGGTCTACTCGGATTCCCTCACTTCTCCCTCCAGTCCGAGGTCCTTGGGGGAATCACGGGTGCACGGCTTGAGATGAGGACTGCCTTGTCCTCTTCCTCTGCAGAAAACGGGTACGGATCACCACAAGGATACTTTCTGACAAGGGAGAGCTCTGGCCGCCTGCATGTTCAGTAGTAATAACAGTTCTGACACTCCAAGGGGTGTCCCTGACTCCCCCTGCCCCTACATGGGCTGTACCCCCAAACACGACACAGCACAAATAATCGCCTGACCCACAGAGTCGATCCGGTTTCAAACAAACCTGCTACTAAAGCCCGTAACTTGAGACTCTTGTCTCTCTTCAAAAGCACATTTTAAATTCTCTCTCATTTTTAGATTAGAGGAATGCCATTTCTTGAGAGATTATACTTTTGCCCAAATGCAAACTTTACAGAACTGTAATTCCTAGGATAGTGTTTTCTAGATCAAATGTATCTGTAAAAATTTTTAACAGAAAATAATACCATCATGTGGAAGAGTTGGTAAGATTTTACTTGCATAGGTTTTTTTAGAGTTCTGAGAGTCAACATTCAAATGCCACTGTGGCGCAGCACACCCAGTATTTGGATGTGAGTGAGGAGGTACTGACTGCAGCGTGTGGTAGGTGTGGGTGTGTGGTAGGTGTGAGTGTGTGTAGGTGTGAGCGCGCCGTGTGGGCAGGAAGCGCTCCTCCTGCCCGTAATCACTGCAGTGGAACTCGGGGTGGGGCTCCTGCTCCCTTGTGTGCACATGCACGCTGCATTTGTGGTTCATCTACAAACACTGGTCAACTGAGATCGGCATGCTCTGGCGCTGGCTCTGAAGAATAAAACAGGACAGACCAGCAGAGTTGACTCACTCGACTGAAGGACTCTACTGACCTATTTATTTGTCAGACAGAAGACAGTTGTCTTCCAAACGATGTCACCGCAGTAGAGTCTTTTCCGTGTGTGCATCATGTTATACTTTATTTTTACTTCATAAATTATTGTGTTTATCTTTGGTTTTCACCAAAATTTGTAATAAATTCAAATACACTATCAACCCATATGTAAAATTTGGGGAGATTACATGAATTATATAAATTGCTCATTTAAATAATTTCATTTGAAGGAGTATATTAACATATTTAAAGTGTAAGAAGATCTACCACTTAATCAGTGTAAAGTGTTATTATTATTACTACAAAAAAGGAATAATTGAAATAGCTTAGGCCCTCTGCAAGAAAAAGAAATGTTCCATGAATAAAATTGTTTTAGTCTTCATTTGTTAAAGTTCCTTCTGGTTCTGAGTTGTGAGTGGGAAGGACTACAACTTTGAATAATAAAGAGCTAAGAAAATATGTTAAAATATGTTCAGAGACAGAATCTTGAGGGAAGAAGAGAGAGATGGCGGGAAGGCAACGGGTAAGGTTGTTTCCTGTGCCAGCCTTCAGGTGGCGCTATGATCCCTTCAGAACTAAGTTCCAGTCCAGCTGGTAGGAGCTCGGAGCTGGAGGAGGAGAGCATGAGGGTAAGAAGGAAAACAGGTGTGGTGAGAGGCGGTAAGGGTAAAAAGTATTCATCTGATAGGAAATATTAACAAATTGTTTGCCGGATCTTGGGGTAGTGTCTAAACAGAAAGAGAAAACATCTATATCCAAGGAGAGAGAAGGTTCTCTTTATATTACTAAAATCGTCTTTTTCTGATGAAAGTAAAATGGGTTGTTTCTTTCTTTTTTTTTTTTTTGGAAAGAAAACTTAGGTATTGATGTCTCACATGTTTGATCTAGCATATCGAAATAATGCACAATTGAATTTATATGCTGACACGTCTAAGTATCACTGGCTGGCATATCTCTCTCTGACCTCGGTACAAACCAAACAAATTAGTATGTAACAGCGTAAACAGGCTCTCATTTCTCTATTGTCTCGATGCCCATTTGCCTGTCCTGAAAGGAGGGATGGATCAGCCATTTTTAAATCCATTTCAGGAGAGATTATAACAATTACCTATTCAATCGGTCTGTGTCATTAAGTATAAATGAGTCTGTGATGACAAAAGTCAAAGCTCCATTTTATTAGTCTTAATTTTAATTTTTATTTTTAGATACCTAATTTGCTTTCACTTTTGATACCTTAGACAATAGCAGAGTCGACTGCCGAACTTGCGGTTTTCCCTGCAGTGAGCATAATTGGATGCTCTTCAGCAGTGGTGCCAACGGGCCCACAGACGCCGCAAAGCCGTGAAGCCTGCTAGATTACAAAGAACTCTTCTAATGCGTTTGTGATTAACTGGCAACTATAATAAGAAATCGCAGGGAAATGGAATAAACAGAAAAGGTTAACAAGGTAGGACACAGGGATGGTTATTTGCGCAAGAGAAAGAAAGGCAAAACAATACTCAGGCTTTCTATCTGCCATCAACCTGTTTGATAAATAAGTAATAGGGAAAAAGAATTTCCACCCTCCAATTTACACATTTTGTGCTCTTCTAGCTCTGACCTTTGTGCACGGCCACAAATCTGGTGCTACAGAGCAAGTCTATGAATTATGGAAAACGAGATATGATTCAGAGGATTTGTGTTAAGACAGGTAGCTTCGCTCTCTTTACCTCTCTCTGTTAAGGGCACAACGTTCTTCCTTAGTGTCGTTTCTCCCACGGAGTTTGGAGAGGGTAGATTTTAATTTTCTTGACAACTTTGTTCGCTCACTTACCATCCTCTAAAAGAAAGTCATTCTGCCTGAAGGACAGCAGAACTAACTGAATAAAAAAATGATGATCGTTGATATCAACTATGGTTAATATCAACTATGGTTAATATCATACACTAACCTTTAGTTGTGCGTCTGTGCGGGAAATGCTGCATCCAACGACTGTCTAAAACAGCAATACGCTGGCTCGTTTCCCAAGGGGGAGAGGCTACTCCTGAACACGTGCTTTCTCAGAAAGGGACGAGCTATTGATGACAACTATAGAATCTAGGTGATAGTCACAAAGTAATTTTTGGTATGTGACTTCAATTATAGTAAGAAAAGGAAGAGTAAGATGTAGCCTAACTTGCTAAAGAGGAGATAAAAGACACTATAAATAAAAGAAAATTAGTAAAGACTCACTAAATCGATATTAATCCTGCGAGAAACAAAGCATCTAAGCAACCCCGCAACCTGCCTGAAAGACGTTAAGTACTCCTTCTTGTGGCTTCTTCACATGATGATTTATTTACGTGTTATATATCATACCTTGTACATTATACCTTATACATTCTACCTTATGTATTATGTATTATACATCATCTCCTTATATATTATATAATTTATATAATTCAAAACACATTCAAGTTCCTCAAAATCAAGTTACTAGAATTGAAACTCATACCCTGACCCAAACTAGAACCCATAACCAATGCCCCCCCACCTTGCCTTCATGCCTTACGTTGCAAGACAGCTGCATTTTGCCATCTGGGCCCAAACACCTGCTTTGCTGTCATGCCGTCAACCATGCCGTAATTCAGAAGGACCAGCCTTTTAGGGTCCCAGGACTGCTTCACTCTCAGAACAATCCTAACAATTGTTTTCTTTTCTCAGCGCAAGGTGATTACTGTTTCTGCTCCTTTTTCTGTTTCTTTCCCTGAGACTTTTACTATTGATATGTTTACATTAGACTAGCTGGTGTTCAAATCCTCTCTGCATCAGACTCTTATTATGTCTGGGACACCTCATTGCGTCTGGCCCTCGCTGGGTAGGAAGTACCCCTGGCCTGCGCAGGTACGTGAGTTTACACTCGTGAATTCCAGGGCACTTGAAATGACCTGCCTGAGTCTGTGGCCTTTGAGACCTGGCTCCATTTGTTTTGTGTAAGGGCAAACGGTGATTATATACCTTAAAAAAGTCAAAATCTGTAATTAGACTAAAATAAAACCCAGGCTTTTCTAAAGTCTCTATGGAGAAAAGCACAAGTCTATTCATTTCTTCCACTTAGTTTTGACTCAGCCAGTAATAATTACAGAGAGGTCCTTGTGCTCACAAAACCGTCTACTAGGACCCTGAGTCATAATTCCTAATAAAAATGGATTTCAACAACCTAAGACCTGTGGGAACAATCAGGTGATTTCAAAATATTAAGAATCATTTATTAGAACAACAAAATTGAAAATTTCTATCCTATATATTAACATCAAGCTCTTACAGCATAGCCCCCAAATCAATACGAATTATATTATATTGGATTTTTTTGTTTGCTTGTATAATTATGAATTACCTGACAACACATAAATCACAAATACTCTCCATTTGGACATGGGCTGTGAAACCCCAGACGCGACAGACTCAGTCTTAGTTCCAAAGTTGTGACCAGGTGGTCTTTTGTCCACCTGGGTTTCAGTGCCTCTGCTTTCATCCTCAGTGGAGGTCTTTAACCTGGGACTCTGTAAACAAAAGACTGGGCACTAGGATAATAGCACAGGAAGCATATCTGAGAGCGTTCCCCCCAGGAAATGCCTTCCTGTCTCCCACTACATTACGTCTACTTTGGTATGATTCAATCCGGTCACGGGCGCCTCTCCACCAGAGGACCAGGAGATGCGCACCATCTCGGCGTCCGCGAGCACGTTCTCAGTTCTCTTCCAGGTCTTCTTCATGCTCTCCTTGGATGCTGTGGCCAAAGGGCCGTCTTCTGCTTCATGCTAATGATTCCCCAATGAGAAATGTAATTTACTAATGAGCTTTAACTACTAAATTGGGTCAACAACTGCTGGTAGAACTGTTGAGTTTTGTTATGTTGTTATATGTTATGTCATGTTATGTTATGTTATGTTACATTATGCTGTGTTACATGTAAAACGATGTTCAGAGGAATGAAAGGACTTGCTCACAGAAACTAGGGGACTACATATTCATATTAGGTTTTAAGGTCAGTCTGTATCTCTCTAAAGCCCGTGGTAGTTACTCCACTAAATCAACAAGCTTCAGGATAGTCCCATGCTTTAAAAAAAAAAAAAAAAAAATGGTTTTTACCATTCCAGAATTCTCTCCTTCATTTTCATCTTGGCTAATGTAATTATGATGTGCCTTGTTGTGTTCCTCCTCGGGTCCAACTTCTTTGGGATTCTCTGAGCTTTCTGGACTTCCTGGAAGTCTTTTTCCTTTGCCAGATTGGGGAAGTTCTCCTTTATTATTTGTTCAAATAAGTTTTCCATTTGTTGCTCTTCCTCTTCCCCTTCCGATACCCCTATAATTCGGATGTTGGGATATTTAAAGATGTCCTGGAGGTTCCTAAGCCTCTCCTCATTTTTTTGAATTCTTGTTTCTTCATTCTTTTCTGTTTGGTTATTTCTTTCTTCCTTCTGGTCCACTCCATTGATTTGAGTCCCAGTTTTCCTCCCATCTCTATTGGTTCCCTGTGCATTTTTCTTCACTTATTGTAGCCTTCATTTTTTTATCTAATTTGTGAGCAAAATCAACCAATTCTGTGAGCATCCTGATCACCAGGACTTTGAACTGTGCATCTGATAGGTTGGGTATCTCTTCATCGCTTAAATAAATTGGCTCTGGGGCTTTGATTTGTTCTCTGGTTTGAGCCATTTTTTCTTTCTTTCTTTCTTTCTTTCTTTCTTTCTTTCTTTCTTTCTTTCTTTCTTTCTTTCTTTCTTTCTTTCTTTCTTTCTTTTTGTCTAGTTGTGGCTGTTACGTATGAGGGGTGGAGCCTCAGGTGTTCCCCAGGGCGGGGCAGCCCAGTCGCTGGGTAGTGACGCTGTATGTGGGGGCGGGGTCTGAGAGGAGACAATGGCGCTTGCTCCACTCACTCTCAGATTCTAGTCCCTTCCGCCGCTTCCCCTTCGCCTGGATTATCTGCGCGTGAATGTGGGACCACCCGGTCAGCCAGCCGCCTTTCTCGGCCTCACTGGTTCTGCACAGTTGCTGCCCCGTGTCCGGGGTCTGCTAGTCACCGCCTGTGCACCTGGGGGCTGCTAGCCGCTGCTGCCTGCGTGCCCGGTCCGCACCTCCGCTTTTTCCCGCTGTGACTCTGCCCCTCTTACCGGTCTGGGTGAATTGTTGTTGGACTTTCAAACAGTTCAATTTTCTATCAGGTCTGAGTGTTTTCTTATTTCTAAATCTTTGTTGTCCTTAATTTTGGTTGTGAGAGGAGGCACAGTGTGTCCACCTACACCTCTATCTTGGCTGGAAGTCCTGGATCATCTTTTTATTAGTGTTTTTTTAAAGTATTTCTTTATATCTTCGGGTTGCAAATTCTTGAAAAGTTGCTCTGGAGAATACCTGTTCCTAGTCTGCAGCTTGTCCCACATGCATGTTCTCTCATTTGCACTGTGTTTATTTTCTCTCTGGGTCTTTTCTTTTTTCTTTTTTCTTTTATCAAGCCCATATTTTTTATTAGCTACTTGGCCATCCTGCCTTCTGTTCTAGGAACTCTACCTCTCCCTTCATATCATTCATTTGGCGAACTTCTTTCTGGTCACTTCTTCCTTTTGTCCCTCTCAGTTCCATGAGCTCCTACTAACCATTATGGCTGTGGACGGTCCAGTCATCTTCTCCGATGCCCTGGAAATCAGGCTCCATTGAGAAGGTTGTGTGACACTGTGAAAGAGAGTAGACAGCCCCTTCAAGGTTTTTGAGTAGGCAGACTAATTTCGGTGATGTTCCCCCTAGATCACTGTCCTCTAAGAACAGATAATTTCCTTCCTTCCTTCCTTCCTCCTTCCTTCCTTCCTTCCTTCCTTCCTTCCTTCCTTCCTTCCTTCCCTCCTCCTCCTTCTTCTCCTTTTTCTTCCTGATAACTCAGAAAAATATAAAACTGTCCTTCTTCTCCCAAGAAACAAGATGATTAAACTCAATAAGCAAAAACTTCCTTAAACATTAAACTGCTGCCTTTCAAGGCAAAATGGGGTTTCAGCACTTTCACCTCATTTCAGTCCTTCCTGCCTCACTGCATGCGAGTTACATGTGTGCTCGAGATCCCACCCTTGCCTCTCTCCGTATGTATCCCACTGCCTGGATGGCCTTTGAGTTATTTCATTTTAAAGTTGTCCCTTTCGAGTGTCTGGATTGGATCAATTTGACTCACCTCACACACAAGACCTGAGAAAATACCCCCAGTGACTAAGCACTTAATAAACACTTATTTATAGTGATAAAATACACTAAAATATTTATCAGCATTAGGTTTTATAAGCTCCAAAAGTTCCTTATGCACCATGAATAAAATAGGCCAATAATTGAGTCTAAAGTAAGGGTGTCAAACTCATTTTCACCAGGGGCCACATCAGCCTCGCAGTTGCCTTCAAAGGGCCGAATGTAATTTTAGGACTGTGTGAATGTAACAACTCCTTAACTGTTAAGTGAAAGCTTGGCGCTGCCATCAGGTAGAAACAAGGTGCTGGGCCAGATAAAACAAGGTGGAGGAACAGATTAAGCCCATGGGCCTTGTGTTTGCCACCTGTGGTCTAAAGAAATAATAACTTTTTATAAGACTGTGGTAAAACACAAATCTGTGTGTTGCCCATCCAACTGCAAACTTCTATCACCCAACAGGTCCGTCTTTTGTCCCTTTGGCTATGAAGGACGTCAGCATTAGCAACAGGTTCAGGTCCTCTGCACGGAGGCCTTTGTGATTCCTTGTTCTCCCAGAGGGACCGTTCTGACTGCAGGCTTCTACGGACAGGTAAGTCCATGGAAGGGCCACTCTTCCTGCACATCACTGACAGCTGTGGGTTCTACCATTCCCGGTGGCACACAGAGGTGAAGGGCTGGGTGAGTCAGAGAGCAGAAGGAGCCCCCACTCTCTCGTCCTGACCTGAAAAGAGACGTAAGTGGGAAGGAAGACAGGTAGGCACACCTCCATGTGTTAGGACAGGAACACGCAGTCTCTAACGTCCGAGTCTGTCCACTCTCCTGATCTCAGCATTGTCAGAATTGGGACATGTGTGCCAGTTAACATAAAAGTTCTGGCAAAAGGACTGGTCCTAAAAGCAGACCTGGGTCTCAGTTGCGTGCGCCACTCCAAAAAGAGAGAGGGAGGGTAGAGGAGACAAAGAAACAAAGAAAGTGCAAGTCTCTTATGAAACTAAGGGGATGCTTCGAATTGTAATTAGTGCTTAATCCCTTTAGTCTGAGACCTGGCTTGTTTAAAAATGAAAATGTCATATGTGGGTTGGTTGAATGACTCTGTACTTTATTGTCATGTCATTTCCACGTTAATATGACACAAGAATGAGAAAGACAGTTTGGGTGGAGGATGGGGAAAAAGTTGGGGGCCCTGGGCAGCTGAAACACCTTTCAGCACAATGGGAACAGAATGAAGTGGTGAGGTCACCGAAGAGGCACCCCTCCTTTCACACGTTCTCTCAGGGGTTGAGTGTCCACCTCCTCTATCACCAGAAGCGCCCCTGCTAAAACAACAGCCACCATCTGAAGCATTTCAGAAGTGACCACCTTGCTTCTCCTTGCCCTTGAACCTCTCTCTCCTTTCCCAGCACACTTCTTGCATCAGCAGAAGCACTGAGAACATGCTAGAGGTGGGGGTAGTGGTGGCCTTCGGAGATTGGCACACTGAGTTGCAGCTTTGCCAAGGACTGGTTGTTAAGACTTCGGTTTACTTAAGTGTTCCGAGCCTTGGTTTGCCTCTCTGTTCAGCAGATGATCCTTGCACCTGTCTCACACAAGGTGTCAAGGAATTTATGCATATAAAGTGCTTAGCACAATGCTTGGTGCATAGAAGGACCCCAGCAACTGTTAGTTGTTATTTGTATAGCATGGCATCAAAGAATGAAATGAAGATCGTGAAGCAAAGTGGATTTTACTTCTGGTTATCTGAACTAGTTACTGTCTTGGTATCAGGTGTCTCTCTTGGTTACTAGTCTGTTGTGAGCTTAGACAAGACTTTTTCTTCTTTGGTCTTCCTCTGGTTCTTCATGTATAAAACAGGATTTTTACTCTAGAGGTCTATCCACCTCTAATATTCCTTCCCGCTCTGCTCCCACTTACTCCTCTCTTCTGAATATGTACATCAGCCAGCAGATGACAAACTGGGGACAAAAAGTAGTTACACACTATGATGAAATTGTCAACGTCCTTTCCAAGTTCAGCCTCTTAGAGCACCAACTCTTGCCAGAAAGTACATTCCAGGAGGCGAGGACTTTGACTCAATTTGGTCACTACTGTATCCCTAGCACCTAGACCACTTTGTGGCACATAGGAGATGCTCAGAAAATATTTCTTGAATGAAAATTATTAATATCCTATATAAAGTAGACATTTCAGTGAGAAGGAAAGTGGCTGGTGATCACTTTCCAAGACTTTTTACAGTTTAGTAATCAAAGAAATCCAGTTAAGACAATGGCATATGATTTGTCTCCTGTGAAGCTGGCAGATGTTAAAACAATAATAATACTCACATCAGTGGTAAGTGATAGAGAAATGAGCACTGTAACCTTGTTAGACTATAATGTTTCCAGAATTCCGTTTCTTAAAATGTGCATATTCTTTGACCCAATAACTCCACATCCGGAAACGTGTCTTAAGGAAATAAATAGGCCAAGATTCAGCCACAAAAATGCTGTTTACACTATCAAAATTTGAAAACAACCAAAATGTCAAACTATAGGCAATTTATTAAATAAAAGATGGTAGTCTTTTAATGAAATATTAATTAGCCATTAAATACTTTGCAAATTAATATTTATCAACAAAAACTCATAATAAATTTAGAGAAAGGCAATTCATGAGATAGCATGCACATTATAATTCCATATAAAAATATATATACATTTGTAAAAAGAGTTTCCTTTGGTTTAAATCTACAAAATCAACTCTGCTTATATCTGGGTAGTGGAGATATACATATTTGTAGTTTTCTCCTTTTTGCTAATTTTCTCAATTTTTTACCATGGATATAAATTGCTTTAAAATGACATAATCATATTAATTAAAAAATTTACCTTTTAGCTTTAATAGATGTAGACTTTCAGGAAAGATTTTTTTGTGCCTGAACTGTGTTCTTTGCTCATCCAGACTTTCTTACACTCTTATTAGCGTGGCTAAGTTAATCAGATTCTAAGCTCCTCAAGGGCAGGTTTACATCTTTTCTTTATCCTTTAAAGTATCTTGCACACCTTCTGGCTGCTTAATAAAAATTCACTGCTCTGAATTGAGTCAAGGGCAATTTCACTTCCTATTCTCATTACATGGGCCCTATAAATCAATTTAAACAGTGCCAGTAATAAGAGTACCCCCCAAGGCTTCCTTTTTATTGTGATCCAGTTCCTCATGATCGCCACCACTCAGGGACAGAGCCTGGCATGCACTCGGCGCATGTGCAGAGGCAGGAAGGTTATTTATTTGGCTTTGCTGCAGGGTGGCTGAGCTAAGTAATGGGAGAGTGGATTTAGCTCATCTAAACAAGAACTATCTCATAATTAAAGATGGATATCAGTAGGAGATGGCAGTGTAATAAATTTATAAACTCCCTTTCCCTAGAGACACCTGAACCAAGGAGAAGAAACAGCCCGGGCACAAGGGCCTGATACTGAGTTAGGGATCAGACTAGGTGAGCTTGGACGGTTTTTCCTAATCCGAACAGACCTCACCAATCTCAGATCTCAGCAGCCTCATCTGCTGCTGACAAACCGGAGCCCAGGGGAGGGGAAGTATACAGATGAACGTTTGTTTGGCTCAGTGCTCCCCCAGCTTACCTTGGCTGCAGACCCAGGGGCCACATCCAAATCCCCACGCCACCTCTCTGTCCCTTTCATGGACACCTCGGCATCTCAGTGTGCCCCGTTCCTGCCTCCAGATCTGAGATGAACATGAGCTACCCTTGACGGAATTTTTAATTATTATTTCCTGCTGAGGATTATGGGAAGCAGCTAAGCATCGGATGTGAATTACTTCAGTTCATACTCCCCATCTGCCCGAGGAGGTGGGATTGATTGTACAGATCAGGAAGCAGACTGAAGGCTGGCTAATGCACCGAAGGTCACACCACTCGTAAAAGCAAAGGCAGTATCTACACCCAGTTTGGTGTGACTTCAAAATGACATGTATAATAATACCCCACGGTGTCTGATGAATGCTCTCAGGGTTTCAGGAGTTGCTCCAGAAAGCACTATACCCCTGAGTCCCTTCCCAGCCTCCTCTCCGTCCCTGCCCAACACTGACCCCCCTTCTCCCTACTGCTGATACTCCTCCTGCTTAGTCATCAGGAGACTCCAAGCACCTCTGTCCAAGTGGTTCCTGTAATTCCCAGCCGCCAGCAGCATCCACAGCTGTCCAAATTGTACTGTCTCTTCAAGGGGCTCTGGGAGCTCAGGCCCATGGGTTGAAAACAGGACACTCAGTGCCGCCTCGTTTCACCTTCTCTGTGGTAGCCATCTCTGCAGCCTCCAGCCAGAGCTAACCTTCAGCTGTGCCTTCTTCCACAGACCACCACTGAAAGACTTTGCAGTCACCCCCGTGCTCCCCAAGGCAGGAGACCCTTGTCACTAAGCCACGCAAATGCACTCCTTACTGAGGAAACGGGCAGCTGTGAGTGGAATTCAGTTTTGGTCCCCTTCCTCTCACTCGCAACTGCACGTGGCCTTGCTGTCTGGACATTCTCCCAGGTTTCTGCCATGTGAGTGGGTGTACGCAAATGCTCATGTTTTCTTCAGGGGGACTGCTGCAGAACCAGCCAGTGGTGTTCTGGAACAGCCGTGGGCTTCGATTGCCTGCTGCCAAGAAGCGTGACTCCCAAGGCAAGAGAGTTTAGTGAAAAAAGAAAGGGGTTGTTTGTTTAAAGGTTATAAAGATTTGGAATAATGGTAGATATCTGCCGTTAAGTCCTACTCCCATTAAAGACACCCCAAAACAAATATTCCTGCCGCCCTCTGCCAAACCAAGCCAGTTTCAGAAAACACCATTTAGAGGTACTGTCGTTCAGAGAAGCAGGAATCTGCAGCTCAGCATCCCAGTCACGGTTCAGCTCCAAGCATCTCTCACGTCTCTGTGTGCTTGGCCAGGCAGGTCCCTGCTGCACCGCCTGCTCTGCTGCCATCTTCTCCAGGCAGACTCCGCAGCTGACCTCTCTGCAGACCCTGTGGCTGACTCCCTGGCAGATGCACAGACAGATCTGCAGGCCGATCTCCTGACCTCTAGACCTCACAGCACCTACTCTAATTTAAATGTTCAGTTTAGAACTTCCTGTGCGATCTCATATCTGGTGTGTTATGTCCGCCATTTGTGTGAGCTCCCCAGTGCCTTTGGCCTTCTTTCTGCTGCCATCTTTAGTCAGAGCAAGAGTCCCCGGCAATGCACAGGCATCCGGGGAGAGCATCCACCTCCTGTTACGTCAGGAGACACTGCACATTCTCACAGTCGTGCACACAGTTCTGCAGCTTTGGAGACATGGGCTATTAACTTGCCTTTGTTATGCAATTTGTCTTAACCGCTGTACTTTCAGCTCTGTGGGTCCCCTACTGCCCGCTTCCTGCCCCCCAATCCTGCCTAAATACAGGATTGCACAGACATTCTCCTATTATCAGGGGACCCGTGCTCTGTACCCTGTTACAAGACTGCTTGGCCATATTCTGTGGTGAACTTCTGCCCTTCACTCTGATGGCAGCCCCAGAATCCTGGGCCCCAGCGCAGAAAGATATGCCGGGTTTGTCTACCACAGCCAGCAGAGCCTCGAGGATACTTATTTTATAGCTAATGTTGGCTGGATAAACTTGTTTATAAATATTAATGGATAATGATGTCTTGTTACCGAGTACTCTCAATGAGACTGCGTAGCTTCCTTCTAGGTTTGTTTTAAATAGTGCTATCGTGAAATTAATGCAACAGGTTTTTATATAATATTCTTTATATCCATACTGCAACTATGAAGAAAAATGTCCAAAGAACACCTTTAAGAAGCATGAAGCCAAAAAGTAACTTAAAGAATTCTGATTTAGTGTGACCACTACTTTCTAGTACAAAATGTGCAACTCTTCCTACTCTTACTTTCCTGGTTCAGGTACTTTGGTCCTGTTGTTTCTCTGGGTTCTGTGTGCTCGCCCACATGTGTAATGGTCTGAGAGATCAGGCATGCCACGTGCAGTGATTTCTGGCACAGTGTCATATTCACATACATGTGCTAGATTGTTTTTCTTTTGTTTTCAGTTGGTTGGCAGATACTTTTTTGGTGTTGTGGCGTACAGGTGATCGACATGCATGTCTTTTCCTGAATACAGGTATGTGATGTTTTATAATACATCCATATGTTCATATTTTTCTTACTATTCTCTTTCCTGGACTCACACTGGACTATAACTCCATAAGAGCAAAGACATTTACTGTTTTATTCGCTGCTATAAACTTACTACCTAGAAAAAGTATGTTTATCACAGTAAGTTAAATGTTGTTTCACATTGGAAAATCTATTGATATAATTCACCACATTAATGAGTAAAAGAACCCCATAAATGATCACTTTAAATGACTAAAGAACATCAGGTAAAATTGAACATCCATTCACGATAAAAAGAATTCCAGCAAACTAGGATAGAAAGAAAGCTTCTTAAATTCACATAACATATCTAGAAGGAAAAAGAAAAGCATAGCAAACATGATAAAACTTTATTTAAAAGATAATGACAAAAATAGAGAATCTTTGTTCACACCAAGTGATGTCAATTACCCTCCATTGATTTTCAGATTCAATGTAATTGTGGTTGAAATCCCACCAAGGCTTTTTATGCCTCAAAAGCATATTCTAAAGTTGGAGGAGAGGAGCAAAGGGAAGAATAATAGCAAAAGCATTCTGTACGAAGGAAAAGGTAAGAGATTTTGGCTTAATAGATACCAAAACTGTATACAAAGTTATGGTCATCGAAACAATGGGATGTTCATGCTGGGACAACAGAACCACAGACACAGTGTAGTAGAGAGGAGCATTGTGGGTGACCGCAAAGATGGGTCATTTCAAAACAGTGCTGGGGAATTTGGTTATTTATATGAAACCCACAAAATGTGATCTTTATTTACAACTTCAGTAGAGTTAAAGTCCAGAAAAGCTAAACATACATGAAAAAGAAAATATTGAAAGATCAAAATATAATATGAGAACATTTCTTTGTATTCTTGAGGTAGAAAGGGATTTCTTCAACAAAATGTAAAAAGTAGTGCTCATAAAAGATTGGTAAATTCAACCTTGTTAAAATTAGGACCTTTTCACACATATATAACTGTTAGACTTAGTATTCGAAATATTTAAAGAACTTCTAAAAATTATAAAATGCTGTTTAAAACAGCTGAAGGCTGTCAAGAGGCATTTAGGGGAAGAGAAAGTGCAAACATATAATTAGTTCATATAAGCATCTTTACCTCATTAGCAGTCAAAGGAATGCAGTGCTTTTTAAAAATACCATGTAACATTCATCAGATTGCCCAGAGTTTAAAACTCTGACAATATAATGGAACGATGGGCAAGGGGAGGCCTGATAGCACACCTGCCTTAGACAGCCACTTCTCGTGGTTTTGCAAAGTTAAACTGGTATATACTTCACGTAGTGGAGACAGTGACCTCCCCTCCTCCCCTTGGCCAACCCTGGAGGTGAGGTGCAGACTAGCTGAACAGGCTCCAGACCTGCTGGTGGCTTCTTAGGCATCAGCAGGAACTTGCTTATCCTGCTCTTGAGTCAGGCTGGAAACAGCAATGTGTTCCTACTTTGCAAAGCAACCCTGAGCAACGGATAAACAGCCCAGCTTTCTCACTTGCCCCTTGAAGGGATAATCCTGAGGTAGGTTTAACCGTCTCTCTGTCTTTTTAAAATTTTATTTATTTTTCAACTACAGTTTTTCTCTCTGTCTTTTTAAAATTTTATTTATTTTTCAACTACAGTTTTCATTCAACATTGTTCTGTATCACTTTCAGATGTACAGAAAAGTAGTTAGAGAATCAGGTACTTTCCAGAGTTGGTCCCCTCTATGCTTCAAGACCCACCGGGCCCCACACATGGTTATCGTGACATTTGACCTGTACCCCGATGCCGTAATCTACATCTCCGTGACTAGTCTGTGCCTACCAATTCGTATTGCTTAGTCCCTGCACCTTTCCACCCTCTCCCCAGCCCCCTCCCCTCTGACAGCTGTCAGCCTGTTAGGCCCCAGTAGAACTGTGTGGCAGTTGCTTACAGCAAACAGCACTCACACCTACACCATTCATCAGCATCCCTTCTTCCCTCATTTCCCCGCGCCCTCGCTGTGCCTCTGAAATAGCCAGGTGAACTCACGCACACAAATCCTTCTCTCAGGATATGGATTTGGTGGAATCCAAACTAAAGCACCCTGGGATCTAGCAGATCCACCCCTAGATAAATACCCTGGAGAAGTCTGTGTATGTCTGTACTGAGACATAGTTATAACACTGTTTCTAGCAGCACGAATTGTGGTAAGAAAAAAATAACGACGAAAAGCCATAAATGGGAGAATGGATAAATAAATAGTGATATAGCCATTTAGTGAAATTCTACACACGAGTAAAAAATTAGTCAACTCTACTCACACTGATTGACCTCAATAAATTTTAGAAACATACTATTGAGTGGAAAAGATGCTGAGAGCACATACCACATTTTTATTAAATTTCAAACCAGAACAATATCCTGGCAAAGGTTTATACATACATGTAGTGAAATTTTAGAGAAAAGCTGAAGAATGCTAATCAACCAAAATTCAGGCCAGCGGCTACCTTGGAAAAGGAGGCAGGAGAGCGAGTTGAGGCAGGAGCCCAGGAAGCCACTGTGCGGGCTGTTCCCTCGGTCGGGGGCAGGTCCGTAGGTGTTGCTTTAATATCGTGTGTCATGGTTCATGTAGTCACTAACAAAAGGGGAAGAACTTGAGGTATTTCGGATTCAATAAAAGCATTTATGAAATCTCATGTTTCCTTATGTGGGAGGTATATGATACAATAAGCTAAAATGCATCAATTAGCTGGGGAGTGTGGTTATTATACCCAAAGTGTTTATATGTGAGTTTTTCAGTTCATGTTGTGATTCTGAAAAACCTGTAAAAATATGTGAAGACTCTCCCATAAGGAAAATCTACTTTAAACATTTTCCTAGGTGTCAAGTGGATTTTCTAAATGACTTGAATTTCCCAGATCAATAGCTGGCATATCCCATAGATGTTCTAATAAGTGATAATATGTCTAGATTCGTTATAATTCATTTTTATTTCTTCTACTTCTTAGTCCCATATGATCTGAACTTACCTTTGCTATGCTTGTAATTTGTGTGACATTATAGTCTGTGAGTGTTACTAAAATCAAGATAACTTACACATGAAAAGTGCATCTTGACACTGGATTTTTTTTTTTTTTTTTTTTTTACTTAAAGGTATATGGTGATAGACTGAGTATTTAAATATCTTATCTAGATAAAAATCTCTCATTTTACCATGGCTATAAATTTCTGAGCCATAATTAATGAAAAAAATCATCTAGTCTAACTTTCTAAACTTAAATCAAATTTAAAATTTTGCAACTGTACGTGATGAGAGGGAAACCCAATGCTGCGTCCAGGAGCAGGCGGCTGAAATTACCAGGGAATTACGTGAGAAGGACAGACATGATGTAAAGACATGTGCATATTCTTCCAAAATATCTCCATTTATAAAAAGCCATTGAGCAAGCCAATTAATAAATAGTAACTTGAATATTTGTTTTGAAAGTATGTATCCTACAATGCTAGCATAAAAAGTACACAAAATAAAAGTAGATGTATTTACCTGAAAAATATACCTAGTAAGTTCTTTGTCCCTGTAACTTGAAGGTTAAAGAACTGACTTAAAATAATTCAGCAAAGGATTAACATGGATTGTGAATCTTAGATTTATGATTCTAACAGTGACTTAGAGCCAAGACAATAGCTTAGAGAGCACACACACACCCCCATTACCTTTGCACAAGGTGACCTCTGTAGTCCTGCCCTGTGTAATTCCCGTAAGGATGGGAAATGAACATAGGACCAGTACTCACAAACAGATGCACACCCACTTTGAGAAGTGCTCACATGGGGTTGGGATTCCTCTAGATGGATAAAAACAGCTTTTTTATTATTTTCTTTGTATTTCAGATGATTACATCTGATTCTTGTCTAAGAAAGAAGAGATTTAGACTTAGTATTTCTTTTCTATTATTTTTATGACCCTGCACGAGGGTATTTTTGATGCTACATAAGAAAGACAAACTACAGAAAGAGAAATTGCTTTGATGTCAAAAAATCCTTTATTCAACATATCGTATCTGTGCTAATAAGTGCCAAAAAGTTTAGAAAATGGTGAAAAAGATGACTTATTGTGTATTTATATTATGCCAGGAATTGTAATACAATAGCTAGTTTTCTTTTTCCTTTTATCAAACTCTTTTGTAAAAACTTGAATCCTGAAGCAACACAATATTAATAAAAATGTCTTGAATTCACATGAAGCCTTTATAATTCATTAAGCAGTTTTTCTTACTTAGGGAGAAGGAAACCAACCTTTATCGTATGCTTAATACATGCACTTCCAGAGCAAGGAGACTGCAGGCATAAAAAATTTACTTCTTATGATATATTTAAGAGATGGGTATTATTTCTCCCATATTGCAGATGAGAAAACAGATATTAGAAAATGTGAGGAGATTGTCTAAAATCACATTCAGAAGTGCTGAAGCTGAGTTTCTGATTCAGAATTCAGTCTGCTGGGCTGCCTCTATCCTGCGTGGGCTGTCTTTGAGTCATGAGGTAGCTATTAAGATGCCCAACATCTGCAACTTCTAAAAAGGCAGCATGACAGGGTTTTCTTGTGCAAGTCTTTATGTTTAGCATCAAACGCACCCAAAAAACTTGATTCACTCCATTCTCTACGTGCCCACAGCAAAGGAGTTCATAAAAACCATGACCGTGACTTTTAAGAAGGAAATGTCCCGTATTTTCAATTATGCTACAGATGAGTTTCCTGTCTCTTTGGGTAAGAACACTGACTCATAATAAAGTTATTCCAACCAGTTAAAATCCCACAGCAGTGGAAACAGTTAGAGACTTGGTCCAAAAGACAAAAACCAATAATAAGGAGAAATACATGACTATACTGAAGAATTTGAGAAAAAGGGTATTCAGAGTTACTTTTAAAATACCAACTGAAAACTAACGATCCTAGAAAAGCAGAGGACACAGCTTTGGTATTTCAGGGTTGCGTCCCCATCTGGGTGGTGAATTCCTTTACAAACTCATGCTGCAGCTCCTAGATCCTCAGATATTCATTAGAATGAGTTTGAAAAGACTTCCTACTTGTCCAACCACTGATCATACGCTACTTAATTTAGCAAAATTCAAAGACTATTTCCTTTATTTAAAAAAAAGGAAAATACTTCTTTTCACAGGATTTTACAAAAATAATATTGAGAAATCCTGCAACTGGCAATATCTATTTATTCCTGGAATGTCCTTGGTTTTCCCAGTTAATAATATTGATTTCTTCCCCTTTATCTATTTTTTTTTCCTAATGTGAAAGTTTCTAGGAGGTAAACTGACCATGATTCTAAAAATATTCCCTTTCACGTTTCCCTGAATTTCGCTTCAGAGTTCACAGGGCTGCTCCAAAAAACTCAAGTTTGCATAAGCACTTCCATGTGATCTGCTCTGTCAAGTACACGCCACATTTTGAAAGAAACAACTGGTCCATCTTTTCATTGCTCATATGTTTGATGAACTTCAACTGAAGAAGACACAGTGGGATGAAATGATGAAAGACGGGAAACACAGAGGCTGAAAAGTGACCTAGAAATCTTAATTTTAGCAATCAAAGCTGTGGCTGAATTCAAGTTTACAGCAGCAGGGGTGAAATTATAGCACAAATTGCCATGCAAGGCTAGAGAAATTATTCTCTGATGCATGGTTATTAAGCAACAGATAAATAAATAACACTGTCAGACTGACTGACAAAATAAAAGTGACCTAAGAGCTAAAAGGGTCATCATGCAAATAGTGAGTACTGTGTAATCACCAGGCGTTTTAAAACTGAAATGAGATTTGTCACAGTAGAGAAATCTACAAATGGCATCTGCCTGAGCTAAAGTCATTCATAAGAGTCCTTAATCCCAAAGAACTTAGATGGCCATGTTTTGGACTTTATTTTCGTTTTTGAAGAAGACTACTAGTGACCCATGGTGAGTGGGGAGCCACATGCCAGAATCGTTTTCACATACTGTATTTCAGCAATTTTCACAGGCTCTTCCCCCAGCACTTCTTAACATCTCTGATATCAAATGATTTCTTAGATTTGATGAAATATGGTTAAAAGTATGGGCAAACTAGTTAGCATTAAAATTAAATTTTACTACCAATAAGACTGTGTGTCCACATCTTGTACGTGGCATGTAGCCCTCATGGAGCTTGTTAGGGGACAGAGCTTCTTGGCCCCAGACAATCTTGGAATGCAACAATGTGACAAAGGATGGTAGCAAATGGAACTGATGTTCCGGGGTGACAATGGCACCCCCGGGTTGTGAGGATAAACATTTGAAAAAGCACCCCGTTGGTGCTGTTGAACAATTTGTTTCCTTTTTAAATTTGCTGAGTTGCAGTACTGCTCAATAATACTGAACAAGGATTTAGGTAGATGGAATATATAATCATTGCCTACTGTCTCTGTTTTCCCAAAGCTAAAGTCAGATCGGGACAAAGACAGACCCAGAAGTATTCAAGACAGTACAGCGCATGGGAAAGTACAGTAAGAAGTAATGGATCAAAGATGAGTCCTCTGGGCTGTCGAATGGGTACATTTAATGAAGCAAAGCGTCTGTAACGGCTTTCCCTGGGAGCTAAAACAATCACCCTGGTGGGAGTCTTGAGGCTTAGTCTTATGGCTTTGTCGTTCCAGAATTAGGAGCAGTTGGAAATAGCTCGTTGATTTTTTGAAAGAGGAAGCTTCCAAAAGATCAGAATTTCCAGTTGTAGCAACTATAATAAACTATGAAGGTGGGATTTCAATACATCCGATGGTCAAGACACAGGATAAAATTCCACTGACTGTCTGGACGGAACACTCTGCCCAGGGTCCCCCGGAGGCAGCACCCTGCAGAGCAGGGTGGCGATGATGGCAGGACTTCTGACCCTGAGCCCGGTACTTCGATGTCCCCCATCCATCTGGGATCTGGAAATGCATGTCAGTTTTGTCCACTTGCGAAAATGTGGACCATTTGGGCAAACTGTCATTTGTTCTCTTTGTGCTGCATCCTGAATAATCAAGAATAAATCTTAATAATTTACACCTTTTAGCCTCATTTGAAATCCCTTATATTATTTCTATTATTTACTAACAGATTGTCTTCTCAACAAAATGTTGAAATGCATTTTCTTGAGAAATTATAGCTCATTATTATTGTCAACTTCTCCCCCTCTCGAGGAAATTGTTCTGTTTGCCCCTGGGAATGACCCACTTTGCTGCAAATTCAGGAAGCCCGGAGTAAGGGATAATGCTTCAGAGGACAGCCTCGGGGCAACTCTTGCCCCTCCTGGTGTATGCTTCTGGTATTTGACATGCAGGCTTGGTGGGGGCACATTTTGGGGGTTGGAACGGTACACTTACCTTGCTTATTTAGTATGAACACCCAGATGCATAAAAATTTTTGTCTTGAATTAGCTGTTCAGAGGAAGTCTTAGGAGAAATTAGAAACTAGTTGAAGATTGTCTTGGGTTCTACCTGATTGTACTCCTGTTTTGAGTTCCTGTCTTGGCTTGTCAGTAACCCCGTTCCTTCCAAATGCCCTACAGCCTTCCTTCTCTGCATTTAGTCTAGTCTCCCACTGAATTGACCAGGATCTCCCCCCATCGCACTGTTCAGAAATGCGTTGCCTTGTTCTCGTAGAGTTCTGATTTCCTACCAGCTAAGGGGACAGATTCGTCAGTTATAATAATGTAACAACAAATAACGCATACTCTTTTCTATTACAGTTAGCTGGAATCTACCTGTCACATTTTACGTTTGAGTGCACAGGCCTGGCACTTAGAGGACTGTGGACTCATCTCAAGTGCAAACTGCAGCCCTACAGATGACAGACTAAAATCAGGGCATTGGCCTTAAGACGTGGCATTAAAATAGAATCTTTACGTTAGGTTGTGAGTTGTAAGCACAACAGTGGGCCATGGAACATTTTAGAATCTTCCATCCCACCATGTAAGCAGATAAAATACTTCTCAAACGTTTTCTTCTCAAATATTTTTGTTTCACAATCTCTACAAGCACATAAATATCTCAGAAAAGAGAGCATTTTTAGCATCCAAACTGGCCCTCACATCTGGAAGTTTGTTTATGTGTCTATATGCAATACATGCATATAATTTAAAAAAGAAGACAGCAGGAAAACAAATAGCACTAAAATCTTACAACAAATGTTGAGGAAGCTCTGCGTCAACCTTCCCCAAACCCAAACATGATGCCCTAGAAGCATACTTTAACTATTATTTCTATTTTATAATCTATTTATTTTAGACACTACCATTGACTTGTTTTACAAGAAGAGGGAAAATACTCTCTCCAATTACCTACCTTTTCTTCTAAACAGTTGCAATCACTATTTGTGTTTGAAACATCATTAAAGATTTAATTTATTTTGGCCTGGAGACACTGCTTCCTACTGAGCCAGGGTGTTGCTTTCTGTTCTTGTGTAACTATTATCACTTGCTCTCTTTCTGCTGGCCCTTTCCAGTCTCCTTTTGCTGAACTTCCCCTCACCTTCCTTTTCCTCTTACTACTTCCTCTTACCCTGCTGGAGTTAGCAATTACTTTTTTTTTAACTTTTCTAGTTTTCTGTACACCTATTAAAATTATTTCCCAACCTATCTGTTAAATGACTATTTACAAATTTTCTCTATTCCTTTTATCAGATTTTTCTCATTTAATGAATCCATATTCTCTTTTTTCTACTCCAATATCAGTGAGTATATTGGAAGCTTTTTCCTGGTTTCTGGATTGTCTGTTTCTTGAGACCCTTACTAGTGTTTGTTCATTCTGGTCTGTCTCTCTCATGTTGGAGCCTTTCCTAAAATCCGTGATGACCCTAACTGCCGTTCATATTAAAGAAGAGGCCCCAAAAATAACCAGAAAGGCCTATTTACACACAGAGAGTTTGTTACCAGGGAGCTGTGCTGTAGAGTGATAAACACAGAAAATGAGCCCTGGCTCAGCTGGCTGGGGCATTGTCCCATAACCAAAAGGTGGCGGATTTGATTCCGAGACAGAGCACATACCTGGATTGTGGGTTTGATCCCCAGTCTGGGCACAAACAGGAGGCAACCAATTGCTTCTCTCTCATATCAATGTTTCTCTCTCTTGCTCTCTCCCTAAAAGCAATGAAAAAATGTCCTCAAGTGAAGATTAAAAATAAAATTTTAAAAAACTAAGGTGATACTTTCAGGGAGGCATGTAAATGTTGATTTGTGTAGGTGCACTCTGAGGCAATTCAGTTTCTCCAAGAAGAATCATTGGTACCTATTATGAAAGTCCCAACTCCACAAGACTGGCTGTCCCCAAATCCAGGCTCTCACGAGCTCCATTTTCCCAGGGTGTAAAGTTATGATCTGCCGCAGTGTCCAGGGCATGTTCTCCACTGGCCGTGTCAAGGGGGGAAAGGCATCTGAGTGTCTCACCATTCGGTACCCAGATGTCCAGTCAGTCCCTCCAGGTTCAGCCTGGAGGCCCCCACCACTTCCCAGCTCACCTGGTCCTTCCCACACCCGAATCTATCGGTGCCTGTGGAGTAGGTCTCCCTGATTTTTATCCTGTAAAATAATAGGGTTCCATGCGTTTGCTTCTGCGATGTCAATTGCTAAACTTCAGTATCTTCTCTGAATTTGTCAATCTCTCTTAATGGTTCTTGTCTCTAAACCCATACTCTCTATTCTCTGTTTCTGGGTGTTTATTCTTTAAAAAATTATCTACTCGTAATATTAGTGGAGTTCCATGAAAGAATATATGTAAGGACATATGCTCAATTGAGCATCTTTTACTGGTGGTCCCAGTGCGTATTTTTAATCGTCAAAAGAGGCTTAGGTGGTATCCATTTATTGTATGACCTTATAGTAACTTGCACAGTAATGTGATCATAATAGTAACTTGTGTGATAGTAGGCTACTGATAACTGTGTTATAATACCATCGAATTATGCATGATTATAAACTTCACTGTAAATTTGGGGTGCTCTAATTTTTATATTTATAATAAAGACTGAAGTAGCAGTTAGACATTTTTAGTGATTCAATTTTAAAATAAAGTTTTTCAATTACTCATATTCTGGATTTTGGCATAATTTTAATTTATGGATACACTAAAATCATATGGCAGTATTTAAAAGAAAAATACATGTTACTAGATACAGTACTAATTAATATGCATGGCAATTATTTCCAGTACTGTGTAGCTAAAAAACAAATACAGAAACAAACAAAGTGGAAAATAAATGTATTTACAAATAGAGGAACTAAAAGAGAGTTCTGTAAATATCATATGCTTACCGTCATTGATGACCAGTTTGAAAGTTTGGACTTGTCATAGCAGCCTCCTTGTTTGCACATTGATTTATAAATAGAAAATGCTATAAATCTGAATTCAAAATAAATAAAATTACACTTTAATCTGTTTTACAGATGAAGTTCTACATGAACGTTATGGTTACAAAAAATCTTGCTTGCGCAATAAGGAACAAAAGAAGAAAAAGGAGAACGCGTTTGAGAACTGTGTGGTGATGGCCTCGAAATTCCACGCTAGCCTGCAATTTTATCACCGTAAGTCTCTTAAATTACTGCTTCACTTCATCTGTAAAGTTGTAATGATAATACCTACTCACACAGAATTGTAAGTATCAAATTAGGTCCTGCTTGAGGAACTCTAAATTCCTTCAGACGTGTAACTTAGGATTACTAATCAAATCTGCAAAAATATAAGGAAAGTAAAAAAGTCCATGACATTCTCATACACCTTGCAATTTTCTCCTCCTACGAATAACGGTTACATAGAAAGTTATCTCTATATGTCATGTTACAGTTTTTAATTCTAGCCCAAATAGTTGTATAGCTCTAGTCCTGTTGTCAAATTATGTTTATTGTCAAATGCTGTCTCCCATCGAAGCTCAGGGGCGATACTGGTCGATTATTACATTGCTAACAGTAGTGTCATTCTTTTGCCAAGAGATTTCAGAGAAAGCTGAACCCAGAAGCTGGAAGTCTTCCATTGTTTCAGCTGAGCATCTTTGTATCGTATATGTAAGGGATACTCAGAATATAGTCATGAGCAGAATATTTATGAAATACAGCTTCCAATTTCACTCCAACCTGGTTTGCACCTAGTATCTGTAAACTCAAAACTCTCCTTACAAAAGTATGAGGGATGAGAAATATTCATTCCACAAAATTGTTATGGCCTTTCACAAATCTTCCAGGATTTCTGAGCATATATGAACTCATTTCATAGTTTCTTTGTTAGTTTCTAATGCAAAGAAAAGTGGTAATAGAACTTCTCTTTTGGTCTATTAGAATCTAGAAGAGATTTGTCAGAGAAAAAAAAAAGTCTGTAAGGATAATCTCCCCTTCACTTCTTGGGGTCAATTAAAATACCATAGAAATATATGGAAGTTATTATCATTCCACAACGAACATATGCACTATATAAAAACAATAGCAAAATAACCAAGCCCAAGGTCAAAAGGGAGCAAACCCTGGTATCCAGTTTTGAGAAGGTCCCCTGGACGGTGACGGCATTATTGGCCGTGGGGGCTGTAATCAAGGAGCCGATCCGGCAGGGTAGCATTTCACCTCGGCCCGTTTCCAGCCTGGCACCTTTTTGCTCCTCCTTATGTGCCTGGGTTTTGAGGCGTGTCGACTCTGTGATGCCTAATGACAGACAGATCAGATCTTTCCTTAATTGCTGGTGACATGTCGAGTACGAGAAATGAGTGAGCAGTTCTCACTGAACTGCAACCCTTTGGCGCTCACGAAACCGTATTTATGATGAAAATACATAAAATGAACACAGTACCTGAAATTGACTTTGAAAAAAGACAGTGAAATTTGTGACTCCTGTGAAATGCCTTCTTTTCAGAAAAGAGGCAGGAGAAATGCCAGCACAAGTGACATGTGTCACTGAACTAGAATACATGACTCCATGAGTGGCCTCTGAATGTCTGCTTTACACGACAGGCATTCATCCATTTCAGAAGCCCAACATTACATTCTAAACGCGTTCTCCAAAAGCTTTTCATTATTGATCCCAGAATAGAGAAAAGGAGATTCTGATGAGCAGTTTGATATTTAGAAAAACACATCTGCTCTTCATACACAAAACCAAATCACCCACTCCCTAAACAAGGTTTTAACTCTGACATGTAATTCTATAAACCTGACTTTATCTAAAACAGTAGCTGAGGAAGGACACTCGGGTTAATTTTAATGCACTGTATCACTGATGTTAATTAAGTATATGACTAGAAGGTATTCAGGACTACACTAGACATTTGATTTAGGGGTTTGTTTTTTTTTTGGTTTTGTAACTCAAAAGGTATATTGGGTCTTTCAGTGCTTGTTACAGAATTAGTACACACAGAAGTATGTAAAGGTCTCCCCTCGCTAGGACTAGATCAACCTAATTCTAGAAAATTAAATAACACTTATGTATAGTATTTCTCACGATAGGAAATCATTGGGGTTCATGTAACATACTTTCAAGATTCTTAAAAGTGAGTCTCAGCCTTAGTCAATGAATAAATGGACACAGATTTTCTACCCAAAGTTTGAACCTCATTTGAAATCCAGATGAGATCAGCCACAGAGCCTCTCTTGCTGTGGTGAGCGACCCATCAACTCACAACACACTGCTTCCCAGCTTGGGTAACTCTAGTTATTCAAAATATATTCTTATTTAAAGTCCCTCTTATAAGGCCTATAAATATGTCTCCTCCCTTTCTTCCTCTCTTCTTTCCATCCTAACCCTCTTTAACCAAATATAAATTAAAGTGGTTTAAAAAGAGTAATTACTGGAAGTTAAGCAACAGCGTAAGAGTGAGAAGAGAATAGAAGGAGGGAAAATAAGATGGATCCCATGGTTGGGGCAGGAAGAAAAAGGCCAGGCACAGGGTCTCATACACGCATGTAGCACAATGAGACTACAGTTGGACGCTGAGTTACATTGGAAAGTATGATCCAATACTGAGTTCGTAGAATGCATTGTGCAAACACAGCATTTGCTCAGAAAAAGTGTAAATGTTTGAGTACCGAGGTCTGAGGAACTGCGCTCACAAGCATCTCATTAGAGCACGCCGTACAGCGAAGCTTAAACGAAGTGGGAAGGGGCCAAAATGTGAGGCTACAGCATCACCAATGTCACCAGTTCTGACCCCAAACCTTAATGACTGTCTTTTCCCTTCTATTTTTATTTGAGGTTCCAGTAGAATGGATTGAACTCAACAGATGCCACTGAGGGACCGATGCGTTGCCAGGTCCCAGTTCCATGCTGAGCTCCTGGGTCAGGCAAGCACACGCAGGTTTTACGCTCACTAGAAAAGCTGCTGCGGAGCAGTCCTCTCTTAGATCCCGCATTTTTTAGGACACCGAGACCAGAAATGCTGTGACTTCCAGACCGATGAATTTGTGAGCCTTGCTGGTAGACTTTAAGAAGTAGCGTGGCCTCCCAATGGCTTCCATGGGCCGTGAGGAGGGCAGAGCAGATGGCCGTTTGCCTTGGCTTTTACAGTCATGAAAATCTTCCTATTTAGACTTGTCAGGTTATGCTCAAAGGAGGTGACACATATAATCCTTACATTTATGTGTATTTGTTATAGGAAGTAAGCAATTAAATAGAGACATTTAAAGTGTACCACAATTTTTGTAGATCTTTTAGTTCTTTTTTGTTTCTCATTATTTTGTAAGCATCAAGGTTGGCCTTTTCTGAATACCTGAGAACCGTTAGATAACTGTAAGCTACGTGCTTTCCCCCAGAGGATGGGTTCCAGGGTTACAGGGGCAGTTTTAATGTTGTCATAAGTAAACTGACTGGGCCTGGGAGGAGAATGTTTACATCAACTTAGAGAACGTGTTGCGGACCTAGCGATGACATGCTGGTCAGCCTTCAAAACGGCCCCAGACGACCCCAGGTGCCCCCCTCAAACATTCCTAGGTTAATTTGTGTGACAAATACCATAGGGATGAAGTTGTGAAGTAATGGTACGTTGCTTCTGGAAGCAAGTTGAACAAAGTTTGCCGCTTCTCCCTTTGCCTGTGTGTCCATGTCTCATCACTGGCTCTGGGGGAAGAACGTGAACAGAAAGCAGCCCAGCGGATAATCCCATGTGAGGAGAAACTGAGGCCCTCGAACAGCTCATAATGAACCCAAGTCTGCCGACAACCCAGGAATGAGTTTGAAAGCAGAAGTTTCTACCTCAGTTGAGTCATAGGATGACAGTGACCGAGAATCAGAATATACCAGGTAAGCTGGCCTGACCACTGAACATCTGTAGAAAAAGCTATGATAAAAAACACAATAGATAAAATATTATGTTATGAATATTCAAAATACACATAAAAAAGAAAGCTGTCATTTAGAATGGAAGGGAAGATAAAGTGCTTCTCAGATAAGGTCAAGTTAAAGGAGTTCATCATCACCAAGCCCTTATGATATGAAATGTTAAAGGGACTTATCTAAGAAAAAGAAGATAAAAAATATGAACAGTTAAAAGACAGCAAACTCACAGGTATTAACAGCCAGGCCTAGAACAAAAGCCAACTAAGCAAACCACTACAACAGGAGCAGAAACACAGAAATGGAGATCACATGGAGGGTTAGCAATAGGGGAGTGGGAGGAGGAGAGAGGGGAAAAGATACAGAGAATAAGTAGCATAGACGGTGGGTAGAAAATAGGGGGAGGGCAAGAATAGTGTGGGAAATGTAGAAGCTAAAGAACTTATGACACATGGGCATGAACTAAAGGGGGGAATGTGGATGGGAGGGCGTGTGCAGGGTGGAGGAGAATGAAGGGGGGGGAATGGGACAACTGTAATAGCATAATCAATAAAATATAATTTAGAAAAAAATTGGATTAAGGCAAAAGAGGAACAAAATTCATATTGAACAAATGTAAAACAAATAATAAAATGCTACAATCAAATCTAAACATACAGATATTTATATCAAATGTGAAGGACCTAAGTTGCTTATTAAAATACAGATTGTCAAATGGATAAAAACAAAGGTTCAACTATATGGGGTCCATGAGAAACTGATTTGAAATAGAAGGATACAGGTAACTAAAAAGAAAAAAAATGGGAAAATATATACCATGCAACCTCTCAGCAAAAGCAAGTGTGAGTGGTTGTGTTAGTATCAGACTAGGTAGACTTCGGAGCAGAGTAAACAACCGGCAACAGAGAGGGACATGGCACAATGTTAAAGCGCTACGCCAGCAGGAAGACACAACGTCTTCCATCTGTACACAGCCAGCAGGAGATCACAGAGCACAGAAAGCAAACGCTGGCAGAATTAAAAGGAGAATATTGATGTCGTTAAATCAACACTCCTTTTGCAGTAATCTACACAGGAAAGAGACAGAAAATTATCAAGCATGCAGAAGAAATAATATCACCATTGGCCAATGGGATCTAATTCACACTTTTACGATAGTCTACCAACAATAGCAGATTTTTCTCAGGTACGCTTGGGATATTCACCAAGATAGACCATATTCTAGGAAGAAAAAGCATTTTAACATGGAAATAATTAAAATGATAAAGGTAGGTTATCTCATCTTTAAAAAACAAACTAGAAATCATTAACAAAAAGATAACAAGAAAATCTTTAAACACATATAAATTAAAATCATGCATCTAACTAATCCACATTCCAAGTAGAAGGTCTTGGTAGAGATTAGAAAGTATATTAAAATAAAAGAAAATAAAAATACACATATAAAAATTGTGTGATGTCTGTAGCAATGTGTAGAAGGTAATTCATAGCCTAAAATGTTTATATTAGAAATGAAAAAGTCTTAAATCAATACATTTCCATCTTAAGAAAGTATGGAATACTACTCAGCCATAAAAAGAAGAAAATTTTAACATTTGCATTGATGGACCTGGAGAACATTATACTAAGTGAATTAAGCTAGTCAGAGAATGACAATTACCATATCATCTTACTCATATGTAGAATCTAATGAACAAACTGAACTAACAAGCAAAATAGAGATAGGCTTATAGATAGAGAGCAAACTGACAACTCTGGGAGAGGGAGTTAGTGGGTGGAGGGATTAAGCAAAAAAAAAAGAGAAAAAGAGAGAAAAAGAATTTATGGACATTGAGAATAGTGCAGTGATTATGGGGACGGGGGAAGGGGTGGGTAGAGGCGGAAGAGGGTATAGGGGGATAAATAGTAATGGACAAATGCAATAAAAATATCTTGAGGACAACATAGGATTGCATTTTTTGGATTGTAAAAACATTCTTATTAATAATCACTTTATAAAAGGATTTTTAACACCTAAAAACACAGGAAGGCCTTAATTTTATGCAAAAAAGCAATTATTTAAATTGAGTAAATTTAGTTTTAATGAAAGCAAAACATAAAACAAAAGAAAAAGTAAAAAATAAAGAGCAAATAAACCCAAAGTAAGTGGGAGAAAAGAAATTTTAAAGATTAGAATAGAAATTAATGACATGAAAATACAAACCCAACAGGAACAATCAATGGGAAAAAATGGTTCTTTGGAAAGATTAATAAAATTGAAAAAAATCTAGCAATACTGATACATAATCAAAAGAGAAGACACAAATTACCAATATCATGAATGAATGAAAGGGTATCACTAAACTTGGCAGCCCTTAAAATAACAATTAGAAAATGCCACAAACAACTCTGTGCACATAAAGTCACAAGTTTAGTGAAATGGACCAATTCCTTGGAAATCACTAACTACCAAAACTCACCTAAACCAAAGAGATAACCTGAACAGTGTTATAACTATTATAGAAATTGAGCTCATAGTTGAAAATGTCCAACTTGATCAAGCATTTAACAAAGAAATAAAACCAATCCTGCATAATTTTTAAGACAATAAAAGAAGAAGAAATATTTAACAATTCATTTCATGAAGAGAGCATCACCCTGATAAGAGATCAAGCAAAGACATTACAAGACAAAAAAATTACAAACCAATACTCTCATGACTGGTGTGGCTCAGTGTTGGGCATCATCACACAAACCTAAAGATCACCAGTTCGATTCCCAGTTATGGTATATGTCTGGATAGCAGGTTCAGTCCCCAATCCAGGTATGTACGAGAGGCAACTGACAGGTGTTTCTCTCTCACATGGATGCTTCCCTCCCTCCCTGTCTTCCTCCCTTCCCCTCTCTCTAAAAATAATTACATAAAATCTGTAATAAAAGAAGAATATCTTGACATTAAACAAAATAAACCAATGTTATTCACCAAATTAGCAACCTAAAGAAGCAAAACCTCATGAGCAAATAAACCGATGTGGAAAAAACATTTGACAAAATTCAATGTCCATTCGCAATTTTAAAAATACTTCAGCAGACCAAGAATAGAAGGGAAATTCCTCAACCTGATAAATGGTATTTACTGAACCCCACAGCTAACTTTATACTTTCTGGTGGAAGACAGAATTTTTTTCTGCTAAAGTCAGGAGTAAGGTAAACATTGTAGTTAAATCCAACCCAGTGCAATAAGGAAGGAACAAGAAATAAATCGCATCCAGATTGAAGAGCAATAACTTTTCTTACAACTTCTGGTAAACATTGTAGTTAAATCCAAACTAGTGCAATAAGGAAGGAACAAGAAATAAATGGCATCCAGACTGAAGGGCAATAAATAAAATGTCCCTATTATCAGACAACATGATTTTCTACACAAAAATTCCACACAGAAACTCCTAGAACTAAGTTTATTAATGGCACAGGCTATAAGTCTAACACACACACAAAAAAAATAAAGGTATTTCTCTATAGCAACAATGAACAATTGGAAATTAATATTTAAAAATTCATTTACCATCATTTCCAAACATTTTCTTTGTTGTATAAATTTAAGACAATCTATACAGAAAAAGGTCTGTTTATACAAATCTTTGCAATCAGAAAAGGCCTAAATTAAAAAAAGATATTCTTTTTTCATGGATTAGAAGACTCAGTGTAGTAAAGATGTTAATTCTTCCCAAACTGATCTACAGATTTGATGCAATTCCCAGTAGATTTTTTGTAATATAAAAATGTTGATGTTAAAATTTATATGTAAAGTGAAAGAACTAGAATAGCCAAACCAATTTCAAAGGGGAAAATAAAGTTGGGGGATTCAGATCACTCTTTAAGGCTAACTGTAAAGCTAAGTAAATAATGCAGTGGGATATTGCAAAGAGATGTAGATCAATGGAACAGAATGTATTGTCTAGATTTAGTCCCACGGCAATATGGCCAATTGATTTTTGACAAAAGTGCAAATTTTATTTGATGGAGAAGGATAGTCTTTTCAACAAATTAAATTGGAAATCAAAATTGGTATGCAAATTAGTATGCAAAAGAGTCAACCTCCATTTAAATTTCACACTTCATGCAAAATTTAACATAAAATGGGTCAAAGATGAACATATGAAGTCTAATTACTATAAAATGTTTAGAGGGAAACATAGGAGAAAATCTTTGTCATAGAGAGTTAAGCAAAGAGTTTTTAGACATAAAACAAAAACACAAACCATAATTTAATTGATAAATTGGACTTCAAAATTAAACATTTTATTGTGTGACATAAACTGGGAGAAAATATTTGCAAGTCAAAGAATTTGTATCCAGAATATATAAAGAACTCTCAAAACTCATTAAAAAATGGGCAAAAGGCTTGAACACATTGTACCAAGAAGACAGAAGAAAAATATAAGCTGTGGGTGTCAGTAAGTGCCCATTATTAGGCCTATAAATATATGGTCGGCATCATTTGATATTAGGGAAATGCAAAGTTAAGTCATGATAACATACCATTATGCACCTATCAGAATGCCTAAAAAGAATAATGACCATACCAAGTGTTAACAATGAAATGAACAATTAGAACTCTTATATATTGCTGGTGGGAATGTAAAATGGCACTCTGAAGTGGAAAAAAATTGGCAAGTTTACATAAAGCTAAGCTTAAGTTTACTATATGATTAAGGAGTCCTATCCTGGGCATTTACATTAAAGATGTGAAAGTAATGTTCATGCAAACACCTGCTATGGTATGTGAGTGCTATAGCAGCTTCACTTATAACTTCCAAAACTGAAAGAAAAAAGTCCTTCAATAGATGAATGAATATACAAGTTGTGGTCCATTGGTACAGTGGAATATTACTAAGCCACAAAAAACGACAAACTATTGTTACCAGAAACATCTTAAATTAATGTCAACAGCACTGTGAAGCTATGACCATCTCAGCTTTGCATGGAGGTAGAGTTGACCAAAGTCAACAGGCTTGTTTGTGGCCTTTCACTTTAAAGTTAGGAAGCACCTGTGGAATTGTCTCACCTAATCTATCAATGGGGAAGTGCTAGACAGAGGTCTCAGGATGGCCTAAGGCTTTAATGTGGGACATACTCATTTTTCAAAAGGTAGTGAAGTGAGAGCAAGTCTAAATTATTAAGTGAAAAAAAAAAAAACAAAAAAGAGCCAAACAGGAGCATGGTAAGCATAAACTCACTTAGTAAAAAAACAAATAAAAAACAAAAGAAACATGTTTTTATATAATGTGTATAACTTAGAGGCAGTGCATAAAATATGTACTATTATGTACCATTAAAACAAGTGAGACAACTCTTCAGATATTGGCCTGATTTTGCCTAATAGCTTTATATTATCTGAAGATCATTGTGTTTTGAATGAATCACTTTCTGCTAAAAAATAATTTCAATCCAGTTATCCCACTGCTGGGACTATACCCTAAGAATCCTGAATCACCAATTCAAAAGGACCTCTGCACCCCAATGTTTATAGCAGAGTTATTCATACCCAAGTGCTGGAAACAACCTAAGTGTCCATCAGTAAATGAGTGGATCAGAAAACTGGTACATTTACACCATGGAATACTATGCAGCAGAAAGAAAGAAGGAGCTCCTACCCATCACAACAGCAAGACTGGAACTGGAGAGCATTATGCTAAGTGAAGTCAGCCAGGCAGTGAAAGACAGACAAATACCATATGATCTCACCGATAAGTGGAACCTAATCAACAAAACAAACAACCGAGCAAAATAGAACCAGACACCTGGAAATAAAGAACAAACTGACAGTGACCGGAGGGGAAGGGGAAGGGGGACTAACCAGGGAAAGAAAGGGAAGGGGCAAACAAAGGAACATGGACAGAGATCTCACAAGCATGGACGATGGGGGGTGGGTGGGATTGACTGTGGGAGCGGAGGGGACAGGGTAGGGGGGAGCAATGCGGAAAAAGGCAAGACAACTGTAACTGAACAATAATAAATAAAAACAAAAATAATTTGTTGTGAATCTATATATATTTGATGACATGGACATAAAAATTATGTAGATTGAGGGGGGTGAGTGTGTTCAAGCATAGAAAAAACAACTGTAAATGAGGTTATCTTTACAGTGGCTGACTTGCAGGGAATGTGAAGGGGGAGAAAAAGGCCTTTCACTTTTCATAATTTAAGGAAATACTTCCCATCCTGAATCTAAACATGTGCATTTATCATTTCTTTTAACATGGGAGAAAAGGCAAAATTATATATGTTAAATATTAACATTGAGTCTTAGTCTGATAAAATGAGATTAAACATTATCTTCTTTGTATTACCAAAATTTTCTATTACCAGAATTTTTACAGTAAATAAGCCAAACTTTTCAAAACATTATTAAAATTATTATTGAATGTTATAAATTTATTTATACCATAATACCTTTATTATAGAACACCTCCATTTTATTAAGAACTAAGTTTATTTTACAAATTCTATCCTACACATGTTCTCATCCCGAACTTTTTAAAATTAGATAAACCTAAGATATCAAAAGGGCTTACAGAAATATTAGAGATTTGTCCCAAACTTACGCACAGTCTAGAAACATCTCTCTAATTATAAAAATACCTTTCACCTCCCCATCATTTAACCTATATATGTGAGCCCACCTCCCCCTGCCCCAACAGCCTAGTTGTTTGTGGTTCACAGTTACGTAGTTCGGTAATGTGGCCAGATGGTCAGGACATGCTGAACCAGGGTTTTATAAGGAGCAACCTCAATCTCAGTAGCTTCAAAGAACACACATGGATTTCTTGTTCATGCTACTCGGTTATGCTACACACCCACCCATAGTTTCCTGGAGTTCTGCCCTGACCCCTCTTCACTCAGGAGCCAGAGCTGCTGGAGGCTCCGCCTCCGTGCTTCCACATTTGCTGGGAAAAGGGAGGGTGATGAGTCACATTACTGGATTTTCAACACTCCTTCCAGAAGTGGCCTGAATCACTTCCTCCCACATTTCATTGCTAAGGGAAGTCAAATGACCATACCTAGCCACCAAGGGATGGAATAATCAAATCCTACTGTTTTCTCTGTAGGAGAGAGGCTGAGAACATTTGATGAACAGAACTAATGTCAACCATAGTTGGAATCATAGGATAAGCAACAGCTGCCATCAGTAGGAGTCCAATGAGTTTAGCCCATTAAACTCACATTTTTCACATAACGGATTTGTTTTAAGTTGCATGATATATACTTTTTCTAGTGCCCCAAAACTGTTGTTCTTAAAAAAGGAACTTGACAGATATTAGTTCACTTTTCTCTAAAGAAATGAAAACAATGGCTAGCTATTTTCAGATATCAGCCCCTACCAAGTAAAGGTACAAAAGTATTAGAGAAAAAAAAATGATTTACTTTAGGTTCAACCAGAGTACTGCCATTAATAAGATTTGGGGGAATATTTTCATTTGTCTGGTTTATTTATCTAGTTGTATTTATTGACTTTACCAAAGTAGTTTAGAACCTGCTGAGAGCTGTGGATTTTGCCAGGCACAGATACTCCATGTTAACCCTTGAACTCTTGTGATCAATGTTAATATTTTAGTATCATCAGTAAGTAAGATACAACCAAAATATGCCTGGAAATGTGCATAAGCCAGCTCTATTTTGCAATTTGCAAGCTGGGTTACTTAGCACAGATTCCCAGTGTAAGGTATATGCCTAGAGCATAGCTCACTGAGGTTATTATTGGCACTTGTGTCAGAAACTTAAAATTCAGAACCAATATTTATGAAAATGTACGTGCTCACAGTAGCTAAGAAGCCATGGTTTTTGACCTTGAAATAAGTTCAATCTTTTCATGAAATATTGATGCTAAGTCATTATGCATTCCTCCCTTCCTGCCCACCCCACGGCTCATCACCACTTTAGAATCTTCATTTCTACACACCAGCCCCGTGGTCATACCTGACTATCTCTGGACGAAAGATCTCTGGTTTCAGATGTGAGGAAACCATGTTTTCTGATCCCACAAGGACTTGTCAAAGACCAGAGCTCTTGACTTACATCTAAGAAGTAGGTGTGCTGCGTATTTGCAAACATCAGAGCGACCGGCTGCTCCAGATGCTCACATTTTTGGCAGCAGACATGGTGGCTGTTTGCAACCAGTGTGTTTTAGGTTTAGCCAGACCACTTCTAAGAGTGTTCTGTGGTCCAGTTTTGAAGTCAGTCATGAATGCAATAGTTAAATCCTGGCATTTGGGGGATAATTTTTCTCTAAAAAAAGATCATCCATTTAATCTTAAAAAAAGATATAATGGGGAATAATGTGTATCTAATTATTAATATACTATAGAAATTAGCTTTTATATTGCAATTTATATTGCAATTACCTCCTTGGTGTTATAAAGCAGAACAATGCAGAAGAAGAAGTTCTTTATTAATGCCTAATAGCATGGTAATTTAAAATATTCAAGTTTCTTTAATAAGGTAGTATATGAAATGTTACTTAATTTGACAAGATTAATTATACAATTAATTTAAGACTGCTCTCAATTAAATTAGTAAAAATTCTTAAGCTTTCTGCTTTTGAAAAGAGTGCTGGAACCTAGCATGAAGTGAAATACCAATTAAGCATGATATTAATTAGACTCAGATGAAATAATGCCTGTTTTGTTAATATAAAGGGCATTGTCAGAGAGTTGGTAAAGAGGTATTGTTATTTCATTACTTTAACAATAATGACACCCTAGCCCCCTAAACCATTTAAAGGGTCTTCGACAACACTGGGGAACACAGCAGCATGGGACGGTGCTTAAAACTACTCAAGGCAACCACAAGAACAAAACCCCTGCCTTGGTGGTCCTGACTCCCCATGTTTGGGGTTCTGTGACGATAAAGGTATTGCTAAGAGGAGTGGACTGTCAAAATACCTCCAATGTGACATTATCTTGGTTAATTCACCATGGTTCTGGGTCTAATCCTCAGCTTTTCAGGTCCAAAGACTTACACTTGTCAGAGCCTTAGGGTTATTTAGATCCAAGTCAACTGAGAGACACTAATTAAATTCATAATTCGCTGAAGTATAATCACAAAATTCTCATTTATATATCTACAATGGAGAACGCTACCTTTTGGGGGACCAGAGGGCCCAGTTCCTGTATTTACAGTGAGCCCTTTCGCGATGTTGGAGTACCTGGGAAATCACCTCAGTGACATGAAGGTACTTCGGTGCACAAAGAAGTGTGCGCGTAAATCATTCAGGCTATGCTGGAGTCAGAAGCATCATCCCTATTCCACTACACAGAACAGCGCTCTCCTGGCTAGAATGTTCCTGTTGCTGTCAGGCTTTTTACACATCTTCCTGTGCACTCATAAACCCTGGCTTTCTCCATGGGGCTGCTGGACTCTGTGCTAATTCTATGGCTGAAGGACAGAGGATGGGGTTAAGGTGCAGGTTATAGTGTTTGGTTGGCCACACTATGAAAGCTAAGTAGGAAAGGGGAACTAAGAAGCTGGGGGGAAAGTACGTTGAGGTGGGTATAATTAAGTCTTTTTGTAGGTTGAGAATCATTCTGAATACTTCATGCAACCTTGCATGCGTTATAAGAAGTGTTGAATTTATCAATTCAAGTTGCATACTCATGTGGAAGCCACAAGCACCTAGCATATTGAACCCAGTGGTTCGCTGAGTTGGGGCTGGTATTGGGGGAGGGGAAACAGGATCTCTGTTAGCTCATGTAGAGGAAGGAGGCGTTCCTTCCTTTGGGGTGATGCCAAACTGTGTCAGGGTTGTGACTTGGGAGCAGACAACAGACTGGATGCAGCCCCTGCTCCAGCGGAGACTCAGCTCCCCTTAGGCCCTCGGTGAGAGCGTCATTGAACAATATACATCATGCAACATGATACAAGCAGACTCACTGGAAAAGAGTTTGCAGAGGTACGTTACACACATCTGTATTACAGAGGATTTTTTTTCCTGGGACCATTCATAAGAACGAGGGCAAGGTCTGTAGTTAAAACAAGAGACTTTGAATGAATCATGTAGGAGTCTTGGTTTCCAGATGCAGATTGACTCCAATTGACAAATAATCAGAATTTCAGCTGAAAACAACCACAAAGATCACTTCTTCTAAACTTTCCATGTGCAGATGAGAAAAGAGAGTGCCACGCAGCTCCACCTCACACACAGTGGTAGACTCAGAGCTCAACCTACGTTTTATGATATCTACTCCAACTTTATTTTATACTTTATCATTAAATAAATCCTATAAGTTTGTATACAATACAAATTACTATCAATGAACACTTTTGCAAATTCAAAAACACTGAAAAATATTCTTTTAATTAATATTATGCATATTCAATGGGTAGTTGTCCCAAGGTGATGGTTATTACAAAAACTATTATATTTTGCATTTTCCAGTGTCTACTGTGCGCCTGCCATCATGCTAAAGATAGATCACTTTCCTGTTGACTTTCATGATAAACTGGGGCTTCAGCTCCTCCAAACAAGTGATGTCTCTAAGACACCTAAAGTAAAATTAAGATTCTTGACATGTAGTAGAAAAAGCATTGTGTTAGTATTCACAGTCTGCATGCGCTTACCTCTTCTATCCAGCCTTCATTTACATATTTTGCAGGTATTTAAAAGTGAACTGATTAAAATGCATCACACATGTATTAAAATTTCCATCTTACAGAGAGTTCTTGCTGACTCCACCCGAGTAGAATGCTTAAGTGAAAACAATAGAACCATCTTTAATTAGAATCTAATAGGACCTAAAAAGGGGCCTTTTAAATGGAGTAGCTTATCTGCCTGTCTGTCTGTCTGTCTGTCTATCTATCTATCTATCTATCTATCTAGTCTTTGGACCCTAATCAGTATTCTACGTGCACCCACATACTCATACACACTCACATATACACTTTTGATCAAACTAACCAGAATCTTCTCAGGTCTCCAGTGGGCTGTCCTCTCTGAGAATAATGGGTTACCTACAGGGACATTAAGTATTTAGCAGCAACCACCACGCTACTGCCGCTAGGGATGCTTAATGGGGTTGAACAGGAAGTGCCATAGTGTTACCCAGTGCAGAATTACGTTTTCAGGAACGATGCTAAGCAGGTATTTACTCTCTCTGCTGAAAGCCATGAAAAGAGTCTTCACATTGCCGCAGGTAGGGATGGGCCCCACTTACTCAAGATGATGCAGCCCCCAAGGGAAGGAGAAACAATGTCTAATATCAGACTCGCTTCGCTATACATCCTTCATAATTCAATGTTTGTATTTATTGGGTGTGTAATAGGGCTCCTACACTTCTAATGATGCCTCTTCACAAGCTTAGACAATGCCATAAATTTCAAACGCCCCTGAAAAACGATCTTTAAATTTATATAATACATAATCAATGAGTAGTTGTCCCAAGGTTATGGTCATTATGAAAGTAATAGTATGGATTTATTGAGTGCTTGTCATGTGTCTGGCACTATTTATTCAGAGCATTTTTTGTATATTTTACTTAATTTGCACAACAACCCTGTGTGGTAGGTAGTATGATTACTCTCATTTTATAAAAGAAAATTCTACATGAGCTAAGCAATGTGCCCAAGGTCATACAACCAGAGAATGGCGGAGCCATTTTCAAATTCACACAGCTTGCCTAAGATGCTAAACTCTTGCCCACCACGCAATGCCAGAAAGTTACCCACAGACTAATGAAAAGGACAAAAATGTCTTTATTATGGAAAAAGGAAATGAAAATGCACTGGGGCACCAACAGCTAAAGAGAGCAACGGATCCAGGAGCACTCTCCTGGGTTCTGGGGCAAGCTTCCTTTCCTTTAAGTTTTCACAGGAATCCCATAAAGGTAATGATCCTATCTGGTCCTTTAAGAAGGTCATCTAGCCCTGGCTGGGGCGGCTCGGTGCATTGAGCGTTGGCCTGGGAACCACAGGGTCGCTGGTTGGATTCCCAGCTTGGTCACATGCCTGGGTTGCAGGACAGGTCCCCAGTTGGGGGCATGCAAGAGGCAACCAATCTCTGTGTCTCTCTTACATCAATGTTTCTCTCCCTCTCTTTCTCCCTTCTTCCCCCTTCTCTAAAAATGAATAAATAAAATCTTTAAAAGAAATGTTCATCTAAACACTGTTTCCAGGATCTCCACACCCTGCTGTCAGCTGGAAACTTTCCTAGGGATTCTGGCTAATGGTGTGCCTGTTTACTAGGCACAGTTAGGGGGTAACGACCCCAGCACATTCCTGAGATTAATCAGAGCTTGATTTCGAAGGTGAAGTACCTGCTGGAGGGCCCAGGTTCAGGACCCTTCAGGTCTATTCCTGAATCCTACAAACACACGGACTATAACACTATGTCGATACAGGTTGGTAAGACAGGCTAGACTGATATATTTGCTCAGTGACATAAACCCAAACATTTGCATTGTTCAACACTCGGCTGCATCAAAATGATTATATTATACTCTTTTGAGGTTACCCCAGAATAGTTAAAATCAAAAATGTTGTGTTTGCCAATACCAGTATTTAGAACATTTAGCTAAGCATTTACCTCTTAACTTTATCATCAATCCTTGTTCTAGGAATCTATATCAAAGATAAGCCTTCAAAAGTACAAAATGATTTGTGGATAAGATTATCAGTGAAAGAGAGAACAACACAAATGCCCCCCTCAATGGGATATTAATCCAATAAGCCCTGGCATAACCTTGCAAAGAAATTCTATGAATGACGAGAATCGTCATGCACCAATGTAAAATGAATGAACAGTGAAAATCTCCATGCACCAATGTGGCATAATCTCCAAGGATATTTGGTTAAGGGAAGAAAGAAAAATGCACAAAAGCATAGTAAGGATGACATTTGGGGGGTAAGGTAGGTGGAAATACACACATTTACTTATATGTGTGCAAAGGAGCCCAGAAATACAAACAAAAACCGGGTACAAATGACTACCTTCAGGAGGCTGGGACACAGTGGAGGGGACGTGGATAAAAGAGACTTTTCTGAAAATAATTCATTATTTTTTGGCTTAAAATATCTTTATCAAGGTATAATTAACCTACAGCAAACAGCACGTAGGTCAAGGCACCATCTGATGAGTTTTGACTCTTTTTCAGTTGTTTCAGGAGGAAGGAAAATCCAGCCCCTGTTCTCCTAGCTCAGCCAAACAGGGAAATCCCAGACTGCATAGGTTAGCCCATTAAAAAAATAAATCTAAAAGACAAAAGCAGTCTCTTAAAATTCGTAAATACCTGAGGAGTGTAAGTATATATCAGGCTAATGTCACATACGATGTGACATCGGGCTAATGTCACAGCCATAGAGAAAACACTGCCAAGTCACTTTAAAGCATAATAGTCTGTGTATCCTGAGTCATATAGCTTTTAGGGACTCGTATAGATGCAAGAAAAATTTAAGTGTTTTTGGAAGTGTAATGGCTACTGATAATAATGCTCATATTATTTTAATTGAAGTATACATACTACGGGATAATGCAAATAAGAAATTAAGTTAACGTTGTTAATAATATAATGTTTTATCCTGAGGAAAAAGATGGTTATAAAAAGTAATTTTTGTAATATTAAATTTGAGATACAAATATTAAAATAAACTCATTTATTTTCTTTTCAAAAACACTAGCTTTGTCCATTGAAAGGCTTGGGGAAAGAAATGAAAACACAGTAGTAATTAACCAGACCTAGAGTTTGGATTCTGAATACCACTCCTCCCCTAAAAGAACCAGGTCTCCTTGGAGGAATGACTGATCTCATCTGGTTTGGGCAGGTAAAGTATAAGGTGATCCTGGGACCTTTTATTGTGCCCCAAAGCAAGAAGGCTTTCAAGTAGTTATGAGTCAAGTAAAAAATAAACTTAGGGCCTCCCATGGGCCAAAGTTGTAGCAATTTGAACATCAGTGAAAATAACAAATTCAATTGCTTGAAACACCAAAAACTACACAAAAACCTATGTGTTCAGATAAAAGAGAGAAAGAAAGAAAAAAAAAGAAAAGAAAAGAAAAGAAAAGAAAGAAATAAAGAATCTAAGACCATACCTGCAATTACATACTAATGATAAATAAACAGAACACCAATTCTTTATTCCTAATTCTAGGAAAGAATTTAGCATTTATACAAGTTTTCTCTATAAACTCCATTTGTAAGTAACTAATAGATGATAAATACTTCTTCACAGAAATCTTCCAACTAGCTTTAATCCTATACCTACTGACACCAAATGGCATATATGCAAATTAGGATTATGCTACCCTTTATCAAAGGCATAAATGCAAATGTGGACTGAATAAGACCAAATGAGGCTTTTACCTGATTATTCTCATATAAATGCCATGCACCATTTGTCAAGATGAAAATATGACTATGACAAATAGGCAAGGCATTTTAAACTTACGAGTCTGATTTCTCTTTTTATGCTGTAGTAACCATTTGTGCATAATCATGATAGCAATCTCTGTTTTATCATATCAGCACATCAGTGGGAAAGAAAGATGGCAGTGTACTCCAGCACATTAAGACAATAACTTATTTGAAGGTCCTGAGCAGATCTGTATTTTTTCCCAAAGTTTAGAGCTATGGTGGCCCCAGCTAAAGGTGGTAGCCCCCAAACATGATAGCGTGTGCCTTTGGCATAAGTAGGATGCAAATGAGAAAATGATGAGTAGAAATAGTTTTGAACATAACATAACCATATTTGGAGGAATTATAGTAGAAAAGTTCTACATGAAGTAAAAATCAGACATGGGAAAGTTGATAAGATAAAATTTTTAGAAGACTAAGAGGAAAACCACTGCCAACACAAAACTTTTTTTGGAGAACTTTCTAGACACAAGGCAATATAATAGTGTTTCAATCACAGGAATTCTGGGAAGCCAACTGCAGACCAGCTATGAGACTAGTTTGGGCAAGTTACTTCTTTTATAAAGGAAGCATTTTCATTTGTAATATAAGGTCACCAACTGCACCCACAACATAAGGTTGCTGAGAGGATTAAATGAGTTGACCCGCATGAGTACGTAAACAGAGACTGTCTCATATTAACAATGAAAAATGTTAGCTGGGGCTATTCCTTTGATTTAAGATTGTGCATAAGCTTAAACACGTGCAGAAATGTCTGCGTGAAATTATACATTTGTTACTCATCCACACCTTAGGGGCTGGAGCATTAAATAAACAGAGTCCCTAAGGGTCAGTAGAGGAATCACTGGGGGAGGGAAAAAGTGGAGAAAGAGGTAGACACCAGGAACGTGAATCTGGGGGAGCTACAACTATGGGTGGTGTTTTAGAATTAAAGACAAAAATGACCTTCTTTGTAATTTTGCAGATAGCCAGCCAGGTTTTCAGTTTTATGACACTGTCCTCAGTGTGACATGGGAGATGAACAGGAAAAGCAGTTCCTGATTGTAGCTAGATTATTGCTCAGATCATTTGAATGACAACTCCTTCTGCCTCACTCATCAGTAGGGCCTACAGTTCTCCCTGTTTCAGAATCATTCTCTTGCATGCTTTTATTTCCCTGAGAAAAGTCAAGTCATTTTTAAGGGCACATTTCCTACTTACTTTACTGCTGGCTCTCCTCCTCCTTTATTTGTCCCCTAAAACATAACTGAATAACAAGGCTTCATTCTTCGATGTTTTCACAGTAACTGGCTGGAAGCATGAAATTCCTCAAATTGACTGCTGACGCATGATAAGTATCATTGATCATAATGGTGATCTTAATAGAGAGTGCTGATAGTTATGAGCAAGGCAGCATTGAACAGAAATGGTAGTCTGCAGATTGAAGGGCAGGAAACCGTGTTTGTCTAGATAAAAACAGATGGCGTATTACTTAGATAAGCACAGTCTATTCTATTAACAGTCCCTGACAACACGCCATCGAGGAACTCTGAGAATTGGTGAATGTCACCCTAAACCCTGTAGCTGCCATTTTGAAGAATTCCTAGAGAGATGTCCCACACCAAGAAGGAGCTACTATAACCTATGATGCTTCTTTTTAAAAAAGCAGGGGAAAGGGAACCCAAACAATTATTAGCTAGTAATTTGTAGACTGAGAAGACTGCATAATTAATCATCCAAAAATCAATTTGAAAACATCTACAGAAGAACAGGTCACTGGCGTTGTTCTGAACTGGTCTAGACTGATCTAATCTTCTCTGACAGGATGGCAGGGCTGGCTGGGTTGAGGAGGAACAATGGACATAATCTATCTTGACTTCAGCAAAGTGTAGATCCTGGCTCCTATGACATCTTCATTAATAATTGCGTGATACTCTGCATCAGCATTCTCCTCACTGTGCTTGGACACAGGCTTCTGCTGGTCCCTGAGACTTCCCTACGTGGGTTATTCCTATATTCATGAGAGAAGACTTGGGGTCCAAAGAGTATTTTCTATTTGATCAAGCTGCGCCCTCTGCAGGAAGGCGTCCCTCTACTTCTCTTCCTCGGACACTGCCCTCATACTTTCGACCTTGAACACAAAAGCCACTGAGCCTCCTTGGATCATCCGTGATTTCCCACGTGCTCCCCCAGCTTTGTGTGGGCCTCTCTGCTCAACAGAGACCCACGTGCTCTTGAGGGTATCGACTGTTTAAAAATCATGCCGCCTGTAGGGAGATAATTAATGTGTCAGTTTGGGTTACTGGCTATGTATTGGTGGATGAATTCTGTGGGCATGGTTTAACAAGATGACTACAAAATATTTTAGACGGTGTGGAAACAAATTAATAGGAGATGAAAACAAAATGGCACATTGAATTATATGAAATAAAAGCAGCACCGATTCATAAAGGTTAAAAACATAGGTTCTGGAACCCACTTGTTTGAGTTTGAATCCTTATACTACCTTCCTAGCTGTGTGTCCTGGGGTAACTTACTCAGCCTCTCTGTGCCACAGTTTCCTCATCCACACCCTGTTTTTTGTGGCATGCCTTTTCTCTTGTTTTACTCCACAAGCCCCTGAATAGACACTCTGTCAGCTTCACCCAATAAATGTTGAATGAATGAATGGATGGATGAAGAAATAAGCAAAAGAAAGCTATTAGCACCAGTCTCAGCTAGGCCACCCCATTACAAAACATTTAAACTGGTTGAGTGCGACAGTACTTCCACTACATTATGAAATATTCCAGGTTTATACGTTAGTGCTGGAAATTAAGATCAATGTAAAATTATCTCAATAAAAATGTTTGAAGAAGCCTTTGGACTGTCATTGTAACGTACAGCCAATTCTCAAAGAGGTTATAGGGGCCACATAGAGCAGAGACACACCCCGGAGTGAGATCCCAGACATTTCTCTTAGTAATACGTTTTCTAATATATCCCCTTGAGCCAAGGAAACTAAAGAGAGAAATTAAACAAATGGGACTACATCAAACTAAATAGGTTTTGCGCAGCAAAGAGAACCATCAATAAAATCAAAAGACAACCCACTGAATGGGAGAGCAGATTCACCAATGGCATATCTGATAAAAGGCTAATACCTGATATTTATAAAGAACTCATTCAACTCAGCACCAAAAAACCCCAAACAATCCAATTGAAAATTGGGCAAAGGACCTGAATAGGCACATCTACAAAGAGGACACGCAGATGGCCAACAAACATATGAAAAGATGCTCAACATCACTGATCATTAGAGAAGTGAAAATTGAATCTCACATTTGTCAGAACGGCTGTCATCTGTAAATCGACAAACAAGCTTCGGTGAGGACGTGGAGAAAATGGAACCTCATGCACTGTTGGTGGGAATGCAAATCGGTGCAAACACTGTGGAAAGCAGTTTGGAGGTTCCTCAAAAAACTAAAAAATGGAACAGCTTTATGACCCCGTGATTCCACCTCTGGATATGTATATTCTAAGAAACCAGAAACCCTAATTTGAAAGAATGCTTGTATATGCAACCCTATGTTAATTCCAGCACTTTTACAGTAACGAACCTATACATGAAAGCACCCCAAGTGCCCATCGGTAGACAAGTGGATATCAGTGTGATGGCACATGTTCACATGTACAGTGGAACGTTACTCGGCCAGATTCTAAAAGAACAAAATCTTACCATGTGCGACAGCATGGAGGGACCTAGAGGGTATTGAGCTTAGTGAAATAAGTGAATTAGAGAAAGACAAACACCATATGATTTCACTTACATATAAAATCTAAAGAGCAATATAAATAAACACGACAGAAACAGACTCAGAGATACCAAGAACAGACCGATGGTTGGGAGGGGAGGGGATTGGGGAGGGGGACTGGGGAGCTGGGTGGAGAAGGTGGAGGGACCGAGAAGTACAGGTTGGTGGTTACAGAGCAGTCCCAGGGATGTGAAGTACAGCGCAGGGAACACAGTCAGTCATATTGTAATAACTATGCACAGTGCCAGGTGAGTACTGGAAATATCAGGGGGAACATTTTGTAAAGTATATGATTGTCTAACTACTATGTACACACCTGAAACTTAAACAAAATAATATTAAATGCAATCTGTAATTAGAACAAAAATTTAAGCAATTAAAACCTCACTGAGCGGCCTGTCCTAGTTCTGCCTCTTTTTAAGCCTCTTTTTTTTTTTTTTCTGGCAGACAGTAAGTACTGCTGCACACATGTGAACCAAGGTACACCCTCCTAGATTTAAAATTAAGAGAACTTGGGTGAATTAAAGAATCTTCATGATTCTTCTTGTCCCTGCAAGTTACGGGCTTGGTAAGAGGCTTTGACTTTGGACATCTGCTGCCCTACCCGGATGGGAAGGACCAGCCCCACAGAAGTTCCTCTTACGTAGTAGGATACGGCTCCAGCCAGTCCAGGCCTTCACTCCCAGGGGTGGGAACACCCTGAGAGGAGGAAAGGCCAAAGAGCACAGGTGGAGGTTGCCGTGCTTGGGTTCGGCTCTCCCTTCCTCTTCCTCTCCCACATTGCTATTTAGGTGTGTTCCTTTTCTGTGGATTTGCATGGGGCTAGAAACAGACATTTGGAAACATGTTTCCAGGAAGACTCGAGTATTTTTAGTCCTCCTGTATTCCACAGTAAGAGCTGCAGAGTCTCAGAAGTGCCACGGAGAAGGGACTCCTCCAGATTCTCAAACAAAAATGTTCGAATCAGAACTAGGACTTACTGGAATCAGCATCTGGAAACAAGAGGTTTTTTCGTTTGTTTGTTTGTTTTCCTTACTCTAACTTAACTCTCTTGTTCTCCATTCTGTCGGGTGTTGAGAGGGGTATCCTGGCCTCTCCCAGGGAGGTCCCTCTGGTTAGAGGGAGCATTGCATTCAGTGGAGGACCAAGAAGTCCTGAAGTTACAGGGGCTTGTGTGTTACCTAGACTGATGGGAAGGCCGGTGGTGAGGTCCTGGCTCGCAGCAGAGGCAGAAGCAGGAAGTGAGACTGCGACAGAGTCAACTGGGCAGAATTGCTAAGCCAGGGGTCAGGAAGGTCGGAACCAGAGGTAGTGAGAGGGTCCTGAAATGCCCTTCAAGGGCTGGAGGAAGCCAGCAGGAGGCTGTGCCTGGAGACTTTAAATATTTGTATGCCCAACCCACCCACCTCTGTACTGACCACAGGGCTTTCTAACATCACCAAGCATATTCATTTTGGGTTTTGAAAACTAATACACAAGATTGAGAAAAACTAATATTTTCCAAATGTGTTAGCAGGGAGTGGTAGATAGGAAATTCTGGTGAATCTGGTCTTCCAGCTACAACTCCGCACAGTAGTGAGAAGGCCATGTGTGCAAACGCACCCTGTGGTGCGCTTTTATCAGTCAGCTTAGGATTCAGCCCCAGCTTCCCGCTGTGAGGCCAGCTCTCACCCAGAGCAGAGCTGCTGCTGTTTAACATGGGGGCACACACCCCACGTCTGGGGCCTGCAGACGAGGAGTGGCGGACTTTCAGGGAACCCCTCGGCGCTCTTTTGGTGCCTTCCGCCGGCTCCCAGGAAGCCAGGGAGACTCCCTAGTAGACCGGGGGGAATGAAGTTATCACTTTTCAAAAGTTATAATAACTTTTCAAGCAGTCACCTGAGAGTGGGAAGAAGAGAGCAATGGTGAACTGGAGAGGCTCCTCTGCTGACTGCGTGGCCCTGGAAGGACACTTAACCTCTCAACACCGGAGCTGCAACAGATGTTCGGTGGAATAAGATAGCACCTTCCTCAAAGTGTGGCTGAGGGCTGCACGGCACGAGCCTTGTTAAGTGCTTGGCGCAGCGCTTGGTGCTTGGTAAGTTCTCAATGAACTTTACGGTTAATAAAAGGGGAGGGTCACTGGAGGGTTAAACAAAATCAACTCACAACTTGTAATGCTGTCAAAATCGTGTGTGGTCTAACAGAGGAAGAGAGGGGAGGAGGAAAAAGAAATGTTTTTCCGGAGAACCCTGATGCCTGTACCATCAAAATGAGGGAAATCATGAACGGTGACTTTGGTTCTAACCAGCACTAAAATACACTAAGGTTTATGGAAATAAAAATGTGCACACATTTTGAAATAAGTGAGCTTGCACTTCTGCAACATTCAAGAGGGTCTTGTGCGCCATGTGAGGTGAGGAGGAATGCAGAACATGTTCGTGGTAACCAGCTCGTGAAGGTTTCATAGGTTCTTCAAACTCTGGAGAGAAAATTGAGGTATCATTGAATCTTTGCATTGAGATCAGGAACTATTTCTTGCCCTAGAAAAAGAGAGTAGACAAACCATTTTACATGAGTCAATCAACAAGGAAAAATTGGTTTGAGTGTCTAGCCTCTCTCTTTGGAGTATTTTTTTTTCTGCAGCACAGAATTAGAATGTGGGGTTGTATCTCTAGGTCCATGTCAGGGGCTTCCCTCTGCAGAGGGTCATTGCAAATCAGTGTCGTCCTTCTGAGAGCACCTGTTCTTCTTCCACTGATGCTCGTACTGGAATGTCGAAGTGTTTAAAAAGTTCTTATTTATGTAGTTACTTTTAAGTTCTTACTTTGAAATAATTATAGATTTACATAATGTTGCAAAGACTATAAGAGACAGGTTCAGTTTCCCCCTTTCTCCAAAAGGTTACATTCGGTATAACTTCACTAGAATAGCAAAACAATAGTCATATTTAATGAAATCTCAGAATACTCCCCATCTACACACACGGGCACACACAGGCACTCACATACACACACAAGCCATTTCATCTACGAGCTGCAGCCTGGAGGCAGCGTTAATCAAGAGCAGCCTACTCCCTGGAAGGGAAGGAATGCGGACGGCAGCCCTGCCTGAAACCAGGTCAAGACAAGGAGGCGGAGACCAATGGAAGGACAAAGTGGAGTCCCAACCAACACCCTTGTATCAAAGCCTCCTCTACCAGTGACCACGGAAAACAGTCTGACAGATCAGAAGAACAGTTACGGAATACATAGACTTTTATCCATCCCTAATTCAAATAGATAAAAACATTTTCATTCTCACAGGGGAAAAGGCGTAATATGAAGCACTGTAGTTCTTAAGAGCTTTGGGTTCTTAAATGCCCTCAGAAAATAAAGTACGAATGCAGTATTTCTCAGTCCGCTTGTATTATGTCTGTATTATCTTGAATATGGTACCCTGTGAGGAGGGAACATTTTTTAGGTCGTGCTTTGAAATGTGTAATCATTAATAAAAGCAGTCTGGGGTTGCAGTTGGCTGGAGGCAGTGGGAGGATGCTCAGATGGGTAGTACAAGCAGGGGAGGCTCCGCCCTCCGGGGGTCTAGCCAATCAAGAGTGGCCTCATTTCCCATGGAGACAAGAGCCCATTCACTTTAAGCTTCCGACAGCCACTTCCAACAGCTGATTATACTCAACATTAGAAATGGAGTCTTGGTGATAAGGGGAGGTTGGTGATAAGGGGAGGTGTTGTTGATAAGGGGAGGTTTCCCCCAAAAGAGCTTGGGTAACAATTTGACAGAACAGGTGGAAGGAAGAAGATTGGACCAGAGAGCAAATATTTCATGGATGAATTATGACTGTATTAGTATTGTTAGAATATTTGTTTATAGATAACATCCCTAGGACCTAACAGTATGTGCCATAGAGTTAGCTCAATGGATGTTTTTTTCTCCCTGAATGAATGAATGAATGAATAATTGTTTTGTTTTGTTCTTTTTTAGCTATCAAAGGATGACAGAGAGGAAGGCCACCTTGGCCTTTGACTCTTTGAAGCAGATTTTCAAAGGAGGGTAGACCCTTCAGGTGAAGGTATACAGTGGGTATTTTTCCTAGCTCTATGTACACTAAAATACAATTCTGTTGTTCAGTTTCTAGTACCATTGTTCTCCCAGTCACGTGAAACTTTGGAATCTTTTGGTTTGTGTTCTTCCTCCACATAATCAAACAGAGACTTGTCTCTTCACAATAAATCTATTTTCATTTTTTCAAATTGAGTGCCTCTGCCTGCACTGAAACTGTACTACATAATGTCTTAATTGCTACATTAGTGTCTTAAAATTTCAATGAGCTTGATTTCCACTTTGCTTAAAATTACTCTGTGTCCTATCAAAAGAGAAACCCAATTAAAACAAATTTGTTTTCTTTTATTATTGTAAAGAAATTTTAAGTATTGTATAAAATTTTAATGAACAATTATGTAAAAAAAGATAATAAAATTTATTCTTAATTCCATCAACCAGAAATGATCAATGTTAGCAGGATGATTTATATTCTAAGAGCATTTTTATTTGCTAATATAATATTTGCCTTTTACAATACCATGTTTGTATTATACATATTCCTTTTAATGTTTTACCTTACTTAAAATATATTAAATATTTTCTATAATACTGTGCTCAGTAACAGTATTGTTTAAATGGTATTTAATGTCATGGATAGCGAATAACTTATTGCCTACCCCCTTACTAATAGACATTTTCCATTTTAGACAATTAGAATCATTAAGGTAAATACTGCCGTGATAATAATACAATAAGTAAATTGTCCTATGAGTTCCTTAGAAAACTTCTAAAAGGTTTTTTGCATAATTCAAGTAGAAAAAAACATTAAATTTTTAAAATATATATTGCCACAAAATTTTTAAAAATATATTGCCAATAAGATGTATTATCATAGCAATTAAACTCTCACCAGCAAAATGTAAAGATTTGGCACTTCAGTAGATAAACAACAGAAATAAGGAAAGAATTGTTAATCCAGAAAATTAATTTTAGGTAATTATTACCTAAAATACAAAACACAAGAAAAAATATAGAAAATATTGAAGAAGGGGTGATTAAAAGATATGAAAAACAGAACTGAAAGTTCATAATCTAGCTAATGAGTTTTATAATGATATAAAAATAAAAATTTAGGAGGGATAATACTCAAAGTTATGGTTCTGAAAATTTTCCAGAATTAACAAAAGATATGAACCATCAGGTTCAAAAATCATATTAAGTCCAGAAAAGGATAAATAAACCTAACTCCCAAAACAGTGAAAGAAAATACGTTAAAATAACCAGAGATAAGACAGTTTACATCTAATAGATTAGGAACTAGAATAACTAGATGTGCCAAGAGACACAACACAGATTCCAAAACTGGAGTCACGCCCAAAGCTTTGAGGGAAACCGGTTTCTATATTTTGCATAACTGTTGTGTGAGGTTCACATTTTTTTAGTCAAAAACTGTGACACTTTATGGCCTACAGTTCTTTACCATAAGTAAAGAAAAGAAATGAATGAAATACTAGTATTCCAGAAAAATATTGAACTTAGAAAATTAATATATATTTGGTAAATATAAACAAATATTGAGTGATTAAAGCAATGGTGGTAATAATTACCTTTGGGAGTTAAAAAGTAGGACAGAACTCAAATACCAGACATTAATGTTTAAAAAGAGAGAAGAATATTTGGAACTTAAAGCATCTGAAGACTTTTTGTTTAAATTAAACCTTTAAAATTCAAGTTGGCAGATTAAAAATTTCACCATAATTCCTAGAATAAGTGAAATAGAAGGTAACTTAGAAAGTACAGGATAAAAAAGAATGTAAATAAAACAAAGTGAACCTTGTAAAGCTGAATATATGCATATTTTTAGAACCAAGGAATTAGGACCTTTAAAAACTTGGATGCAAACATAATTGAATAAATACATAATAAATAAATGAGCAAGCTATGAAAGATTTTCATGACAACATTGTGGCTGTCAAAATCTAAAAATTAAGTGAATAAATTTTGGTTTATTCATAAAATGAGATACTATACCCAAATAAACAAGTGACCTATATCTTCATGTCAACATGGCTAACTACCTCAAATTTTAAGTAAAATGTTAAGGTGTAAAGGAAATGCAGAATCCGACACTATTTTTGTAAAATTTTCAGACAGAGCAGTACTATATCCTACATATGGCATATAAAAATTAAAGTCAAAAATATGAGAGAAAATGTATTTTACAGCTTCAGAATGTAAGCTCATGCTGAGAAGAGAGCAAAAGAATTGGATAGAGCTTTAGCCACATAAAACACTTTATTTTTTTTTTAAATACCAATTTGAAGATAGTATGGTGATATTTTTTCAAATCTGGTTTGGTAGATACATGAATATCTTACATATTATTTTTCTTTATTTTGCTGTATATTTTCATCAACTCAGACTTTAAAATAACATTTAAAAGAAAGCCTCTTTCATATCCAGATTACACAAATGTTTTTAAACAAGCTGCTTGAAACAGTTTGCTACTCAAAAACTGCTTGGCCAGAACTTACACACTGAAAGCAAATGACATCTTTTTTAAAAGAATTTGGCCAAAGATGAAACATGTCTTCTTATGGTACTCCCGTTGTTCAGAAATAATCTTAGAGTCTATCTTTTTAATTTCCGAAAGGACTTTGGTACGATGAGCAACCACAAAAACAATACCATTTTATACTCAAAGTGCGCACGTCGCTTCAGAAGCAGTCCCTCATCCTGAGGGGTGAGTCGTGGGCAGGCACCGTACAGACACTTAGCCCTCAGTGGTGACCAAGCCAGTCCCCGCCCCCGTGTGGCTTACCTTCCGGGAGTCTCCAAATAATTCTACTCCGTTTGGACATGAAGTTCACCTTAAAAATGGAACTGCAAGCCATGGGGGAGAGGGGAAGAGTGTAGTGTCACATACGAGAATACAAGAAAAAAATGTGTAAATATAAAATAGTCCAAAAGTCCAAAGAATAATAGGGAAGAAATTTCAGGGTATGTGAAGATTAGAAGAGTAGAATGAAACAAAATAAAAATAAACAAAAGCTATGATGTGAAGGGCTTAGGATTCAGAAAGAGACCTGCAGAGAGACAGACGGACCAAGGGGACAGACAGACCCAGGGACAGACATAGAAAGACTGTCATACAGAGAGACGCTAAGTGGTGGTAGTCACCAGGGCCCAGTGCAGAATAAAACAAGATGTGAAGGGCTTTTAAAGGGCATCTCTAAGAAACTTGGCAGCAAGGATGAGAAAGACCAAAAAGAAAGAGGATCTCCCATGGATTGCTTTTGAATTCCACCTCAATGAAATGGCAGGTATATAACCCAGCAATTGTAAATGCCTTTTACTTTGTACCAATCCAGCTTCTAATTCCAATTATGTACGCTGAATTCTTTGACATGCCGAGCTCAAAAGGAATTTAAAAATTTCCTACACTTTCTTAAAAGAACTCATTAGCCCTGTGTCCTTCGGATCTGGCTGCAGGAAACCCTGACCGCCCAGCACATAATGGAATGTTCTTCATAAGAAGATAACCATTTTAAACTCAGTGTCCGTGAGTGTTCCAAAACAAGATGGAAATTTCTTCAGCTAAAGCACCGCAATGAATGTTATAGCAGATCTCAAGTACTATGCTTTGTCACATATTTATCCCCCCCAAAATCTGCAATAGAATCTTAAGGCGTTCAAGATAAACGCACTGGAGCGCACAGGGCAGTGACGAAGAGCGTGGGTTCCCAGCTCAGAGCTGAGCTGAAACCCCGCCAGGGCAGCATGGCAGGGGTGCCGCCTTGAGCTCTCTTTCCACTCAGAGCCTCAGCGTCCCATCTGCTAAACATGCAAACCACGTCTGCTTGTACAGATTAGTTGCAGGGAAATAGATTAGGTAGGTAAGATATTTGACACTGTCCAGCCAGAGTTGGTGTTCAACCTCTGCCTGCAGGGGGTCTCGCTGGCAGCAGTGGCGGTCACAGAAATTGGGCTAGGGAGGTTAACAGCGATCACCCATCACGTGGTCCCACACACCTCACTTCGCTGCGACAATCTGGCTCCATGCAGCTCCGGAGGCTTCCCTGACCTTCAGCATACATCTGGTCCCTCTGTCACAAGCTCAAGTTCAAGCTCTGTTTCATATTTGTATTTGGCTCAGGCTGCCTCTTCATCACAGTGGCTAAGTGCCCTTGCACTCAGCACCCAGGGCTGAAGCTGACAAAATTATCATTCGACGAGAGCAGTCTTCAGGAAGATATTAGATCACAGGTTACTGAATGATAAATGAATAATAATTACTAACAATGATTAAACTTGTAATTGGCTCAAAAACAAAACAAAACAAAACAAAACAAAGCTTGTGCATCTGTTTCTACAATGGAGACATGCCCCACGGTGGGGGGTGGGGGGACACACATTCTCCTTAGGCAGCATTTGAGTGAAGTTGTAGCTAAGTCTCTCCTTCTGCCCTGTAGGGTGAGCAGCTCTGATTTCATCTGGTATGAGTTTATCTCACAGAAAGCAGTAAATAAAAAACAGGAACTGGCAGGCAAAAGAGTGGGAGCATGTAGCAAATACAGTTTCGGAAAGACAGGAAGAGAAGTGGAGCTTCTCCTTCACCCAGATGCCAGCCATCTGCACACCTACGGCGGAACCTTATTTTTTATGTCACAATTGTATTCCTTAAAATAAGGTGGCAAATTACTGTTACTACAGCAACAATGAGAACGAACAGGGTGCAGGCTACACACGAAGGCAAAAATGTGCGATTGGGATGCTAGGTTACACAGGGAGTGAGTAATGGCAATGAATCATCTGTGTGAAACACGGACCTGCCTTCCTGGCCAGCCACCCTCCGCATTCCAGTTGCCTGGACTGCACACGGTGGAATGAACATTTTTACAAAATGGTGCGCCGTAATAAAAAGAAACCGCCTGATACTAAACGAAAACCCAGAAAGCCGACATTATTTGACTGAGGATCTCAGCCCTGCTGGCAATTCAAACAAACTTACAGGATTTCTGACAAATGTCCTGCATCTGAGGCTCACCCCTAAAGTTTCTGATCCCAAATAATTCTAGGGGAAGTAAGGGCTGAGAACCACAGTCTTAATTCTTCTTTGATACAACATTAATTAGAATTAATGGGCTGATTCATGAGGAAAAAGTACTTTTCTCAGTAGGTTATAAAAAGGGATTTTCATGTTTTAACAAAATGTTCTAAGCAACAAAGAAAAACACATTATGTACTCTACACTCAAGAGGGACAAAGTGCTTTGAAAGATAAATTTCACCCAAAATAAGTCTTATTTTTGTGGACAAAGGGATGTATAGAGGTGGGGGAGAGGGTTGGTGGCTGTCCTGTGAAAACCTCGTACAGAGGTTTTTTAAGTGTGAATTGGGGGCATTGCCTTCTCCCACAATGGCTCGATCACAGGTCCCTGGGGGTCCGGCACGTGTATGACTGTCAAGCCCAGCCAGCCCACTCTCTAGATTTGCTTGGTCCCCAGGACCTCACTGGAGTCTTGCGTGACCTTCCCTAGGGTTCCAAAATCCTGGTGTAAGATGGGAGAAACCAGGAGTTTGCTGTCCCCCTAACGGACAGCTGGTGCCCCACCCCATTTGCTCTTAGATTCAGCTCACTTCCCAAGTCACCGGGCCTCAGGGGTGCCTGGAGCTGCATGACCCCCTGCCCTTGCACTTCTGACTGGATGTCCAGGGGGCTGAGGGCGGCTGGCATTTCAGAAGTGCTAGGTCAAAGCAAAGGAATCGTTAGCAGATGCGAATTCATCTCTGACCAATATTCCTTGGGCTCCAGGGCAATGTTTATGTGTGTCCAAAAATACTTTAATAATTTCTGAGGTGGATTATGAAGAACGCTAGTGCTTTACAAATTGAACTTTGCCCTCTCCACAGTGTGGAGTTTAAGAGAACGCTCAGTCATTCGTGGGGTGGGGGTATCTGCTGGAGGAGGTGAGGCCTGTTCTTCTCCAGCTGATTGCAGACCCCTGAGAGCTCATTTCCTAGCTCTCTAGCGGGCTCTTCAAGCTCTCTCTAGAAGGGAATGGGGTGTCTTTCCTGTGCTCAGAATTCACTGTCAGCTGATTGGCCCTGCGCCTGCGAAGACCAGACTCTGTTTTCTTTGTCATTAGTAATGCCACTTGTGTTTTCCTAATTCCTATTTGAGGGTTCGCGGAGAAGAGGTGACTGAGTGCAAGCATATCTTTAACGTGCGGTCTCATAAATGCTCTGTTGGCTGCGTCCTTAAGTAATTGACTAGGACAATACAATGCTTATATTGGGTTTTTAATCTGCCAACGTGCTATAGCTTCATTTAATGAAAGACTGTTCCACGCTGGGTTACCAATAAAATATAAATTATAGGTAATCATCTCATCAGAGCTAACTTCTTTATGTTTTAAAAATATGAATTCTACCTTCAGGATAGCTTCTATTTTCAAAGAGGAGGCTTTTCTGATTACTCTTGAAGCTGCAGTTATTCTCAGATGCCCTAGAGGAAGCAAACAGCTGTTAAATCCCGTGCAGAACCATGGCTTCAAAAATCAGTACCGAGACCTTCCATTTCAGCGCAGCAGGGCCACCCAAGTGACATTTCCGGGGAATAGAATCAACTTCCAGTAAATTAGCAAACTTACACCACAAATGGAAATATTCAATTGAATATTTATAAGAAATAAAAAATTGAAGGTATATTGAAAAGGGAATAGCTTTTTATTGTTGAACTGTGTAATGCTTCAAGCTAATAGTTTAAAATTCAAGATGATGCTGGGAGGAGAGAATAATTAACATTTTATGAGAAACTGTGCAATAGTGTTTATTATTATTAGAGAAAAAAAGAAAAGGAAACACCCCCCCACCCCCCCGACACTTTGTTGAGTTTGATTTCCAGTGACAGAGGTATCTGTGGTGTTGGCAGTTGAACGGAAAGAGCACTGAACTAGGAGTCCGGGAACCTGAGTTCGGCCAGTGACCGCTCAGTCCTGACATCCTTCTCCGTGAAGTAAGAGGAGAGCTGGGCTAGAAGGTTCTCACCTGCGTCTTGGTCATGCTCGAAACCTCTTCCTCAAAGGTTCTGATTCAGTTGGTCTGGGAGATCCACTTCCAGCTTTCTGGGGTTCGAGCTCACAGGTGGAGCACGTGAGGTCCGTCTGGGAAAAATCCAACCATTGTTAATGTGACGAGGATGGTTTGTGTGCCACTGCAGCGACCTGGAGAGTGGACTGGAATGCGCCTGCGTGAAAAATGACGACTTCGCTGTACTAGCCAGTGAGTGGGAGACACCGTTGAGCAAGTTTGTGTACTGTGTGACCATCACATTCAAAATGACTGAGCACTGAGGCTATCAAATTTTGCGTTAAGCTTGAACATTCCTCTGCACGTACCATTGGGGTGATTCAGAAGGCCGCAGCTATGGGCAACCGGTGACTGGCAGCTTCATCATGACAACGTGCCCATTCGTGCATCATGTCTTGTGCAGTTTTTTGGTGAAACATCAAATTACCCAGGTGTCTCAATCCCCCTACAACCCAGATTTGGTGCCCTGTGATGTCTGGCTTTTCCCAAAACTAAAATCACCTTTGTAAGAGAAGAAATTTCAGACCATCGATGAAATTCAGGAAAATATGACAGGGCAGCAGATGGCAATTGGTGGAACTGTGTGAGGTTCCAAGGTGCCTACTTTGAAGAGGACTGAGGTATGATTGTCCTATGCTCAATGTTTCTTGTATCTTCTTCAATAAATGTCTCTATTTTTCATATTACATGGCTGGATACATTCTGGACAGACCTCGGAGTTTAAACTAAGGTATGGGTCAAAACATGAAAGGACCTGTCATGCTTTGTACAGAAAAGAAGAGAGAAGTTGCTAGAAATCGTGAGATGTCATATTCAAAGAGGCAGCTGGGCCAAAGTCACATAAAATACAGGTGTGCATATTTGTGCATTTCTGGAAAAAGAGCTACACCATGCTTTGAAGGTTTCTGAAGGGATTCAGGGACACCTACAAGCAGCTTGGCCCCGACTTCCCTTTGCAACAAGGGCATCTCTACTCAGTCAGTTTTCAGTGTCACAGTTCACTGGTGAAACCATATTTGAAAACGTATTTTAGTCACATATCTAACACTATGTGTAGGCCCTGGTGATTCTGCATTTGCTCCATGCAGCTACCTCTGTTCATGCCATTGCCATCCTCCCTGTTCTGGGTCTCAAAAGCCTGTGTCCATTCGTGACCTAGCTTATCAATTCCTCTGTATGTCACTTCATATTTATCTCAGTCTTCCTTCACCTCCCATCTGCACTTCCTGATCTCAATCCCCTAATTATTAAGATGGCCTTTTCTCCAGTGTCCTAGCCACCAGTTTCTTTTTTCTCCCATTCATTTTACAGTGCCGGTCAAACTGACTTTTCCGGTTTATAGTTCTCCTCCTGTTATTTGCTTTCACAGAATTGTACTCTCGATTATTTCTGTGTGATGGCATCAAAATTCCTAAGCCAGAGTTGGAAGGCTCTCAATAATTTGAATTCAATATAACTTTATAAATTATCCTATTCTATTTGTCTGTTTGCACCCTGTGATTGAGCCAGACTAAGACTGTTCCTGTATCATGTACCTGAGCCCATGCTTCCTTTACCTGATTTGGTGTACTCTTCCACATAAGTTGTTGAATCTTTAGCCATTTTAATTTACTGAAAAAATAATAGAAGAAATAAACCATGTTATCTTATTTTTCTAATGCAATTATTTTAATTTATATGGTTTAATTTATATAGGCTATATAGTTTAATTTATATAGTTTTTCTCTTTTACTTATATATATGAATGTATTTTTAAAAACATTTATTGTTGACACTATTATAGGTGTCCTCCATTAGCCCCTCTCTGCTCACCTCCACCCAGTCCCCCCTCCCTTGGCCCTCACCACACTGTTCTCCTCTGTGTCCATGGGCTATGCGCAGATGTTCTTTGACTAATCTCTTCAGTTTAGTTTCTCCAGACCCCCCCACTGGCCTCCCCTCTGACAACCATCAGTTTGTTCCATGAATGTATTTTCATTAAGAGTCAATTTTACATACATTTTTGCATTCTAGTTATAATCTCTTTCCATTTGGCCACAGAATCTTCATAGTTTTCATTTTAAAAGTTGCATAGTTTTCCATGTAGCAGATGTGCCATAATTCTGTTAACCATTCTTCGATCTATGGTTAGAAATCTGGGTTGTTTCTAATCTTCTTCAACTACTCTAAATAATGATGCGATTAATAATTCCATGTATAAGATTTTCATTAGATTTTATTACCTTTGGATCACTTTCCAGGAGTGACTTAAGCCAAAGATACGAAATTGTTATGGCTTTTTATGTACATTGTCACATCGTTTTTCAAAAAAGTAACAATTTTTACTGCCACCAATAATATATGAGTATACTATTTTTCTACAAATCAACACAAAAGAACTGTATCTTTTAACACAAAAATTTTCATATTTTAGTATTCAGAAATAAAACCTTTTTATATTTTGTTTAATTATTGTATTTCTTATGTAAAATATCTGTTTACATAATACACTGGCTAAATTTCTATATTTTAGAAGGTCGTGGCCACCCAAGTCTTCCTTCCCACTGTACAGTAGAGCTCAGAACGGCTGCCGGGGCGTTGCTAGCTCGGTATGTGTTTGTGCTGTCACCGAACAATTACTTTTGAGGTCTTGTATGTTTTTACCAATTCCTGTGAGCTTTCCATATACTATAAGTATTAATCTCTTTTCATGAAGTAAATGCTTTTCCTTATTTGAATATTATATCAGAAGACACAAAATTTGGTAGAAACAAGTGCTAGTTCCTTTTTGCATCCATAGACGGCCTTAAACCCTAAAAATTGTTCTCTGTAGAGATAAGAACATAGAAGTTGAAATGTTTGTTTCTTTTCCCATTTTTCTTTAGAGTTTTCTTTTGGGGGTAAACTCTGGCTTTCTTTCAAGGCTTATCCTATTTGTACTTTTCCTCGGGTTTGACCGGGTGTTAGGCTACGGGCCCCCAACCAGAGTCACCAATGGCTTATAATTGAAGCTTCTGTGTGCAGCCCACGGGGGCTCAGCTCTGTTCCTGCGTGGGGGACCTTCTTTACCTAGGCAGGAGGGATTTAAATTAATCCAGCCTACAGTCTGAGGTTTCAGGTTACATCAACACTGCTGCTATTTTTGTCATAAACCTCTATTCCAGCTGAACAGAGCTGCTGGTATGGTCCCATGCTGGGGTACCTGATGTTTTAATATGATTATTTTGATAGAGTGACATTTTGTTAGGAATATTTTGATAAGACCCAGAAAAAACAAATCATTAAATTTTAGGGTAATTTCAATTACCGGGAAACATCATGCACCAGATACTCTCAACTCATCCATAAGCCCTACTCTACCTGTCTGTCACCTCACTGATCTCGTGTTTCCCGTCTATGGGCATCACAGAGAAATCAAAAGAGTGATTAGATCCAGAAGTCCAGCTTTGTCATTGTCTATCCCAATCTTAGTAAATGAGTTGATGTTTTGTGTTTCTATCTTTGAAGACTTTTCAGTGTCATGGCCACCTGGGTCTAGAAAGGCTCTTCCGATGCTTGTCAGTGTCCCCTCCATCAGGCTAACCTGGTGCTGGTCCCCTGCCTACATGTTCAAACAGTGCCCCTTGCTGAGTTCCTGCCCAGGGATCTCAACCACGTAGCACTCTGTCACGGGGGTGTGGCTATTTTCACCGGGCATTTTCAGCCTCTCTGTTGGAACCTTCCCTGTCGCTTCTTCCATTGCACACATCCATCATCAGCAGTTTTTTTCTGATCCACCAGGACAGCTGTGTTTTAGCCAACTCCATCCTGAGATGTGGCTGCCTCTTTCTTGAAACTCGCCTTGTTTTGCTTTGTTTTAAGTGGTGGTGATAAATTTGCATTAATCTGTTCGCACTGCCTCATCCTGTTACTCTGTTTAGTTTACTTGCATCGTAGCTGGGCAGAAGTATGATGAGATTACACGGTTTGTTCACAGGACAGGAAAAGACAACGGATCCACAGGAAAACAGAAACTAAATGAAGTTGCTTCGTTACCCCAAAGTTGACAAAACCATCATCTCTACCAAGAAAATTCTTATCCATTAACATAACATCTGTTTGATGTATTTCAGAGCAGCCTCGATTGCAAACAATGGACAAACCCTTTAGTTTTATTTCCGTGCATGTACTTATCAGGGATTCAGATATATAATAATCTTGCATTTACTGTGCTCACATCATGTGCACATAGGCATTAGATATTATTATTTATCTTCTGTAAAAGTCAATGCCACTGATTTAGGTACTATCAGTGATATTACCAAGGCTAATAGATCAAAATAAACATTGTAATTGCTTCCTCATGCCATGCATTCAGCCCACACAGGCAAGGAAATGGAGAGACCTTACAAAGTGTAGGCATGTTGTTCCGTACCGTCTACCCACGTTGGACAATATTCATTAAAATCCTTTAAAAGTAACAGAATTACATTCTCCCTGTTATGAAGATGAGATAATGCCTTCATAGTAGAATGAAAATTTAGATAAGTAAGAAAAGCAAAAACTGAGCTGCAGAGCTGAAATAGAGATTTAGTTTGACCAAAATATTCACCCTGGGTCTCAAGTGACACATTTCAAAGGAAACAGCCATCCTGCCCCGTCCTCCTACTCATAAAATGCCTGTGTGGTCTTGAACTGTTTACTGTGTCTTGCTGAGAAGGGAGGTTTAATGTCGATAGGAAGCCCAGCACTAACCCCAGGGAGTGAGTTCCAATTGCAAAGGCAAAGCTGAACCAAAAACTCAGGGCCAAATCTTTATATACATCAAATTCATCCATAGACATAAAACCTTCATCCACCTCATAGTGTGATCTTAAATTTTCTCAGGTTGTATGCTGTTTATTATGGCTTATTATACAGAGTAGGGCAAAAGTAGGTAGGTTTACAGCTGCGAGCACATGAAACAGAGTTTATTCTTATATTAGCATTTATTAATATTGCATTATTTTTCACATGAACAACTATAAACCTACTCTTGCCCTGTGCTATATATTTGTTGAGCAACTCATAGTGTATTATAAAGAGTTTTAAGATATTTTGTGTTATTTGATTTCCCAAATACACTATAAAATAAGCTGGTAGAACCATCAGCCTAGTGAAGAGAGGGAACTAGAGGATGTGAGTGTTGAAGGGACAAACACAGGGACAGGTCAGTGGAAATCGGCCCAGCCGGAACGCAGTCCACACCCCTGACTCCTGACTCCTACCCACTCCTTCAGACCACACTGCGCTGCTTTTTGCCGGATAAATGCATGGAGTTTGACCCCGTCTGCCTCAAAAGCACTGAACTCAACATGGAGATTTTGACATATTTCCCATCGTAGAGCAATGGTTTCTTCTCTTGCTGAATGAGTTTCCTTAGGAATTAACATTTATATCCTCCCGATAAGACTCTCCAGGGTGCATATTATGGACGAGCAATGATATGCCTTTGCAGTTAATGGCACTCAGTGAAAACTACCAGGGCATGTCATTATTAGGTCATAATACCCACCCTGGAGTGTCTTACAGCTTAATTGTTCCCTCTTCCATTCCAGAAACCAGCAAAAGACATATTTTACTAATATCCCTGCTTTGTTAATGAGTTCAGAATGGATGAACACATGTGTTCTGCCTGTGCTGTCTGTCAAACATGTATCCAGAAATAAATTCAGGTCACAGAATCCACGATTCTAGCTTGCATATTTTGCTACACAAAAGTCTGGCATGTCTCTGATACTTCTGAAAGTGAAGATTTAGTATGCAATGTCTGTCTAAATATTCAGACAATGAAAACTCATGACAGCTCCCGTTCTGCCAATGTCCTTAGCGTTTATATCCTGATCATCATCTGTTTTTCTGCTGAAAGTTTCCATCAGGAGAGTTATATTTTAGTCTGGACTAGAATCCACAATAGGCTATTCTCAATCTTTAGAATATATAACTACTTATATTTTAATGAGTATTTAAACTTAGGTTTTCTTCTTGCCCACATTCACCAGAACTCAACTTTTATTTTTTTTTTTTAATTTCAACTTTGTAAGAGTTTATTTATTTATTTATTTTTAGAGACAGGGGAAGGGAGGGAGAAAGAGAGGAAGACAAACATCAATGTGTGGTTGCCTCTCTTGCATCCACTGCTGGGCACCTGGCCCGAAACCCAGGCATGCACCCTGACTGGGAATCAAACCGGCAACCTTTTGGTTCTCAGGCCAGCACTCAATCCACTGAGCCACACCAGCCAGGGCCAAAACTCAACTTTTATGTTCTGATTCTTCTACCATAAAGTCACTTTTTTTGCAACAACATTTTAAATAATAAGCAAAAGACTGAGGAGTTACAGGAAGAAATAGCTGACCCAGGTATGTGTGGTTCTAAAATATGACTGCCTAGTAAGAGCAGGCATTGGCTCTCCAACGAAGCACGATAACAGAACCCACTGCGTGGTGTTGCTCTTCGGGCTCTTCCAGGATTGTATGTAGTAGTGAATGAGTAGTGCAGGGGGCCTAGTCCCTCCTACTGCTTAGGAAGCGCTCGGTGAAGGCAGTAGAAGTCTGAGGCTCCAGATCAAGGAAACCAATGTGACTCGGGAGCTACCTGAACATCTCTTGGAAAGTTTGTGGTGAAAAGAATTGATTTGGGATGGACTTGTATAATCTTAGTTCTTACCTCTAGAACAATAAGTAACATATAACAAGTAAAGAGATTAACTTCCTAATTTTAAAACTTCCCACTAAGCCCAATTTCCAGATGGCCTCACTGGCTAATTCTAACAAATATATAAAGAGGAATTAGTGCCAATTCTTCACAGTCTCTTCCTAAATATAGAAATGGAGGGAATATTTCTCAAACTCATTCTATGAGATATTATTACCCTGATGCTAAAAACAGAACGATATCACAAGAAAATTACAGACCAGTATTCCTTATGAACTTACATGCAAAAATCTTCATGAAAGTACTGCCAAACCAAATCCAGCAACGTGTAAAAAGGATTATACAGCATGACCAAATGGGATAAACAGGTTGCAAAGTTGGATTATCATCTTGAAAACAACGATGTAAGTAATATACCATATTAACAAACCAAAGGGCAAAAAGCTCACGTGATCATCTTGCTAGACATAGAAAAGTTATGTGACAAAATGCAACACCCCCCAAAAAAGGTAAAAGTGAAGAGAATTTACTCAATCTGATAAAGGCCATTTACAAAACCCCCCACAGCTAACATCATACTTATTGTCAAAAGATCAAATGAGTACACCATAAGACCGGGAACAAGATGAGGACATCTGCTCTCATTCTTTCTGTTCAACATTTTAATAGAAGTTCTAGCCAAAGCAATTAGATTGGAAAAGACGATGTAAAACTATATCTAAAATCGCATGTAGAATATCCTAGGGAATATTTTTAAACTGCACTAGAAGTAATAAGCAAGTATGAAAATGTTACAGAATACAAGCTCAATATACAAAAATTAATTGTACTTCTATACACTGGCAATAAACAATTCAAAAATAAAATAAAATAAAAAATAATATCATTTACGATAGCACCAAAAAGAATAAAATACTTAAGAATAAATTAAATAAGAAAGTGCAATAGTTATAGTTTTAAAAACTATAGAACATTGTTGAGAGGAATCAGAGGTGAACACACAATGCAATATACAGATCATGTATCATAGAAATGAAACCAATGTTTCTCTAATAAATTAAATTAAAAAAGAAATCTATGCAGCTTAAAAAAAGAAAGGAATTGAAGAAAATCTAAATAAAAGACATCTTATATTTATGGAGTGCAAGACTTAATATCAAATTAACCTACAGTTTTAACACAATTTATATCAAAATACCAGCTGCCTTCCCCCCCCAAAATTGACAAGATAATTCTGAAATGCATATGGAAATAGAAGGAAGCCAGCATATCCAAAAACAATTTTGGAATGGAGAGAACAAAGTTAAAGGACTCATTTTCCAATCTCGAAAGTTACTAAAAGACTGCAGGAATCAAGATACTGTAGCACTAGAAAATAAATAAACATATAGAGATTGGCACATCCAGCCAATATGGAGGCATAAGTAGATACACTTTGCCTCCTGGCACAACCAAAAGAAGGACAACAATAAATTTAAAACAAAAAATAACTGGAACTGCCAGAAAATTGAACTTTATGGAAGCCCAACAACCAAGGAAATAAAGAAGAAACATTCATCCAGACCAGTAGGAGAGTTAGAGACTCACAACAAAGCAGTGGCTGGAAGACCAGGGAGGGCGAGGCTGTAGCTGGCTGAGTGGGCAGTCACATTTGCTTACAGATAAACCAGGAGGAACAACTGGGGAGCGAGACAGATCGAGAATCCCAGGGTTCCAGCACAGGGCAATAAAGCCTCAAACCTCTGACTGAAAACACCTGTGGGGCTTGCGGCACTGGAAGAAACTTCCAGCCTCACAGGAGAGTTCACTGGAGAGACCCACAGGATCCTAGAGGTACACAAACCCACCTACCTGGAAATCAGCACCAGACGGGCCCAAATTGATTGTGGGTAGTGGGGAAAGTGACTGAAAGCCAGCCCAGAGCCTAGCAAGTGGCTCTGTTCCCTCTTGGACCCCTCCCCCATATACAGCACCACAACACAGCTGAGTGGGTTGCCCCACCCTGGAGAATACCTAAGGCTCCACCCCTTACTATGTAACAGGTGAGCAGAGACAAAAAAAAATATGGTCCAAATGAAAGAACAGATCAAAGCTCAAGAAAAAAAACACAACTAAGCAATGCAGAGCTAACCAACCAATCAGATGGAGAGTTCAAAACAATGGTAATCAGGATGCTCACAGAAATGCTTGAGTATGGTCACAAAATAGTGGGAAAAGTGAAGGCTATGAAAAGTGCAATAAAGAAAAATGTATAGGGAACAAACAGTGAAGGAAGGGAAACTGGGACTCAAATCAATGGTTTGGACCAGAAAGAAGAAATAAATATTCAATTGGAACAGAGTGAAGAAGCAAGAATTCAAAAAAATGAGGAGAGGCTTAGGAACAACTTTAAATGTTCCAATGTCTGAATCATTGGGGTGCAAAGAGGAGAAGAGGAAGAGCAAAAAATTGAAAACTTATTTGAACAAATAATGAAGAACTTCCCAATCTGGCAAAGGAAAAAGACTTTCAGGAAGTCCAGGAAGCTCAGAGAGTCCCAAAGAAGTTGGACCCAAAGAGGAACACACCAAGGCACATCATAATTACATTACCCAAGTTTAAAAATGAGGAGATAATCTTAAAAGCAGCAAGAGACAAGGAGACAGTTACCTACAAAGGAGTTCCCATAAGATTGTCAGCTGATTTCTCAAAAGAAACCATGCAGGCAAGAAGGGGCTGGAAAGAAGTATTCCAAGTCATGAAAGGCAAGGACCTACAACCAAGATTACTCTATCTAGCAAAGCTATCATTTAGAATGTAGGGGCAGATAAAGTGCTTCCCAGATAAGATCAAGTTAAGGGATTCATCATCACCAAGCCCTTATTACATGAAATGTTAAAGGGACTTATCTAAGGAAAAGAAGATCAGAATTATGAACAGTGAAATGACAACAAACTCACAACTATCAACACCTGAACCTAAAACAAACAAACAAAACAAACTAAGCAAGCAACTAGAACAGGAACAGAACCACAGAAATGGAGATCACATGGAGGGTTATCAGTAGGGAAGAGGAAGGTGGACAATGGGAGATGAGGTACAGGGAATTAGAAGCATGAATGGTAGGTAGAAAATAGCCAGGGGGATGTTAAGAATAGTATGGGAAATAGAGACCCCAAAGAACTTTTATATATGACCCATGGACATGAACTAAGGTGGTGGAATGCTGGGGGTGGGGGGTGGGGGTACAGGGTGGAGGGGAATAGAGGGAATAAAAATATGGGACAACTGTAATACCACAATCAATAAAGTATATTTAAAGAAGAATAAAAATAGGCATATAAATCATGAAATCAGTTTGGGAGCCCAGATATAAACATTTTATTGATTTTCAATGAGTATGCCAAGATAATTTAATAAGGGAAAAATAATCTTCCCAACAAATTTTACTGGTAGAACTGGATATCCACATGCAAAAGAATGAAGTCAAAAATTTGCTTCACATTATACACAAAAATTACCTCAAAAATGGGTTACAGACCTAAATGTAAAAGCTAAAACTATAAAGCTCTTAGAAAAAAATCAAATAAAGCAATAGTTATCTTGGGTTAGGCAATAGCTTCTTAGATATAATACCAAAAGCACAAGTGACAAAAATAAATAAATAAATTGGACTTCATCAAAATTGAAAACTTTTGTGTTTTCGAGGATACTACCAAGAAAGTGAAAAGACAATCAAGTTGCAGAGGGAAATGCTGGAAAATCATATAGCTGATAAGAGACTTGCATCAGAATTTATGAGAAGTGCTTACAACTCAGTAATAAAAAAAACAACTTAAATTATGGATAAAAGATCTGAAGAGACTTTTTTCCAAAGCAAATAAATGCACACAATCAATAAACACATATAGGATGATGATCAATACCATTAATCATTAGGAAAATATAAATCAAAGCCACAAGATACACTACTTCGCACTTAGTAGAATTACTAAAATCAAAAACACAGATAATAACAAGGGTCAGTGAGGATGCGCAGAAACTGAAACCACACCTTGCTCATGGAAATGTAAAGCAAGGCCGCCATTTTTTGAGAACAGTTTGGCAGTTCCTCAAAATGTCAACACAGAGTTACCATTTGACTCTACTAGGTACAGACCGCCCCCACGGGGAAAAGATATGTTTGCATCAAAACTTGCATATAAATATTCAAAACAGCATTATCCATCATAGCCAAAAAGTGGAAAAATTCAAACATCCATCAACTGATGAAGGGCACTAAACTATAAGTGAATACCCATACAACGGAATATTATTTAACCATAAAAATGAAAGAAGTACTGACACAAATTACAACATGGGTGAACCTTCGACACCTAGGCTAAGTGACAGAAGCCAGTCACAAAATATCACATATTATATTACTGCATTTGTATGAAATGCCCAGAATTGGCAAACTTAGCAGAGACAGAAAATAGATTAGAGATTGCCTAGGGCTAGAGAGGATAGGTTATGTGAGTGTCTACTAATGGGTATGTTACAAAGCTTCTCTTTGGGATGATGACAAGATTCTAACATTAGATTCTGGTGAGGGTATATATTTCAGAATAAATTAAAAACTACTGAATTGTACACTTTAAGTGGGTGAATGTTATGACACGTGAATTATATCTTGATAAAGTTGTTTTAAAAGAGAAACAATAGAACTGAAGCGTATAATAAAATGAAATCACAGACCACCAGACATATCATATAGAGGCCTAGAAATAATCAGGTCAAGTGAGAACAGAAAGTAAGAATTGATAGCTGAAGAAAAATGGTAAGAATTGTTTCTAACAAAATCAAATCTGAAATATCTTTGTGGTTTGGAAAAAAGCCTTACCTGTCTTTTATAAACCAGGCACAATGAAAGATGATTAGAAACCCGAGGCCAACAAATAGCTACAGATAAAAAAATTATCAAAGTATGTAGAAAACCAAGAAATGTCGTAATGTTAAGGACCTTGATACTCAAAATATTTTTATTCAAAAGACTAAGCTTAGTGACCTCAGATTTCAGTTTCCTGATGTGGCCCAACATGGATCCACAATAAATTGTATTTGTATAATTATGCTATCAAAATTTTGTTAATTATACTGGTTTTCAGTTTACGGAATAAATCCATAGGCAAGGCACAGATGACTTGCTTACATGTACAGACTAAATGCGACAACAACATTTAACACTTGAGGCATTAATTCTCTTTGTCTTACATGGTAGAGAATCAAGAGTTTACAGATGAAGAACTAGGAGAGAAATTATATTACTTTAAAATTTAAAAATAAGCAAAGGACTCAAGCTGAGTTTTTTCATTTACAAAAGTTAAGAAGTGGGGGTGACTGTGGGAGTGGGGGGGACAGGGCAGGGGAGAGCAAGGGGGGGAAGATGGGACAACTGTAACTGAACGAAATAAATAAATAAAAATAAATAAAAAAGAAAGAGAGCTTGAAAGGGAGAACTGTAGTTGTTGCCTAGAGTTTATAAACAAAAAACGCATATCTATACAAGGTTAAAACACATTATTTAGGGTTACAAAATTCAAAGATTATGAACAAAAACTTTAAAATAGTTGCCTCTGAAAACTGAGACTGGGGTGAAAAGTGAGTGATCATACTTTTCATTTATTAAGTTGATCAACATTAGAGGTTTTAAGGTTTTAATGTGTTGCTTTTTGAAAGTAAAAGTATTAGCAACAATATTAAATTGAAGTCTTCAAACAGCACCTAGGAAATCACGAGGAATTTATTATTTAAAAACGAACCAAAGCACAATAGACTCATTAGAAAACTATGGGGGACAGGTTCCCAACCTGCCTTCCACCCTTCGCTTTTATAATTTGAGTTCTAAAGATCGCATGTTCCTCTCAGTAGGCATGTGAGGCAAACGTCCTCTCTCGGGTGGTCTAGAGCCTCGCCGGAGCATTTTGTCGGGACCGAGCGGCGTCACCATGAGGTCCCCGTGCCCGGGGCCTTCGGGGCACCCTGGCAGCAGGCTCAGGAACGAGCAATAGGACGCCGGGCACGGAAGGCCCAGGCTGTCTCCGAATTCGGCTACGGAGAATTCCCTTTCATTGAGATTCTCCTCTCATCAAGGTTATCAGTCCAGCCATCAACAGCGCCGCACCCTTTCATCAGCTTCACTTAGTAATTACAAAATATGTGCAATTATACAATATGCTAATATAGACATGTCTACAAACAGCCTAATCAATTGAATGCATTTTATTATTTCTAGCCTAAACATTTTGGACTCACATGAAGTCTCTGAGATCAGTAAATTATTCTCGACTGTAAAACGGCGGCCCGTCCAGCCAGAGGTTTTATTTGAATTTATTAGGCTTGCTACATTACGCAGCAAGCAAGATTGAGAAAAAACTACAGAAACGAAAAGGTGTCCTAGAGCCACGTTGTAAAACTCAAACCCTTCACTGTGGAGTCACTATTAATGTTAAACTAGGTTCTTGAGGCTTCTGGACTACTTTAGAAGCGTTATTCCCCTGGATGAGGTGTTCGCTTCTCATGTGCGTGTTTGGCGTGCATGACTGTGTGTGTGTGTCAGCTGACTGGACATCCACATTGCATAGGCACGTGTACGCGGTGTATATGTCTCCAGCTACTCTACTGGGAAAGAAGGAAAGATTTTTTTCACACCCACCAGGCCTTCAGCGAAACACCACCTTTGCGGGGCTGGAACCTCCCAGCACAGAGCAAGAGAGAAAATGCTCTGCCAAGTATTTGTATTTGAACGTGTTCAGCAGGAATGATCTACTTCCAGACGTAAGGCAGGGCTCTTACCCACCCCCAATGAACTCTTCCTGTATCCACAGTTTGGCAAAGTCTTCTCTGCAGTTGGCTATTACCCTGCACGCCATACGATTTGAGTGACTTGACGTTTTAACAACTGAGTAGTCTTTGGAGACAAGACCCCTCAAAACCTTCCCAAACAATGCCAGCTTTAGATGCTTGCAAAGATCATCTGATTAAACAAGTTTAAAACATTTTTGAAAAAATTTCATGCAGATTTAGACATTATTCATGGAGACTTGCCCCCCTACTCTCTAGGGCTAGATGTTTTCATCAGTCAATTAAACTGCATTTTAAAAAGTAAACTAAGTCCTGTTGTGTGGATCATGCAACTGTTCTGATAGCCTAAGGTGGGAAACTCCTAATGGTCACGGGAAGGTGCTGGCCTCCTGAGGGAGAACTACCGTCAGCACATGCGCAGATGAAGGGAGTGCGTGGAAACTGTGCTTAGAAGGAAGGCTGACGAGCCCTGCAGCGATGCCTCCCAAACTCGAATGCCTGTGCTTATCGTCTGGGGAGCTTGTTAACAATGGAGACCCTGATTCAGGGCCTGGGACGTTTCATGCCAATTCAGGGCCTGCAATGCGGGTCTTAGGACCCCACTTTGAAGAGCAAGCCCGAAGCACACTTTGTTAGGTGATTCAAAAATCAGTGCTAATTAAGAGAAAAGAAGCTGGTCGTTGAAGTCAACCATGCTAGTGAAGGGCTGGGTAAATTGTTCTCATATGACCTGGAAGTAGAAGAAAGCAATGCAAACGTATGTATACACACAGGCACACACATACGTGTAAACCTAATGTCTGAATTTCAAACACGTAAATATGGATAACTACAAGTTAAACAACTTAAGAAGGCATCTGACTACTCAGTCCACATTTCCAAATGTTCATATATAGCTCAGCTGTCTGGAGTTTTTTCCGTGTGGGGTACAGGCAGACCGCTTGCGATTCATGGTCCTATATATGGCATTTCTTCCCCAAATTGTCTGCTCCGCTTAACAGATCTGAGAGACGTGGCCCAATGAGAATGTTTTCAAGATCAATTATTGGAATTGTAAAGAAGAGGAGAAAGGAACACCTCCTGATGCTAAGCTGTGTGAACCTTAGGACCAACAATCATGTGGGGGAGGGCCCGGGCCTCAGAAAAGGCAATTGTGACAAAGGCATATTTTAAAGCAAGCAAATAAAAATGACAATAACAGGTCAGCTAGACCTTGAGGGTCTTTGGAGAAAATTTTCAGTGAACTTCAAAATATTTCTAGAAAAAAATGTCAACTCTACACACTTAGAGACACAGAGTTACACTGACCTCAGAAGTTTCTTTCTCCACTGGGTCTGCACTTTGTTGGAGGGAGTTGTTTCCAAGTGCAAATTCTTGCCATAGTTTCTAAAAATTTCCACATGGTGGTATAGAACTATGGCCATAATAACTACCCTAAAATTTAACTCTGCATTTACATGCATAACGTAAGAGAGATGTGTAAATGTTATTAGTTGAAATTATTATTGTCCCAGTTGTGAACCAGGTTAATAGGCCTAGTCAAAGAAATAAATATCAATGAAGCTTTGTAATATTATATTCAGTTTCAACAATGAAACAGTTCTTCTGCGGAAGGAATCAAAGACCTCATAATCTGGTTTTGTATTTTTATTAACACTGAAAAATATCTTTATAAAAATTTTAGGTTTCTAGAAGGCTTAAACTGGAATAGAAAAAAAGAGTTGCCTAAAAACACATATAAGTGTTCTACTTAGGGGGAAAAAATCAGAATGATTTACAAACCAATTAGATGCAGAGGAGATGAGGAAATAAATGTAAAAGCCATTAAAATTGTCTTTAAAAAGTAGTGCTGTCACAGTTAGTATTACAAGAGATCCTTAGTTATAATCACTCTATTTTTGTTCTTTATATGATTATTGAAAACTGTGTTAATTCTAGAGGTGTGATCAGCTGAAGATTAAAAACTGCACTAACGCAGACCACAAATAAATAGCCTGAAATGGTTAAACAACAAAACACAAGCCAGCATCGTTCAGATTTTCAGTGGATCCTGCCACACTCATATTATTCGTGGTTAATTGTCTATAGAATCAAACTTAGGTACGTAGTTCTCATTTCACAGTGTGATGGAATCGCAATCTTTCTATTGTCATGATAAAATCCTAAATTTAAGTGCTTATTAATGCATATAGATGTAATTGATTCCAAGAGATAATTACTATTAACAAGCTAGTGTCCAAGAAAGATATAAACAGATCATTATTAGAAAGCACAAAGAACTAATAGATCTGCAAACATTCATCTTCACTATTAGTGAAGAGTCATATTAAAAACAAAAATGAAATAGCTAGCCAGTTGGATGGACCCCTTTATACACAGTTGGCAGGGGTACAGATGGGTTTAACCTTTTTAGAATCCTAGCACCCTTTGGCTTAGTAATGATGCTTCCAGGAATCTTTGTGAATAAAATAGAGATGTAAATAAATTTTATGGACAAATATATTTAACACAGGATTATTTTCAGTAGTGAAAATTAGAAATAACTCAAATGTCCAATAATAACTTATGGGTCAAATAGGTTATGTCTTATCTATAAAGTAGGCTATTTTATATCAATTATGCTTTTCAATATTTTAATGACATAAAATGACAAAAATTATACTTTTAAGCTAAATAGTTCATTTATGAATGTGTATTAATAATTATATTTATATAGAAAAGAAAGTATATATAACCTGAATGTAAGCTCATCAATTTTTTTCTTCTTAAATCTATTTTGTACTTTGCCAGGTCCCCTTCCAATGCCATTTATAAGATGTAGTACTTTTCCAGTCAGAAGAAAACCCAACAACAGAATCTAAGTGTACATTATAGTGCTCAGAGATGGCAAAAGAATTAAGACACACGCATTATAGGCTGGATCTTAAATTCTACCAGTGTGGTAGTTCCCCACAGCAAGTTACTGCACTAACGTTTTTCAATAATAAGGCTATTTCCTGGGCCTCCTTTTCCAGTAATTTTCAGAACCTAGTTGTCAAAATTATTTCACCTATTCAGCAGCGTACTGAATCCATAGATGAAACATTTACACTTCTTCACCAACAATGTTAAAACTGCTGGTCAGTCATGGGGGAGGGCCCGGTAAGAACAAATTTGGTTTGTGCATTTCTCCTTACATTTTCACATCCTGATTTCACAGGGTTTCTGTAATGTGGCCCGGGAGTCACCATTACCTTCAGGTCTGGCTCTATTGCTGATTGCTTGCAGAAGTCCTGTGGCTAAGAAGGGACCCCAGAGAAACATTCCAGTCATGTAGGCACCATAACTTAAAACCACTGTTAAGGACTTGGCTTGAAATCTAACTTCCCGGTTCGGCTTTTAACAAGATGCTTGCAATGTAATGTCATTGCCTTCATGAGAGACAGCAAAAGAACTATTAATGACACTAATTAAGATGTGTGAATATCATTTAGATACTCCTCCTTGTTGCTTTCCAAGTACAAGCTATGTTACCTAACACATTAATTGGTAATGATACAAGTGCGTATCTTTCAACTACAAGGTCAGTTTTTAAAGCAGGACTTTTATTATTAATGAGCTTTAAGTTCCTCCGCAGCCCACGTAGAGATTCCATTAACAAACCCTACGGTGCTCCTCTTTAACCCGGTTCCAGCCACATCTCCTCTCACCCACCCTGAATATCACAGTATTGTGGGTTGGAGCCTTTCAAACCTTCATCCGGCCTTAAATATACCTGTTGTATATGCATCCGGAACTTACTGGTTTAATTGTCTGCAGTTATAAGTAAGCTCGTTCCCTGGTCTTTTTGACTAGACATGTCAAATCAAAATGCTATTTGCTTGAAACCCACTACCCACCTACCCAGCCTGTCTGCCTAAATGAGTTTTGTGTCTCTAAAGTAGGCTTAGAAAACAAAGAATACTATCTTATGGCCCCTATTCGTATAATGCCCTGCTTGTTTCCTTAAAATTCTAAATGGCATAGATTAGTACAGTGAAGAGAAAATTTTAGCCCCAGCAGCTCATGAAACAAAATGCAAATCGAAGGTTCGGAAAGTTGGTCCCTGCACCAGCAGATGTCACTTGCTCAGGATGAGATGACTCTGGCGTAGCCCACTGTCCCCCTCTCAGGCTCGCCAAAGGTAAAGGAGAGAGCCCGTTGTGAACCAGACCCCTCATATGCCTGCTTCCTAGTCGGCTTTACAAACATCTATGAGCATCATCGAAGCAATGGAAACCTGCATTTATGCAGCACTTGGAGCGGTCAAGGGTCCTCACATGTAAGATCGTGTATAATTCTCACAATGGTTATGGGAAGTGCGCACCAGTACCCCTATTCTCTCACTGTGCACCTACAAAGTTCCTCCAGTGTGATCACACACAGGAAACTGCTTGCTTAGGTACACGGCTCTTGGATGTCTTTCTACCCTCCCAAATCTCTGTAGGGATTCCTTCATTGTTCTCTGGCATTGAAATTGTGGAAGAGAAATCTTGGGCTTGCCTACTGTATTCCTTTAGAGGTGGCCTTCTTTTCCACAGTGTGAGATGCTTTCAGCACATTTTGTCTTTACATTTAATAATTATCCTCATATGGCCAGAGGCAAATCTATTTTTATTCATTGTTACCTGAGTTTATTGGATCCAAAGACATATATCTTCAATCCACGGAAGTTATCATTGCCAACAGTTTATTATTTGTTTCCATCAAGTTTTGTCGCACCCTTTTTTCAAGCACATTCCTGATATCTAAGGTAGCTCTTTTCTTCTACATTCCGTATCTACCATCTTCTCTCACTATTTTGTTTCTACTGATCTTTTTTCTGCGGCATCTCAAAGCATCTCAAAATCATGGTTCATGTCAGTGTTTCTACTTTCCACAGTGTCAGTTCTGTTCTTTATTGCTCTCAACACTGATTTCAGATTTACGATTGCTATTCTTTCTTAACTCATCCAGACCCTTCCTAATTTATGGAGCTCATAAGTTTTTTTTTATGGAAGATACAAAGCCATTTAGTACATTAAAAATAAATTTGCAAAGTCATTTCCAGAGATATTTTTAAGGATGATGTACCAATTACTCCGTGTTATATACTTCTCTCTCCTTTTTTCTAAAATAAGGGGATGTGTGTCCAGCGTTCCTGTTTGTCACTGAACACGGTATCTAATTCATCCTTGCTCTTCCTACTTATTATCCAGGAAAAACTAGTAGGAGAATCATTGGTAAGCCCAGGACACTAACAGAACCCTCCAGGCCTCTGACCTACACCAGGCAGCAGGTTGATAAGGTCAGTGCTCTGCACTGTTTTCGGTGTCCAGGCCTGCGTCTTATATTTGCACAGTAAGGATGGGGGTCAACTGCATATGTAGTATTTGGGAGGGAATGTGTTGCTTGAAAAAAAATCACATTTTGTGTGGTTATTGTTTTTTATACTCAAAACTAAACTCTGTACAGCTCGACCAAATCACAGCGTGGAGGAAATGCACACGCAGAAATGCAGTCAGAATACATTGAAGGTGGTAAGGATGCAGTCCTGCCACAAGTCCCTGGGATAGCGTTGCTGAGCAATGAGTTTGGAGGTTTCTCTCCATCTGCTCTGCTTTATTAATTGCAGCCAAGCTCCCCTGCACCCAGGTACCACTGCCCATCCTTTTCTTCTATTTTCCCCCTAAAGACTAACAAATGGCTTGAAAGGAAATTTCTAATGGAATGCGGGTGCAGATAGTATTCAGGTGACCACGAAAAGGGGCCCTCACGCAGCTCAGAGGCAGCGGATCCTCAGGCGGAAACTTCAGATTCAGAACACAGTGCCGAGGAACAGGCGGTGGGGGAGGGACGGCGCTGCAGCCCATCCTCTCCTGGGAGAGCAGAATCTGAGGAGGCTTCTGACTACATTTATTCGTCTCCATAGGCTTTGTGGTGGGTGGAATTTGCTTCAGAATTCTTGCAGTTAGTGGAATGTCAGTCTTGGTGTTCCATTTTCTTGGAGAATTTTCATCTTTTCCGATTCTTCCAAAGTATTTTGGAAGGAGTGAGAAGAAGCTGCCTCAGGAGCTGTGAGCCACATGCTATGTTGGTTCTAATTTTAGTCCTGAATCACTCAATTCAGTTGTGCGGATAAATGAATTGTCACAAACTATTTCCAGAACCAAACTGAGAACAATCCGCTCTCCTCCTCACCTTACAGTGTGAATCAGAGCTGCTCGGGAACAAACCTGGTTTCGTTGTTTTTCTTTAGTGCCGAATCCTGCCAATACGCTAACTTTCCACATGCATTAATCTAAAGCTTGCTTCTAATTAGGCAATAACTACAAATTAGAGGAATTCAGAGCATCGCTGCACAAGCAGGGGGTCTCCTCGGGCTGGAGACCCTATGGGAATTATAACCCGGACTGTGGCCCAAGCAGCCTAGCTTTCCCTGTGAAAACCTGGGTCTGCCCTTCTAATAGTCGATCCTTTGACCCTCCTGAGTGCATTCTAAACTCTCTTCCATTTTGACTCCAGGTAACGAAATTAAAACGAAATAAACCCATAAACTATATTGCTAAAAATTACGTGTGTTTCTTGATTTTAACAGCTCTTGGCCAGATCTTACACGTTCTTCCAGGCGAAGCAGGGTGAGTTGGTGCTGAGGCCCTCACTCATCCGCAGGTTTGAAGTCACAGGGTCGAGGACACCAGCAGCAGCCGGACGGACGGTCACTGGGACGATAGCGCAGGAGGCATGAGCTTCCCAATTGATGGATGTCATCCCATTGGAAGAAACGGGAAGCATTGAATGACACAGTCACAATCTTCACGTCTTCACAGAGGAAACCCAAACAAATGCCAACCACCCGTGCAGGTGCGGTGAAGGGACACAACCATACACCATCCTGTGGCCAAGCAGATGGGAGTCAGATGGTCGCAAGCTCACTGGCTGTTGGCACTGCTACGTGACTGCAACACAAATGAGAGAGGGCAGTTCCAGGGTGTCTAGGGTAAAGAAGGTAATGCAGACTTGTTCCCCTCTCCCCAGCTCAGATCTCAGCCGCAACTTCGAGCGTCACCCACGGTGTTGCTCGGAACAGCAAGAAATACGAATGCATCCAGGTGAGGGTCATCAGAAAGGAAGGCTCTAGAAACTGACAAGGTGAGGAAGAAGTGAAGGTCCAGTCATATTTGGATCCATGCTTCATAAGAGATCCATGCTTTTAAACTCTAAAATTCCAAGGCTTTAGAATTATCTTACAGATTTGGTAGTTTTTCTTTAGTCTGTTTTCTAACAAGTAAGTTTTTGTGAAGAGAAAACATAGCAGTAAAAACATCCAAACAATATTTCTCGAAGTATAGTAATTCCCACAAAGTTGTCAAATAGAGAGTAGGATAAGAAAAACATAACAAATGTTTCAAGATTTGCCAGTTACAAAATTGCTAACTGTGGAGGACTATATTTATTTGTTTGCTTATTTTCCAGGAAGGAAGCTATTATGTGTTCAAGCCATTTCATAAATAGAAAAAACGATATATCATTCGCCTTTTCTCCTTTCTTCATGTCACAATAAAAAAAAGCTAACCCCCAATCCAAAGAGTGTTTTGTAGGCAATGCACATTTTGGACATCCCACCCCCTGAAGAACTATTGCTATCAATGGCTTAAATCAAAAAAAAAAAAAAAAAAAAAAAAAAAAAAAAAAAAAAAAAAAAAAAAAAAAAAAAAAAAAAAAAAAAAAAAAAAAAAAAAAAAAAAAAAAAAAAAAAAAAAAAAAAAAAAAAAAAAAAAAAAAAAAAAAAAAAAAAAAAAAAAAAAAGAAAACCAAAAAGAAAAATAAAGGACCACTCCTCCATGACATATTTTTCTTAACTTAAAAAACATTTGTGTATTTATTATACAAGATTTGCTTCTGATAATATGGGACCTGGAACTATGATCGTGTTCAATATTTCTTTTCACAGAGGTAATAATCAGGTAAGATTTTTAGTCCTTCAATGATCTCAAAAGATCATCTGTCCTGTCTTTCTCTTTAATCTTATACACATCAGACCGATGAGAAGCTGTTGTTATGGATCTTCAGCGGTGCTCCATCGAACTCAAGGATGGGGAAAATCCATGATCTATCTGTCTTTGAACCCATGTTTTTCTTTTTGTTTTAATTGAATTTATTTGGGGTGACCTTGGTTAATAAAATCATATGGGTTTCGGGGGTACAGTTCTATAATACATTGGGGTGATGAATTCACTTTTCTTTGAGCCCTTTTTGTCCTTTTTAATACTCGTTGAAGATGGTGAGCTCTAAGGAGTGAAGGCCCACCAGGCAGATCTGCCCATACTCACTTGGGGGAAGCAGGCGACAGAAGCACTTTTCTGCTACTTTCTGCTCAGGTCTGAAGTTGTTTTGAAGATTACCTGAGACAGTTTTATTTTTCTCACGTGGCAAGGAAAATAATGCCCCCCTCCCAAAGATGTTCATGCCCTAATCCCCCTCACATGTGAATGTTACCTTACAGGGCAAAAGAGACTTCGCAGATGAGAGTAAGGATGCAGCCTTCAGATCAAGATAGTATCCTGCATTATTCAGATAGGCCCCGTCTAATCACACTCGTCCTTAAAATTAGAGAACGTTCCTGCCTATGTCAGGAAAAGACACGCGGCAGCCAAATCAGGGTTAGATAAATGCTGTGTTTCTGGCTTTGACGTGGAAGAAGGGGATAGAAGCCAAGGGATGGGAGCAGCAGCTAGAAGCTGGATAGGCCGCCAGATGGAATGCGGCCCTTGGCCATCTTGATTCAGCCCGGGGACACCCATGTCAGACTTCTGACCTGTACCACTGTAAGATGCTAGGTGAGCATTTTTTAAATGGCTAGGTTTTGGGTAACGTGCTATGGCAGCCACAGAACCTGTCCTTTAGAAAGAGTGAAGCTGAGCATTAAAAGTATGGGGCCTGAGGGAGAGCCCCTGGTAGAGCTAACCTGGAGCTCGAAACTGGCCTCACTCCCCTTAGCAATTCCACTCCTGGTGTTTTGTAGTAATAGTTGGGGAAAAAAAAAAAGAATAACCAACGTCTATTTCTCCTTATTTAATGATTCCAATTATAGTAATTTTAAGGAATAATTTTATACAGGATTTCCTCCTGCTGACAAAAGTAAATTAAGTGTGTGGCTTGCAGAACAGAGTCTGGCTCCGAGCTAGGCGTGTTTTCTTGACTTTGAAAACCAGGGGTTAGTAGTGGCCACTCTTCGCTTTACCTTACTCTGCTCCTTAGCACCTTATCTTTAGCTGTTCTATTCTAACTATTTGTTTTTAGGCCCCTCTTCTTCATTTTGCCATGACTTCTCAGAAGGAGCATCCACACTAATTCATCTTTCTACTCCCAGGGTCTACAGTAATTTCTGACTTGTCAAAGTATTTAATAATATTTGTTAAATAAATTATCAAGTATAGCATTTACTTATTTAACCAACAATTATTTCGTGATCCCCATCTGTTGGGCATGGAGAATAGACGAGTAGGAAATACCCACCGTATTCATCAAGAGCACATAGCCCAGTGGGTGAGACACTTTACCAAATCATCCAGAATGACATAGTTAAGCTTCTGTGGGCATCAGAAAATCGCTGTGAAACACAGAGGTGGACAACACGCTTTCTACCTGGGAATGAAGGGTCTTCATGATCAGAAACAACCCGGGAACAAGCAGCTAACTTTTCAGTGCCGTTACACCAGCACTGCCCAAGAATTCTTCGTTCTTTAAATCGTGTGTTTGATTGCGGTTCACTTGGTCAGCCAGAGTCCTAATCAGCATTGGTCATGGAAAACTGTTCGAACGGTCTCCTAGGGACTTCACAGAGTCATGGAAGGGAGCCATCAAAGGGGCCAGGAAAAGCTGCTTTTTGATACCAAGATGCCTCTTCCCGCTACTTCAAACAGCTGCTGGGAAACCTAGTGGGACAGAATGTATCTCACCATTTGGGGGCTTTACCTTTGCTCTGAGATTTTACCACCTTGCAATCAACTTACCTTCAAAGAGCACTGTTCTCAACCAGAGGGGCCTGGGCACCGGCTGGGAGAGGGGCATGTGTGGGTGGAGATTTTGCCTCCCAACCCCCCACCCTGGGGGTCACTCAGCAATATCTGGACATATTTTTGACTGTCGTAACTCAGGGACTGCTACTGGCATCTAGTGGATAGAAGCCAGAGATGCTGCCAAACACCCTACAGCCCACAGGACAACCCACGCAGCAAAAAATTAGCCACCGCAATGTCACTGAAGCTAAGCCTAAGAAGCTCTTTCTTAAGGTTCACACACTACTATAGAAACAGAATAATATTAGCATATCTGTTAATATGCATATGTATTTAATGGTATGTATTTACCAAACTAACATTGTAACTTAGAGGAAATTGACTTTCAAGTTAATCTATGTGTTTTTTCAATAACCAAGGTACTGGAATGACACGTGTTTTATGTTGTTCTAATATTACCTAGCGTTGGAAACCACACTCTCAAGGTGCTATGAAGCCCAAGTACAGGACACATCAGGGCGTGCAGTCTACAAAGTGGTTATAGGTGCCCCTCAGGTGAGAGGCTTATTGCCTTCAAACCTTAACTCCCCTTCTCAATGTTAAACTTGTGACATTTGGCCACATTCTGGATGAATATTCTACTAAAACAAAATCTATATTGCTCTCTCTGAATTAAGGACTCAGCTAATGAGCAAGGAGAGCGAGGCACTAAGGGACCCTCTATTTTTATGATGCACACTTAGCAACAAGGGAGCTTCATTCCAGAATAAAATGTCAAACCTAAAGTGAAATATTATCTATAATAAATGAGGCTCCTTGAGATTATTATGTAGCACATTTTCTCAGGTAATAAAGTCATTGTGTTTCACATGGCTTCATTCTTTCAGGCACAGGAAAAGGGAGGGGAGTTTGTTGGTGTTTGTGTTTTGCGCTTTTTTTGATGGGTTTCTTTCCATTCTTCTTGTGCCAAATGTAATGTTTTATGATTATTCATGACTTAGACAATGGTGCTTTAGGCAGTCAATAGCAATTATCCTTCCTGAGGAGAACATATAATTCAAATTAGACCAATATAGGCTTTCTCCCTCTCCTTTAATGTTTAGTTACCCAGTTAGATTTAAACAGAGTATACAATATTTAATAAATGATTTTCACTAAAATCTGACATCTAAAAATAGTTTAATTTTTTTGTTAGTACAAAGGAGTAAAACAAAATTTACTGTACTTAAAAGGTATGCATATCATTTAAAATGAAATACTTCAAGTTTACTCATTATGTTATTCATTTATGCCTGATGCCTGAAAATTGTATTTTGTATACTAGGCAGAAAGTATGAAAAAATTAGCAGGCAGTAGGCCTCTAAATAATTCTTCTTAATAAAAAATAAATTTATGCATGGTTTAGGTTTCTAGCTCTTCGGCTTAATAAAAGTCAAATAAAGATGATGGTAAATGTTATGGACTGAATGGTGTCCCCCCAAAAAAATCCATAGATTGAAGCCTTAACCCCCAATATGACTGTATTTGGATGTGGGGCTTTAACAGAAGTAAGAGTAAGGACCTAACCCCTACAATTGGTGACCTTATCAGAAAAAGGACTTCCGGCCAAGTTGGAGGTGTAGGTAGACACACTTTACCTCCTTGCACAACCAAAACAAGGACAACAACATATTTAAAAACAAAAATACCCAGAACTGCCAGAAAATTGACCTGTATGGAAGCCCAACAACCAAAGAATTAAAGAAGAAACATTCATCCAGACCAGTAGAGGGGTGGAGATGGGAAGCCAGGGTGGAGAGGACTCAGGGCAAGGCAGAGGCTCTTGGACCAGGGTAGGTGAGGCAGTGGCTCGTGGGCCAGGCCGGGTAGCAGAGTGGGCGGTCTCGCATTCGCATGCAGTTAAACTGGGAGGAACAACTGGGGAGCTATACAGTCTGTGCAACCCAGGGTGGCAGTGCAGGGAAACAAAGCCTCAAACCTCTGACTGAAAACACCTTTGGGGGCTGGGGCAGCAGCAGGAGAAACTCCCAGCCTCACAGGAGAGTTCATTGGAGAGACCCACAGGGTCCTGGAAGGTACAAAAACCCACCCACCTGGAAATCAACACCAGAAGGGCCCAAATTGATTGTGGGTAGTGGGGAAAGTGATTGAAAACCAGCAAAGAGCTGAACAAGTGGCACTGTTCCCTCTCGGACCCCTCTCCCACATACAACACCACAACACAGCTGAGTGGGTTGCCCCACCCTGGAGAATACCTAAGGCTCCACCCCTTACTATGTAACAGGTGAGCAGAGACAAAAAAAAATATTGCCCAAATGAAAGAACAGATCAAAGCTCAAGAAAAAATACAACTAAATGATGAAGAGCTAGCCAACCAATCAGATGGAGAGTTCAACACAATGGTAATCAGGATACTCACAGAAATGCTTGAGTATGGTCACAAAATAGTGGGAAAAGTGAAGGCTATGAAAAGTGCAATAAAGAAAAATGTACAGGGAACAAACAGTGAAGGAAGGGAAACTGGGACTCAAATCAAGGGTTCCAACCAGAAGAAAGAAATTCGACTGGAACAGAATGAAGAAACAAGAATTCAAAAAAATGAGGAGAGGCCTAGGGACCTTTGGGACAACTTTAAACATTCCAACATCCGAATCATTGGGGTGCCAGGAGGAGAAGAGGAAGAGCAAAAAATTGAAAACTTATTTGAAAACATAATGAAGGAGAGCTTCCCTAATCTGGCAAAGGAAATACACTTGCAGGAAGTCCAGGAAGCTCAGAAAGTCCCAAAGAAGTGGGACCCAAGGAAGCACACACCAAGGCACATCATAATTACATTACCCAAGATTAAAGATAAGGAGAGAATCTTAAAAGAGGCAAGAGACAAGGAGACAGTTACCTACAAAGGAGTTCCCATAAGATTATCAGCTAATTTCTCAAAAGAAAACATGCAGGCAAGAAGTATTCAAATTCATGAAAAGCAAGGACATACATCCAAGATTCCTCTATCCAGCAAAGCTGTCATTTAGAATGGAAGGGCAGATAGTGCTTCCAGATAAGGTCAAGTTAAAGGAGTTCATCATCACCAAGCCCTTATTATATGAAATGTTAAAGGCACTTAGCTAAAGAAAAGAAGATGATCAAAAACTATAAACAGTGAAATGACACCAAACTCACAACTATCAACAGATGATCCTAAAAAAATAAAAATAAAAATAAAAAATAAAAAAAAAAACTAAGCAAGCAATAGAACAGGAACAGAATCACAGAGATGGAAATCACATGGAGGGTAATCAGCAGGGAGGAGGAAGGGGTATGAGAGGAAAGGTATAGGGAATAAGAAGCATAAATAGTAGGTACAAAATAGACAGGGGGAGGTTAAGAATAGTATAGGAAATGTAGAAGCCAAGGAACTTATATCTATGACCCATGGACATGAACTAAGGGGTGGAATGGAAGTGGGAGGGAATGCAAGGCACAGGGGAATAAAGGGGAAAAATGGGACAACTGTAATAGCATAACCAATATAATATATTTAAAAAATAAACCTCAGTAGGCAAATAAATAAACCTCAAAAAAAATCATATAAAGAAAAGAAAAAAGAAGACATACCAGGGATTTGTCTCTCCATGTGCGCACAGAGTGAAGGCCAGGTGAAGACGTAGTGAGTAGTAGGACAGCTCTCTGAAAGCCAGGAAAAGGGTCTTACCTGAGGTCAGCCCTGCATCTTGGACTTTGACCCTCCTAAGTATAAGGAAATAGAGCCACCCAGCTGCGTAAGCTATCCAGTCTGTGCTGCTGCGTTAAGGTGGCTTGAACTGACACATCAGCAGGCTGTCTCTAGGGTCAACCAAGTTGATCTTTTCACCAAGTTTCAGACTCTCCTAAATTTAGATGAGTGACCAGTGACCTTTCAGAAAACCATCAGGCACGTTACCCCTGAAATGAGGACATTGGTGGCCTACTGAAGCCCAACGTTCTGCCCAGCTGAGCTCATTATGAAAAGTCATTTCGGTTTTCCCCAAATGCACGTGGAACATATTTCACCAAGAAGCACCAGAAACTATCTAAATTCATGTAAATGTAAATATTCATGAATCTAAAATTACCCATTCCAGCTCCCTCCTCAATGCCCGGGAGCAGCACAGTCTAGTGGAAAGACCATGGGCCCCCTTGCCAGACCAACTTGTGAGTGAACTCCGGTTCCGTTGTGAGCAGCTTGATGGTGTGGGGCTGACTGGCAGGTGTCAGTGTCTTCATCAATGAAAAAGAATAATAACAGTGATAATAATGTTGACCGTGAGTAACAATAATGGCCATTGGGACCTTGTGGGAATTAGAGAAAATGCCTAAAAGTACCCAGTAGTAGTGACCAGCAGCATACTAGCCACCCAAGGAAAGTGAGGCTGTTGTTATATGGGGATGTTACTATCATCTGATGCATGGGCATCTCTACAAGTGGGAAGACCAGAGGCTAGAAAACTGCTGGGTCCATGCAGAAGCATCCCCGAAAAGAGATTTGTAATACTAGCCCTGGCTGGTGCGGCTCAGTGGATTGAGTACTGGCCTGCGAATCGAAAGATCGCCGGTTCGAATCCCAGTCAGGGCACATACATGCCTGGGTTGCAGGGCAGGTCCCCAGTAGGGGGCATGTGAGAGGTAACCACACATTGATGTTTCTCTCCCTCTTTCTCCCTCCCTTCCCCTCTCTCTAATAAATAAAATCTTTAAACAAGAGAAATTTATAATACAAATTTAGGAGGTCATAGTAAAAAACCTTGAACAGAAAAATGTGAAGGCCTGAGAGGCGTGGTTATACCTCAACAGATACCCCTTCGATGCTTCAGCCCCACTTCAGCCTCTCCTGCTGTGAATGCTTCTGGAGCAACCGTGCGCTCTTGGGGTTGGGGGAGGGGCATTTACTCATTTGTTTCTTTGTTTTTAGACTCACAATATATTTTTCTTGCAGACATGTGGTTCAGACCTGTAGAGTCAACGGGATGACAAATGGTTGGGACCTAGATTTATTTGGAAAACACATTCAATTGGATTTGCAGGCAGACTGGATATGGGATGGGGAAAAAAAAAAGTAGTTGGGGGTGACTCTACATTTTTTGGCCAGAGCAACTGAAAGGACAATGTTGTAAACTGAGCTGGAGAAAGTAGATCTACGTGTTCTCACCACACACACACACACACACACACACACACACACAAATGTAACTATATGAGGTGATGGATGTGCTAATTAACTTGATTGTAGCAATCATTTCACCATGCACACATTTATTAAATCATCACATTGTACACCTTAGAAACTACATCACGCAGGCTAGATCTATACAATTTTTCTTTGTCAATTATACCTCGATAAAACCAGAAAAAAAATAAACTGAGATGGGGTGGACATTTTAGGGGGGAAGATCGGGGTTTGGGGAGGAAGACCTGGGTTTTTCTGGAGGTTACGTAAAAATCAGAACTGTCTTGGAACTGCCGCAACAGCGTGTGAGGGGGGCGGGGGGGGCGGGCGTTCAGGCTGAGGAGCTGCGCAGGCAGTAAATCTGCCGGCTCTGCAGGTCCTGCTGGGGAACTGGACGTGACCCTACAGGCAACAGGGAGGAAATGGAGGCCTGAAATATAGAAGAACAAGGTGCTTCGGGGACTAATCTACACCAGCGTTTTCTTTGAGACCAGACCATTAGCTTCCTGATGGCGTCTATGTTTTTTATTGTTGCTGCTTTATTTTGTTTGATAATCCCTAGAAAAGAGCTTTACCTGCTATTTTCACTTAACAATTCTACAAGAAAATAGATTTAGTGACACACTTTTTTTTTGGCCTGGCCAAACTGCATGCCTGTAGTTTCCTCACTCAAAGGACATCACAAATTATCTCAGAGGGAAATGGCAAGAATTACAATTCTCCACTTTATCACCTCTTCGAACGTTGTGAATCACTCTTAGATACTAAATGACAATAATTCCACCAACATAGCTGACCTAATTGTAGATTGGGATCATGTGAAACTGTGTGAGAAATTGAAGAGTTACAGAGGTAAGTGGTGGGGTAGGAATGGAGAGAATTAAAGTGATCAGGACAGACTCGGGGTCTGTCTTAATCCTGCAGTCCAGGCACATTTGAGGGGGTCTCACTCCTCTTGGTATAATGGTGGGAGTCCCTAAGAAATTCTGATTGTATTTTCTCACTTTCTTGGAGCACTCTAATGCATTTTGAAGAAATCGAATAATAGTAGTTTATTAGTTCAATAAAAGCCTTGTCTTTCCCGGTGCTTTGCATGGACCTTGGTCCTGGTGACACCTCTCTCTTCCATCTGTTGAGAAAATCCAAATGCAGAGCCATTAGTGAGTACTGGGCAGCAGTACACTTGTGAAGTGAAATAACCTGCATTTTCAACCTATAATGTATTTTCACATAATAAACAAATAGGGGTCATCAGCAGGAGAGTGCCCACACCATGAATGTAAGAATGAGGCACTGAAAAAAATTGAAGAAGTAATAATATTAGTAATATTATTTAATGTATAAAACAAAATATGTCAAGGGTTCATCTTTAACTTCTTCCTTCTCATTCTGACCTCTGATCAGTTAGCAACAACTTGCCATTCTAATTAGCAATATCTCTTCTGTCTGTAGAAATGGAATCTTTTAATAAGAGTAAGCATTCTCAAGAGAACCAATAGGTTACATCTCTCTATGGCTCTATATCTATCTACCTATCTATCTATATCGATAAAGAGATTTATTTTTAGAAATTAACCCATGCAATTGTGAGGCTGGAGAGTCTAAAACTTAAATGAAAGACCAGCAGACTGAAAACTAAGACAGGATTTCTCTGCTGCAGTCTTGAGATAGAATTTCTTCTTCTCCAGAAAACCTCAGTTTTTGTTTTTAAAGCCTTCGACTGATTGGATGAGGCCCACCCATACCGTCAAAGCCAATCTACCTAGAGTCATCTGACTGCAGAGGTTGTCCGCACATACAAAACATCACCGCAGTGAACCCTGGATTACTGTTTAATTCAACAGCCCTGTACTGGGGTTAGCCTAGCCAATTTTACACATAAAACTAATCATCACAGTTCTACTCAGTCAGCTTAGTCACTTACCACTAATTCTAAAACTAAATCTAATCTGCAGAACACGTTGTTTGACCTCTTTCTTGATTTAACCAGACATAGTTGTTCCAGTTTCATCTTCCTTTACATTATTTCATATATCATTTGCTTATAATGTTAAAGGAACATCACCAAGCCCATCTCGGACGTCATATTTGACCATACAACTTGCTTTGACCAATGGGGTGTTAATAAAAGTGATGTCACTCTGAGACATATTGTATGGTCCCCGGGCCTATAATTGTTCTTCACCCCCTGCTACAAGATTAATAAATCCCAGAGAGAGGCTGCCCTGCCAGCCTGGGTTCTGGAGTGAAGAACGAGGCTGGAGAAAAGTTAGAAAAAAAAGAGAAATTGAGAGAGACTTGTATATAAGAAATACATCTATTTTCTTATAAGCCACTAATATTTTTGTATTGGTTGTTACCTCAGAATAGTTTAATGAAAACTGATTTGTACAAGCAGGCGCTCACACATTTGGTGAATGATAACATGAGTGAATGGATGAAGTTGAAGTTCACTTCTCCTGAAATGCCTTTTTTTTTTGCCATTCTCTGCCTATTGAAATTCCAATCATCCTTCAAAGAATAGCTCAATAGCCATCTCCTGTGGTTTCCAGCTGCAATTGATGTTTCTCAGTTCAAAAGTCTGTTTTGCATTTGAGATCCTCTCCTTCCAATAGATATTCAGGAGCAAAATTGCTGGTCAAATAGAAGCATTGCTGTTTGTGTCTCTAAATACTTAATCCATCTTTGATTTCCAGTGACTTGTTTGTTTCCAAGCGAGTTGTTAGCTCCCCAGCTACGTCTCCATTGTACTTCCCGCGTAACAAGCACAGGTCCCAGTAAATGCGTGTTGGTGGCGAAGTCAGAAAGAGCGTTAGGAAGCAGTACAACCTTACAGAGGATGGCACCCAGCCATTGTCTGGTGAACTGCCCTGGAGGCTTGGGTGAAATACAAAGGTAACATATGATGCCATAGCGGACTGCAGAAAAAACCAGAAGTCAAACACCCGGGTGAAACATTGGGCATGTTTTTGTTGCTGAGAAAGCTAGGTGCGAGTATCAGTAAAGCTTCTATTCAATACATAAGAAACGTCAGGCACTCTAGGGCCATGACTTACTGCCATATTGCAACAACCGACTTTTGCATTTGGGGAAACTGACATGTAAAGAGTTTAAATTATTTTTCTATGGTCACTCTTAGAAGAAGCGGTAGAGCCAGAAATTAAGCTGAGGGGTGCCTCAGTCCGGAACTCAGACTTTCACCCAATACTGCTTTCCTAAGGTCATCTGGAAAGATCATTTTGAACGCTAAGCCTTCTGCACTGTAACCCCTCTCAACAGAATGCTTGTCCCCACCAAGGTGTTTATTGAAGTGCCACCCAAAGGTGTTGTCCTTGCCCCTGCTCAAATGCAGAACACAGCAGAGTAGTCACCCGCACAATATCTAGAAAAGTGACTTTATTGAGACAGGAGTTGGCCAAAACATCATTGAATTGTAAACTTAAAAAGGATACAGTTTATGATATGTAAGTTATATCACAACAGAGCTCATAGAAAAATTACTGTCTAATGATCCAAAAATAGGTAATAAAATTGCATGTAAATATATCAAAATAACATATAATAAACATATCAACAAGCAAAGATTATATTCTTTTTCAAATACCAGCTGAGCCGTGGCATTTTTATTTTAATAATAAATATGATAATCACAAATTATTTATATTCAGCTCCAGTTGTACAGCCAACTGTCCTACTGTGCAGTTAATAAAGCTGACTTTTTCTAAGTGTACTCCCTCAAATTTTTTTGCCAGATCAAACCGATTTCCTCTAATTTAAGACAAGGAATAAGGTGATTTTTATGCATTATGGAATCGTGAATGCCGGTTCAATTATCTATGTCTATGGACGTTGGAGCAAACTGAGCATTTTATACCCGTGCCTAATCTCCAGCGCCCATTTCAGACAGAAGTTCTGCTCTACAGAGAGTGTTCACACAGAAAATCCATTTTCTCTTCCTTGAACTCCACTGTCTGCTGCACAGTGTTCTTCAAATGTCATGGACAGAAAAACGTTCTGTGCTTCACGAGTTGACATTCCACCTATATTTTAGTGACAACATTTTTTAACACTTCTCATAGGAACGCACTAAAAATTTATTGATGTGTGTATCCACAGCCAGTATGAGCCACGTGAGAGTCATAGGCAAAAAATTAATTGAGTGCTTCTCTCTCTCTTTTTTTTTTTTTTTGAGTGCTTCTTCAGTAATAGTCTTTAAATATTTTTAAACAGTTATTTAGATGAAAGACTGACAGGAAAAGTAAAAATGGATAAAGAACTGCTTCACTTTACCACCAGTCCCTTAGATCTCAGGTCAGATTTACATACCCCATTCAGTGTAAAAATACATGTAATATTTTAAACGTCTGCAGCTGATCTCATCTGATCCTTATTTCTTTAAAAGTAACTAAGTGATCAGCCACTGGCCTTGGAGCCTCCCCATGGGGAAGTCACACTCAAACCTCGGTGTCTCAGTAATGTTTTCATACGATTACTGGCCCCTGGGGGGGTTTCAGCTAAATAACTTCCCCTGCCTTGTTACATTTCCAAATGCAGCACCCTTTGAAAGGTGGCACCCTTATTGGTTGTCCCACGAATCTGACCTTTATCCCAGCTTTAAATATATGTTTCATTAAAAGTTGTTACACAGTTCTATTGAACTGTAATTAACATATAATAGTTTCAGGTATGACACATAATGATTTGATGTGTGTGTATATTGCCAGGTGATTACCACAAAAAGTTTAGTTAATATTTATCATCTCACATAAATACAATTTTTTTTGTCATGAGAAATTTTATGATCCACTCTCTCAGCAACTTTAAAATATACGATACAGTATTGTCAACTATCATCACCATGGTATACATCCCCAAGACTCATAACTGGAAATTTGTACCTTTCAATCACTTTCCCCCATTTTTCCCACTCCCTACCCCCTCCATCTGGCAAACACCAATCTGTTGTGCTTCTATGATTTGTGTTTTTTTTTAAGACTCCGCATATAAGTGATATCATGTAGTATATGTCTTTCTCTGTCTGACTAATTTCACTTAGAATAATACCCTCAAGTTTTGTTCGTGTTGTTTCAAATGGCAGGGTTTCTTTGTCTTTATGGCTAAATAGTATTCCATTGTATATGTACAGCATAGTTTCTTTATCCATTCATCCGTGCAAGGACACTTAGGCTGTTTCCATGTCTTGGCTACCATAAATAATGCTGCAAAAAACATGAGGCTGCATCTCTCTCCTCCAGATAGAGATTTTGTTTCTTTTGGATATATACCCAGAAGACTGCTAGATTACATAGTGGTTTACTCTGAACTTTTCTGAGGAATCTCCATGCTGTTTCCCATCACTTACGCTTATAGAGAGCTGCACCGGTTGATGTTCCTGGCAGGGGTGCACAAGTGTCCCCTTTCCTCCCACATCTCTAGCAGACGGATACCCTTGTCCAAGAGATTAGGTCTTTACCTCTAATTCCACTACACTTGAGTTTTCTTACGAGCCAAATTCCATGTATATCAAATAGAAAGATGAGGTGAAGTATTATAAGAACTTAATGCCAAATTCCAATGAATCTTGCCTTGAATTCTTACTATCATGACTTCGCTGAATAAAAACAAAATTCCAAAAGGGAAATAAGCAAAGGGTCTGATAAGATAATCTGTCCTCCTGTGATTAAATATTCTTTTGCTGGTAATGTAATATTGTCTTGCTGCCGGCCTTTTGTGTTTAACCTCTGTTGGAATTGCATCCTTTCCTACAGGAGGCAGTTCAAGTGTCTATGTTGAAAACAGGACTACATACTTGACAATTATGAAGAAAAATGACTTGAAAAAAACTACCAAATTAAACTACTAGATTGTTGCATTCTAATATATTTATTATCTTTATACAAAAATATGATGTCCACTGGTTTTTAAAAAATATTATTTGTTTGTGACAAATCCCAACAGGTTTGCATGTTGTGACATTTTTCTTTGCTTGTATTATACCAAGTGCTATGTGGAGTTTCACGGTTCATAATGTGTTGTAACAGATGTCAATATGATCCAGAACTGAAACGATGTTTGTTTCCGAATCATTTAGTCCATTTCTTGCGGCTTCAGGTTGACCTGATGAAACAAATTCTGCAGATCAACTTGACCGCTTCAGAGCCTTTGAAAAGCTGACCCACTTATTTCTGTAGAAGGGAACGTTTAAAACCTGAGAACATGTAAGACTTTAAGAAAGTGAAGACTTTGTTAAGTGAAATAAGAAAGACTTGGTTTTCTGGAATACTGGATGCATCGAAGTCTTTCCACGGATTTAACATTTTAGGGTGTAATTCTGAGTCTTTACGCATTACCACTGAGCCAGTTGCTGTTGGCTGTCTACCACCAGTTAGCTGTGTGGAAAAGAAAGCTGTATAAAGAATAAACTCCGAGTCCTCAAAGCTCTTTTCCCCTCTTTTTTTATTTTAAGTGAGAATGAGAGAAACATAAACATTCTGGAAATAATTTATATTGTTTTAGTTTGTGGGTAGCTATTGATTTACTTGAAAACTTCTTTAATCTTTAACATAGTATTTATTGCTGGTTCTACTTCAAAAAGATGACGCAAGGGTGAGAATCAATTTGCAAAATCTATTCTAGGTGTCAATCAAAATGTTAATGATTATGGTTTTATAATAAAAATTCCATTAGCATTAATGTAAATTAGACATATCATTTTTTAAAGAAAAAAAAACCGATTTAAAAAATCTAGTAATCCATATATTTAGAAAAAGGCAATTAATAGCATGATGGAGAAAATAGGGTCAGTGCCGTGAGAGCTGTCCACTCACGCATTTCAGTAAGCACATCTGTTCATGGGTTTCTCAACTTATAAAACTCTGAGCTTTTAAACCAATATGATGGGAGAGAGGCAGGAAGTATATATTAGGATTCCCAGGTCTTTTAAACATGCAATTTAAAGCATTTCTCCCAAGCAATCAGTTTCTTTAATTGCCTGCTGAGTGATCTGGGATAAGCCTCACTTTGCTTACATACTGTTTTTATGTCTTTAGATAACAAAGACCTCTTTTCTCAGCACGTTTTAGAATGCCTTAAGTAGGGCTGTGTAATTTTAAGTACTTCACATGTATCCGACTCAACGACAGTGACTGGATGCAGGTATTTTTGAAATGCAGGTCAATTCAGTATTGGAAAATATTTTTTAAAAGGAAAAAAAGAAAAGCGTTTGTAGCATTGACAAATAATGAAGTGAGATTAGAGAAAGCAGGTGAGTCAGCGTTTCTCCATTAATTGGTGTAAAACTATAAACAGATTTCCTTTAAAAAGCTGAAGGTCACATCTTAATATTCTCCAAAGAGCCAATGGTATGTCATAAACTCCAAAAGTAGCAAAAGGAAAATAAAGTTCACCAAATACAAAATAGGGCTCTCACTGCATACAAAATTAAGTTAAATTAAGAAATTTTTAAATCCATCAATGAACTCAAAATGGGGGGCAGGCTTTGCATAATATATCATTTATTACTAATTAAGTATTATCTCCACTTTTGTATTTGATAGAAAATTTTTATAATAAAAATGACAAAGGAGAAAATCAGTAATATAAAACCCCAATATTTCAAGAGAAAATTAGTAATAAAAGATATGAAAAGATAATTCCAGAAAATAGAAAATTCATATGGTCAATAATCATATGGAAATATTAAGCTGCAATGGCAATCAAAATAACAAACAAGTTTTTTTTTCGACTGGTGAACAAAAAAAGTAAATTTAACATATGTTGGATTGTTATACATGTAGACAAATAAAAATTTTGTAAGTTTAACTCCATATAATATATCCTGAAATTAGTTTCAGGGGAATTTCACAACATATATTGAACATATTTATATTAATTTGTTTTATCCCAGCTACCTGGCTTCTAGGTATCTATTATATGGATATAGCTGTTCAAATGTGTAAATATATATGAAGAAATGTGTTCATAACATTTTTATTTATATTACAGATAAGTCAAAAATAACCTAAATGTCCTATAATAATATATAAAGTTCTGATAAAAAATGTTTATTTCTTGATTTGGAAGACTATGATATATTAATGAGTGAGAATAATAGGTTGTAGCATTGTATATATTATATTTGTCTTAAATACATGTATGTGTATAAAAATATGTAACATACACACATAGGTATGTTTATATATGGGTCTCTGTATGCAGAGAAATGAGAGGAGAGAGAGAGCATATGCGTCAATGGTAAAATGGTAGTGAGCATCTCTCTGTGGGTAGTTGGCATGTGCTCTTATTTACATTTTTAAATAATCCTAGTGTAGCCCAGATGACACATATAACAATTTACAATGATAAATAAAATGGAAAGTTGCACATATTATAATTCTGGTTATCTGCTCTGAGAAGACTGATAATACAATGTGACTTCTTATATCCGGAAGTGTTTGGTAGTATGCCAGGCACAAGAAGACCTGTTACTAATTACCTACTGCACAGGAAGTTGATTCAAAATGATATTACCTATTTTCTGATTTTAGAACATATGTACCTTTTTAGTTCTTTCTCCCCACAGTGGGGTTGCTAACTTTTTTTTATGACATCTGGACATTACATTATTTCCAACTGTACTTGTGATGATGGGCCATGTGGTCAGTGGAGATTAAGAGGTTATACTGGATTTTCTCCATTTAATTTAGATTAGTAAGAATAGATAATATTGGAGTTTTCATTTGCCTACGCTGAACTAAATTGCATAAACTCATTAGATATAATTGTCTTGAACTAGTGAGACAAAAACTGTTCACTGGTAATTCTATTAGAAGGCTGAGAGGGGATGAATGTTTGTGTCTCGCCCAAGTTCATACATCAAAGGCCTAACACCCCAACATGATGGTATTTGGAGATCAAACCTGCAGGAGGTAATCTACAGTTACCTGAGGTCATGTGGGTGGGCCCTGTTCCTTCAGGATTAGTGTCTTCATAAGAAGAGATACCAGAGAGCTTGTATTCTCTCTCCTTCCATACATGCAAAAGAGCACACAGCAGGTTGGCAGCTGCCTGAAAGCCAAGAGAAGAGACCTCAGGATGAAACCCACCTTGTCATCACCTTTATTTTGGACTTCCCAGTCTTCAAAACAGTGATAAGTAAATCGCTGTTGTTGAAGCCACCAGTATGTGGTGTTTCATCGTGGCAGCCTGGCTGACTAGGACAGAGGCATGCTCGCCTTCAGAAAGTGGGGTAAGAGCAGGAACCACGAGAGCTGTAGGGAAAGAGAGGCGAGAGAGCCAGTGAGAAGGTTGCCCAGCCTCTCCTGGACACAGGACCCGGTTTTAGTTTACCCATCAGGTGATAGATGGCAATCTACATATGGAAGTAATCGCCAGAAATACATGCATTTACTCTATGGGCATTGAGTAATATCAAACCAAATGCTTGTTATTGGCAACAAATTTCCCCTGGAATTAAGTGATTTTAATATACTTTTTTAAATAAAATAAGTGACCGATGTTGAGTAACGTTAAGTAACGTTAGTTAAGACTGGACGAGTCTAGGGCTGGCTTGAGCTCAGCGGGTACTTCAAGACTGGATGAGCCTATCCATCTTCAGAAATAGCAGTGGAAGAGGGTCACGCAGAACTGATTTGTCTGCTGGGTCTGATGTCTGATGTCTAAATAAATGTGTCCATTTTAAATGTGTTTTGCTCTTGAAAAGTATTGTCAGGACACGTAAAAGACACAGTTGATTCCATGCATCTTGTTTCTTTTATACTTACTGGAAATGTACATAATTTGAGTTGATCAGTTAATGTTAATCACTTGAGTTAATGATTTATAAGCTGATCTGACTATCAAGACAATACTTCTAGCAACATCTCTAGAATAAAGTTTTAAATACCAAATTTCCCCAAAGACCTTTTAGGTTATACTCTAGCAATTCAAAGGGTGACCATAAGATTTAAGTTCTTGGATAATTCTTTTATTTATATATACATTCTGTTTCATCCAACTCTTTCAGGGAAGGAATAGTCACTTTAATTATCAATTTCTTTTCTCCTCTTTCAACACCCTTCCCCCAAATCACTATTTGATCATTGACATTTTTTTTCATTTTTAGCTAAGTCTGTACTAGCTGACAAAAAGAGTGAAAAGTGTATATTCATGATAGGGATAGAAAACTGAGGAAGCAAATACAATTTTCTTCTCTAATGCTATAAGCTTGACTTTTTACATTTTGATCTACATTATTTCCTTTTCTGATTTTGTCTAATTCAGTATTTTTGTTGCTGACCTTTTGACGATGAGCTGAATCCATAGCCATCAGCCTTGTCTTCCTGGGCTCTTCCCAGAGCTGCCCATGCCTCCCGTCCACAGCAGAAGTCCTGTCTGCTCAGAGAGGTGGCTGTGCCGCCTGGGACTGGGCTCAGCCTGCCCTTCGGCAGAATTACCCGCTGCAGAAAAATGTGTGCATCTCCGCTAATTTGGAAAAGGCTCAAATGACCCATGGAGAGGTAGGTGGGGCTGAAGGAAGTTTTCTCAGAAGGAATTAGGGCATAAACAATGTAATGATAATGATGACTTTTCCTGCCTTTTTGCACAAATTAGCCTAAAGGGAGAAATGTAGAAGTAGATGAAGGAGTAGCGCTTTGAAGTTGAATGTCCATTGTCTGCACTGGAGTTGAATCATAACTGCTGCTTTTTCCCCAAAGTCACCAGGTTAATTTCAAACCCTTCAATGCTCACTAACTAAATTACCCATGCACTCAAAGTTCTGAATAATTTAAAAATATACGTGTGCTCTGTTAAAAACATATGCATTTCTCCTTAAGAAAAGGGAAGTGGGAGTGATATATAGAATTATACATGTGAATCCAAAGAAAACCAGGGATTTAAAGCAGAGAACTAGACAATGTTGAAATTCTATTTTTACCCGACTTTTACTACTACTTTTGGCCAATCCCCTACATTCTCTGACTTAGTTTTAGACTTAGTTTCTCATTTAAAATGAGGCTTATGAACTTTCTCAGAAGGCAATATACAATTTATTCAGCCTTAGCTAATATTAGTCAGTCACTTCATGACAAAAAAAAAAGAGTCATTATTATTTAACAGCAAAGGGTGTTAAAAATTGCTGAAATCTATTGGAAATATTCTATCTGAATCTATAAGCCTTCCATTAAATTTTATTTAATGCCCACAGAGCAAATGCACAACTTTTAGCACTTAATCCTCATTAGGGATGGCAAAGAATAATCACCTTAGACTGAACTCCTGGGCTGGCCAAAAAGTTTGTTTCTTTGTTTCTGCACGATGGCTCCACTAGTGCTTACTTGTCTTTAACTCCATTCGAAACAATTTTGTTAGATTGTATTGTGACAGCTGTCATATCAACATGCATTTAAAAAAAAACTTACCAAAATTGGTGAATTTTTGTGTAGCCATTTTAATATTGAAGATGGAAGAAAATACGCACTATTTTTGGCACATTTGCTGTATTATTTTGAGAAAGGTAAAAACGCAACTGAAATGTACAAAAAAGATTTGTGCAGTGTGTGGAGAAGGTTCTGTGACTATCAAACGAGTCAAAAGTGGTTTGCGAAGTTTCCTGCAGGAGTTTCTCCCTGGATGATGCTCCATGTTGGGTAGACCAGTTGAAGTTGATAACAATTGAATAGAGACCTTAATTGAGAACAATCAACATTATACCATGTGGTAGATAGCCAATATATTCAAAATATCTAAACCAATAAAGTTATTGGTGAAAATGAGAAATATGTATTATTTTACAAAAAAAACCATATGGACTTTTTGGCCAACCCAATAAAACCTAACACATGCTGGGAACTTCAGATCGAAGCGAGGGCCAGAGAGAAGGGGCATTGATTTCCATAACTAAGTTTTGTGTGTAAAATTAAATTGACCTTAAAATATTAGGACGAGGAGTATTTTGGCCTCTCGGTCATTTGCTGATTTCATCTGGATATATTTCACTCTGCTACCCTTCAAATAAGGAAAGCAAAAACTAAAAAAAAGTCGATGAACTGATGCAACCATACGGAATTCTAGAATAGGAAACTATAGACAGAAAGTAGATTAGTGGCTGCTTTGTCTAGTTGGTGAACTGGGTGGGGAATAAGGACATTGGGGCTTCCATTCAGGTAACTAAAAATATTCTAAAATTGACTATGGTGATGCATGCACATATCTGTAAATATACTAAAAACTATTGAATTGTAGACTTTAAATGAGTGAGCTGTATGGTATATGAATTATATCTCAATGAAGCCCTTTAAAATTCAAACTAGCCACATAAAATTTTTGAGGTATGTTCTTCTTTCTCTATTTTCTGAAAGTTGTTTCAATCTTTCTGTCCTTCCTCCCATCCACTCTGATAGTCTATAACTTTTAATAAAAATAAATGTAGCTTACTTATGTTTATTTCTACCATCTTATTCACCCTACTTCTTTAGTTATTTTTTTCTTTTTCTACTCTCTTTTAATTCTCATTTGAAGTTCTTTGCTTTTTCTCACTTCCCTTTTGTTCCTCTCCCAAATAAGGTGGCATATTCTTTATTTAAATTGAACATAAACAGTTAACTTTAAAAATGCTTAATGGGAAATTACACAATGTCCTCTTTCTCTAGTAACAAACAGTTCTTAGGTTAGGTATCTTAGGCTCTGCCATCAAGATGTATATGAAATTGTTTCACATTTGAATTCTACGTTGCATCTGATTTGTTAACCCTTTGTGCTCGGTGTTGCTGCGTTTGTTTGACGGGCTCCGCATTGACCTGCGTGGACACATGCTCCTTTATTTTGCCCCCAGTGCTCACTTGTATCTCAGGTCTGCCCTTCTTGAATTGTGTTCTTTGAAAGTTTCTTTGGCACAGGTATTCTTGTTGATATGAAACGCATTTCATCCTTGTTGTTAGAAGTTTTTTTTATACAAAATTCTAGATTGAGAGTTACTGTTTGTAGGTTCTTTGAAGATATTGATCTACTCTACTGGCTTCCAGGGTTACTGCTGAGATGTCAACTGTTTCTCAGTTGACTTGTTAAACTTTAAATCGTGACTGTTTAAAAAAATAAATCCACCTGCCTTCAACATTACTTCTTTGTCTTGGGTATCTGTATTTTTTCTATAATGTGTACATAGAGGTCAATTTCTTTGTATTTATTGTGCTTGAAATTTATTGAGTTTCCTAAAACTGAAGATTTATCTCTCAACAATTTTTAAAAATTATGTCATTATATACAAAGTCTGGCACAAATAATGCCCCTTTTTTATTACAAAATCTTTTGTTACAAAATCATAAGCATGGAATTTGGTAACATAAAAATATCACACTCAAGCACACCATGTGACATTTTAGGTGAAACGTTCAAATTAAAACTATAAATTATTTCACCCATATTATTACCATACCAACCACACTCAAGCAGGCATTACTTCTGCTGGACCCTATATTTTAATATTGTCTATCCTTCCAATTCTTTCAAATTTGCTTTTCATTTAAAATGCCTGTTAAGTGACTATGGACCCTTCCATCCACCAGGTGTCTTAAGCTCTTTCTCATACATTCCATCTTTGTCTCTTTGTGGCATTCTGGATAATTCTTCATACATACAATTCACTCATTCTTTCTCAAGCTCTATGTAATCTGCTATTATGCATCTGTTTTAGATTTTATTTTCTAATGATTATACTTTTTTTAATTCTAATAATTTTTTTCCTTAATGTCCCTACTTAAGAACATCTGTTTTACAATCACTACGGTTACTATTAACACTCAAGCAGCAGTTTTCTCCCAGCACAGCACAGCTCTGGGGACAGTAAAGGACACATTGCAAGGGAAGCTGACAACCCATTCACTGCCCTTCCTCTCAGTTTCTCTGGCCTTTGTGCATTCTGAACTGTCCCTGAAAACACCCAGACTCGGACCAATTCGTATGCTGAAATCTTAACGCCCAGGGTGATGGTGTTGGGGAGGAGAGGTCTTTGGGATGTGCTGAGATCATAAAAATGGTCATAATGAGGTCATAACCTCATCGCGGTATTAGTGCCCTTATAAAAGAGACCCTGAGGGCTTAGGCCCTTAGGCCAAGGGAGGACACAGGGAGAAGTCGGTATCTGCCGCCCAGAAGAGGGCCCCCTTTCACTCACCCTGATCTCATACGTCCAGCCACCAGAACTGTGAGAAATAACTTTCTGTTGTTTACAAGCTACTCCATTGGTGACATTTTTTAAATAGCCCCCTGAGTGGACTAAGACAGGTACTTATATGAAATAAGACATTTCACGACAAATCAGTTGATAATCTCTCCTGGTCAGTGGATTATCAACTTCAATAATATCTGTAACTACATAGCTTGGCTAAATAAAAACTAGTTAACAATCTTCAGACTTCTATTTCCCTTCGGGCTGGAACCCTTTGTTGGAGAAGTTGTTCGGGGGTCTTCAGCAGTCGTGATGGCAATCGCCTGATACAATCATAAGGGTGCAGTGTCCCCCCCCGATGTAACTGCTGGAGGATGAGGTAGTGATCACACAGCTCAGAAACACACCAGCAAGAAACACTGAAGCGTCCACCAGCCCATGCTGTGTCATTTAAAAGAAAGTCTCAAACCATGAAAAACAATCATATCTAACAATTCCTTTGAGAATCTGTTGAAGAGGTGGTGGATAACTAGGAAGTACATCTTGTGCGGGATTTCAGATATGCCTGCAGCTGCCTGACTTCAGGGATTTCTCTATGGTCCTCTCTTTGCAATCTCAATGGAGAAAGCTAATTCCTATTATCAATTATAACTTCAAAAAGCCCATGGCATTTAAAAAAAGATTGTGTCTTTGGTAATGTACAAGTTGAGTCACATCCTTATTATTTTTTAGAGTTCTAGTCTCCTAAGTAAAGGGTGAAAAATAATAGATTGGCATATAGCAAGAAAAATGAGAACTTATGCTTGTACTTTTTATTATATCATTCTTTTTAAACTCCATATTTTATATGTTTATGATGTCTAGAATGTATTATAAAGTTCTTTAATGTATAAAATATATTGAGAGTTACAGGCTAGAGATATAAACATTAGGATGTTATAGATCTTTTAAAAATGCAATTATTCCTGCCTCATTTTTGGCTGAAATTTCAAAGGATTTTTTTTAAAGAAACCCAAACAATAACATGTAGAAGGCAAGAACCCTCATATATATGTATTCAGAATTGCCAATTGATTATGCAATCCTTAGGTCAAGATTTTAAAGAGTTAAGGATAAGATGAGACAATTTGTAGGACTGCTGTGGTGTATTTTCTCCTTACTTCATGGAAAAGAAGTAGAATTTCCTTCCCTCTCACTTGAACCTGAATGAGAGGGGTTTTAAGGAGATCACCTTGCATGCTGGTTTTTTATCCAGTGTGATTTGGAAGACACAATAGTTTCATACCTGAATCGCACTTGCAAGCACGTTGAAGACTTTGATGTTTGCCAGCACAGTGGACCAAGCAAGTATCCCGAAATTCTATGATAAATACTCAGTAATATGTTATGAAAGAATGCCTGCAATGGATGGAGAAAGATGCAATTTATTCTGAGGAGCCTTCTGAGCTCATTTCTTGTGCACCTCCACACCCCAGGCCACCTGCGTGTTTGGGGGGAGGGCTCCTGTTGGCCAGCCCTGACATGTTTTCACGTCTCTGCTTTCCGCAAGGGTAACAGATGGATCTTTGGGTGCAAACAGGATTTATTTCTCTATCAACTGAAAGAAGCCGTCCCTCCTCGTGTCTGCTCCTGGGCTTGCTGAAGTTCACAGACTTTCCCAGAGGACTCTGGGGGTCCTGAAGCTTTGTCTCTAAGTAAGATTCCAGTTGCCTTATGGGCCCTTTGTTCAAGTTTGGATTTTCCCAGGGACAGACTTTTCTAGGCAGCTCAACAGGAGCCACACAGAGGCAAGAGGGGCTGGAGGCAGGCTGATGGGGACGTCAGCTTTAGTCAGAATCCGTGCACAGAGCTGATGCTCGGAGAAAGTTACTGGGTGAGTGTCAACAGTAACAACTATAGTAGTTACAGAACAGATGCTCCTAAAACTGATAGGGATGTTAAGAAAAGAGACCATTAGAATTTTTAAAAATACAATCATTAAAAAGTAAAATCCAAAGGAAAGGCTTAATAGCAGATTACATATAGCTGAAAAAAAAATAATTAATTGCATGTATGAAGAAATTATCCAGAATGCAGGAGAGAGACAAAGAGATGAAAAGCAGGAAAAAGACTTTAAGTAACATATACTTTGCCTTTAAGCAGTCACTGAATGGGCATTTCAAAGAAAAAGCAAATTTGAAAGAATGGGAGAGGAGAGACGATAAATTCGATAAACATTATAAAAAGAATTATTTAAAAATAAGTCCTTAATTTCAGAAAACAATGAATTTCAAGCAAGAAAACAATTTCATTGTTTTGAAAACAATGAGTTTTTTTATTTTTCCAAGCAGGAAAAATAAAAAGCAACTGATCTCTCTACACACAGTCCAGTAAGAATGCAGGCTACCAAAGGCAAAGGGATGATATTGAAGGCAGCTAGAAGTCACTATTTTAAAAAATCACACTGAAAAGTATAACAATCAAACTGAGAAACAGGTGGCTTCTCAACAGAATCACTGAAAGTCAATAGGGTAGAGCAATATCTTCATGGTGTCAACAAAGCATAACTAACAATCTAGAATTTCATATTCAGAAAAATGTTTAAGAACAAGATAAAATGCATTATCAGACCAACAAGAACAGTGAGTTCACCACCAAAAAAAAAAAAAAAAAAAAAGGAAAGGAAAACAAATTATAAAGATTATTTTGCCTGTGTTTTGATAAATTAATGAAACCAGGAGGTCGTTGGACAGAGGTGGCTGTAATATTTTAATAAGCTCAATCTAAGTCTGTAGATGCTTCGAAGGTAAGAAATCAAAATCTAAGGAAAAGCAGTCACAAACACCCAACTAGGTTTTCCCAAATAATAAACCGCTTCTGCTGTAGCTGATCAAATCATTTTCTTGCTTTGCTTCTGCCTCTTAGCTGCGAAAATCTTGCCCCAAAGCCTACAGATGGAGTGCTTTGAACAATTTCCCCTTTGGTATTGTCTGATTAAAGTGGGTTTGCACTCAAATAAATTCTTAAAAATTTTAACATGCCTGCATTTGTCTTTTAATATTTGGTAGCTTCCATACTATGTATACTTTGCTTTTATCATGTTTCTAAGATAAAAAAAATTACAGAGTTTGTTTCATTAAGCTCCATAAGACAAGGATGACCATGCAATTTTTGGTTCAAATTAGAGTATTTTGAAAATATGAGAGGCACTGTTAATAATTACAATAGTCTGAAGCAGAAGTGTCTTGGATAAACTAGTACGTTCAGCAGTCCTACCAGAAAGTATCTTAAATCCCATTCGCAATCCATAAAAATGTTATTTTTATGTGTGCCATTTGTGAAAAGTGTTAGGAACTACTGCTGTCTAACTTTATATTATATGAGCGTACCATAAGCTACAGGGTCCGGCAGAAGTGACGCCTGCTTGAGTGTGGTGGGTAGGGTAATAATACAGGTATAATAATTTATAGTTTTAATTTGAACATTTCACCTAAAATGTCAATTGGTGAGCTTGAGTGTGATATTGGTATGCTACAGAATTACATGCTTATAATTTTGTAATAAAAGGTTTTATAATTAAAAGGGGCATTATTTGTGCTGGATCTTGTATTATTTTTCTGTTGGTGGGTATTTAAGTTGTTCTCAGGTTTTTGCGTGACAGACAATCCCGCTGAGAGCATTTTTGCACGTGCGTCCCCGCACACACATGGCCGAGCTCCCCAGGGTGTGTTCTAGGACTGTCACCACTTGATGAAGAGTATGACCACGTTCAACTTTTTAAGAAGCCTTCAATCTGCTTGCCAAAGTGGCTGTGCTCATTCATACCCGCACTTCAGTGTTAAAAATGTTCCATTTTTCCACATTTTTCCTAATTCCTAATAATATTAGACATGTTATTCTCTGTTGCTTTGATAAGTGTGAGTTTGTATCGCATGGTTTTTATAGGCCTTTTCCTAACCATAGTGAGCTTAAATGTTTTTCAAGTATGTGTTGCCATTCCTGTTGCTTCTGCGAAATACCTATTTATTTGTTTGGCTTATTTTCTTCCTGTTTATTTTGCTTATCTTTTTCTTATTGCTTTGTAGAATGTGTTCACATGTTCTCAGTAATACCAGTATTTCAGGTACATTTGCTGGAAATATCTTACCCCTGCTCATAGTTTATCATGTCCCTTTGCTTATGGATCTTTGAATAGGCAGATGTTTTTAGGATAGATGTTACCAAATTTATTGATTTTTTTCTTTATGCCGTGCGCTTTTTGTATCCAGTTAAGAAACATTCCCACACCCTAGAATAACAAAGATATTGTTCCCTATTTTATTTGAAAACTAGATACCAGAGTATGCTTTTCATGTTCAGGTTTTTGAACAACTGGGAACTGATTTCTGTTTCAGGGTAAGATGTGACACTAATTTCAGTTAGGTTTCCTTCCCTCACATTAATAACAAGTTATCCCAGTCCCACTAATTTCATTGCTCATCCTCTCCACAGTGATCTTGAAGGTCAGCTCTGCCGAAGATCAAGTTCCTAGGTGTGTGCGTTGTATTCGCATCCTGTGTTTCATGTCTGAATTTGCCCCCTTCGGGGCACTAACACATGGTCTGATCATAGTTTATAGTGTATTTTGATATCTGGTGCTTCTTCAACATTTTTGGAGTAATCTGAAACTTTTGATTTTCTAGACACATTTTAAGATAACTTTGTGAAATTTTCTTCAAAATATTTCTGAGACTTTTCATGAAATTTCATTCGATGTATAGCTGAATCTATAATAAATGTATATATGTAGGATATTAACTTTCACTATTAACAAACATGGCATATTGCTCCATTTATTTTAGCACTTTAAAAATTATTTTTCAATAAAACTCTGTTTCCTCCAAAAAAAAGTTAGGCATACATTTTACAAATTAATTTCCAGTTACTTTTTAATGCTTTTGTACATGCTATCACTTCTGTAAATTATGTTTTCTCATTCTCATCACTCTTGTTAGAATCACAATTGACCTTTCTATGTTGATCATATGACTAATAATCTTGCTGAATCCTTATTAATTAAGTCCAAAGGCTAGAAAGATAGAAAGTATATTTTCTCCCTGACAGCTAGGATCCTGGATGTGAGATGCACGTATTCAGCTGAAGATGTGTCATCTGCATCCCACAAGGAGAAGGCCACACGTCTACTGTTACTTCCGTTTCTGCAGGGAAAGGGTTGCGAAGGCTTTAGGGGTTCCTGCAGTAGGTATACCAGAAGCCCTGAGTCTGCACCCTAGCTTCACGGCATCCAAAGAGACTGTTGTCGCAGCTCATGGTGGAAGAGGTCTAATTCTGGAAACAACGAAACTTGGTATGGTTTTTTGGTTCAGCAAGTGGCTTCCTAATTACTCAGAAATATTACTTATCAAACACATCTGTTTTAAAAATAGTCAATTTTAACAGTCTTACAGCGTTAAAGAGAATCAACAAATTAAAATACATGTCCCAAACAAGAAATAACCTAGGACCCAGTTGCTTTAAATGCTGATCTATCCAACATATAAGAAAAAAGTAATTCTAATCACATATAAATGCTTCCAGAGAAAAGGAAAATATACTGTCCAATGGATTTTGTGATATTAGTACAGGGTAATATTAAAACCAGCAAGGGTAGTGTACAGAAAAGAAAAAGTGATTTTCAGTTTCGAACATATCCTTTGCCATATGGATAAGTACACATGTTGAGACAGTCAAGCTTCCGTTTCCAGAGATACACTTTTCTCTCTTACCATTTCATGGAAAGTGTGGCCTTGCAAGACTCTCAGCTTAATGTGAAATTCTCAGTTCCATCTCCCATCTTGTATGGGCCCAAGCATTATTTCCCATGCTTTCTTCTGTTGTTAAATAAAAACAAAAGGAAAAAAAATTGGCAAAGCACTCAGGGTAGCTGTAGCTCTCAAACTCACTGAAAAGTTTGTGTTTATTACCTTGGAGGATTTCACTTAAAAACAACAAAAAGTCGATCTAAGCTCTACTCAATACCAATTAAATATTTTGGGTGGGCCCACACTCCTGTATGTTTTAAAACCTCGCCAAGGTAATTTAATGTGCAGTCAGGGTTGAGAGCAGACTATAGACTTAGAGGTAGCGAAGGCAAGGAAAACAGTGCTTCTCTGGGGTATTTATTATGTTATCAAAAGCAGAAGCCATCAAAGCTGTTTCTAGATGGGGAGGAATCAGGAAGCCTGGGCCAACTGACCACATCACCTTAGGATTTATAATAATCAAGATTTTAAAAACAAACAAACAACAACAAAAAAAAGAGCCTAGGGCCTTATTCCAAATCAGTTAAATCAGAGTATCAAGGGGTGGGGGAAATACGTATCCAAACCTTCTCAGCTGACTTTAAGGTACAGCACAGATCTAATAAAGGCAACACAGGAATATTGGTGCCTGAGATTCTGAATGTGTATTTCAGCCAATGGGATTATCCTCTTAGGTCGAGGGTCTCTAGAGGGCAGGTCTTTCCCCTGAAGGGGAGAAATGAACCTACATTCAGTCCAGATTGGAAGAGTTTCCAGGTCCATCCATACTGTTGTAAAGGGTAAAACTTTCTTTTTTCTGGCCAAGTAGTATTCCATTGTGTAAATGTCCTATAGTTGTTTTACCTACTCATCTACTGATGGACACTTGGGCTGCCTCCCTATCTTAGTGATTGTAAATGATGCTGCAATGAACATAGGGGTGCTTATGTTCTTTTAAATTAGTGTTTTGAGTTCCTTTGGATATATTCCCAGAAGTGGGATTTATTTGACAGAATACTACTTGACTATAAAAAAGAAGAAAGTTTTACTTTTTGTGGTGGTGTGAGTGGGCCTGGAGAACATTATGCTAAGTGAAATAAGCCAGTCAGAGAAAGGCAAGTACCATATGGTTTCACTCATATGTGGAATCTAATGAACACACTGAACTAACAAGCAAAATAGACACAGACTCATAGTTGGAGAGCAGGCTGGCAGCTAAGGGAGGGAGGGTAGGAAGTGGAGGGATTAAGCAAAAAGGACAAAGGACTCATGGACATGGACAACAGTATGGAGATTTGGGGGGGAGGGATATAAGAGGACTAAATGGTGATGGGAAAAATATTAATACAAAAAAGAAAAGAAGGGGATATATAATGGGTACAGGAATATAGGAAAGTTAAAAGTAGCACTGTAGTCTTGTGAATAGCTGAAAAAATTAGGTCGCTAATATTTTTATATGCATATATATCAAACTAACTAGAGTGGGTACTATTCTTGGCAAGTAAAAATCATAAAATATAAATATTCAGTCTTAATTCTAAAAAAATAAAATAGTTTCCTCCTGGGACAAGCAATGAGGATTTCAGGAGGCAAACTTTCACCTAAAGCAATGTTTTCCTCTTCGCCCTGGGGTCCAGGTTAGTTAGCCTCAATTCCAAGGCATGGAGATGCCTAAGCATCCCCAGCGTGGATAGCAAACTGCCAAGGGAACCCCATTGTAATAAACCCTGCAGCTAGGTCTGGGCTGTGAACTCTGCAAGTACTCGTCTTGAGTCATAAACTCTATACTTCCTATGTCTTACCCAAAAAAGTGGGTTTCAGTTAGAACTATTTACCTGCTCTTCCACAAAAGAAAATCATGGATAGCCCCAGCATGTCTCAGTTCACTGTTAATCCCCTTACCCCAAGGGAAGAGTCACCGAAGCATAAATGTGAGTGGCAAGGGGTGAATGAACATGCAGCCCCTGCCCCTGGATTGTGATGGGCTTCAGAGTTATTCTGCAAGGGTTACAGAGCCTTCAAACACTCCATTCTGACCTTGACTTTCCCACATTCCCTTCGCTAACCACATTTTCCCTTTTCAGAATTGTAAGGTCTTTTCATCTTTGAATGGACTAAAGTAAATGGGTTAAATGGTGAGTTCAACAGGAAAAAGTTGTTGATGGTCTGACTGAATGAATGTAAGCGTTCATTCAAACGCAGTTGGAAGTTTACTTTGGCTTTTGTGCTTACTCAAAAATAAATAAATTCGATCCAAGAAATTTAGAAATACAAATTTTCCACAGTGCGCTGGTGGAGGCAGGTCAGGTCTGGTCAGCTCTATTTGTAGGTCAGTAATTGGGGCTAATTCTGGCTTGGCTCAGCACAACCGCAACCCTGGAGTGTTTAAAAATGCTCCGCGTTTCTATTTAGGGGTCAGAGTTAAAAGAAACTATGTGCCCAGCTTGAACTCTACATTTCAGAATTATAACGTCACAGCAGCCAGGCTAAGAACTGTCAACCTTGATGGAAAGAGAGAAGGGGCAGGGGGCGAAAGAGAGACTGACTCTGGAGGAAGTTAGGAGTGGTTGGTTCTAAGATTAGCTTTGCATCAAAAAGGGGTGGAGTGGTTAAGATCGATACTCAAACTCTGAAATTCTTGCATCTTAATTCTTAATGGAATTCACCATTTTTAGCATGCCACTGAAGTTCACTTGGTTTATTGGTTTTGCTTATTTTTCTACTCCGTGTTTGGGGAGCACCTACCAGGTAGCAGATGCTGTGACAGGCATCCTAAAAGCTAACAACCCTACCTTGCCTTTTAGTGGCTGATCTTTTCCGATGAGAACCTTCTATGCCCACAGAGGTCTTCTTCAAAGCAGCCCCCTTCCTCTCGCTTTTTGAATACCTTTGAATTTAAACCTGAGGCAGTTCTTAAGTATCAGCCCTGATTTAGATGCTTGGGGCTTTACTTTCTGGCCTTCTCACTCTCCTCAAGTAATTAAGTCTCCTAATGATAAAGAGGAATCATTACGATAATATTGATACCTGCTATAATCGCCGGCATTGTGGCTTTTCAATTTCCAGTATTTGCCTTGAATCAAGTAGCTCTGTGCTAATGCCACAGAGGGTCACCCGATGAAGGGGCCGATAGCTAAGAGGACAGCTCTACTTAGCATGCACGGAGGATTATGCTTCTCTGGCCCTGTAGAGCTAATCTTTCAAGTTGTCCTTTTTTGACTTTCTCAGTTTAATCAGTTTAATCTCATCTTCTCTCTTTTCTGATTACAAGGATTTTCTGTGGAAACCTCTCCTCCACAATAAAGACCATGTGGCAATTTATTCTCCTATTGATTTTAACATTTCTGTTCCCCTACCATGGAGCCAATAAGGCGGGGGTGGGGGGGGGAGGAGGGGAGGAATGGTGTGAGGAGGTTGGAGAAAGAACAGCCGGAGGAAAGAGGATGAGAGGGGAATAGAAAGTGAAAGCCCTTCAATACTTTCATTATTAGAAAGCCACATGCTCCAGTTATCTGAAAACCCTAACTACAGCTTAAATGCACTGAAAGCAGAAATGACAGCCAAATGGGAAAGTCTCTGTAATGATTCCAGTTAGTTAAAGACAGCTCTAACAGCAAGGGCTTCCCTCCCATGTTCCCACCAAAGAGATGAGAGCCAGGCAGAAGACACAGCAGACACACACACACACACACATACACACACGCATGCACACACACGCACACACACTCAGGAGCGCTCTTCTGCGTTCAGAAATATCCCATGCATCTAAAAAGATGAACCTCACAGCAACAAGGTTCCTCGTGGATTTTCTGAATTCTGCTTCCATTCATCCTCTGTCCACTCAAAGAAATGGGCAGTGTCTACCTGGGTCCCCAGAAGGGAGCAGACAAAGAGCCATTTGTCAAGAGAGGGGGAAAGTGGGGTTGGAAGGAAGGTTGGTGAGTGTGCTTTTGAACAATGAGTTTGTGAATGGTTATGAGACCACTCAGTGGAGATGTCCAGTTGAGGGTTATGTACAAGTTCAGGTTGCCGCAGACCAGTCTGAAGTGGGAGGCAGAAAACTCTGATAGGAACAAGAGTTTGGTGAGTAGATGCATTTAAAAAACAGTTGTGCTTTGTAGGTCAAGTTCAAATATTATATATCAAACTCACATAATTAGCCGTGTAATTTTTGAAGACTTTGGAAACTGTGGGAAATTGACCAACTTTAGGCTCCGGTCAGCTGTTTATTTAATGACCTGATGCCCACTGGAAAATATACAAAATTTAACAAAATTTTAGAAAGTATTCTTGTTCTTTAATAAAAAAGCTAAATATATTTTCAGGCATCAACTTTCTTTCTTTGTGGTCAGATAAAATGGGCCAAAAAAAGAAAAAAGAAGCAACAAAGAAAGAAATCCCCACAGGAACCCACAGATGCTCGAGGACTGAAAGGAAGCACTTCTTTTAAAATCCTCAATTTCTTTTCATTTGTTCTGATACAAACTACAACAGTCATTAAAAGTTTAGTGAGTGTCCCAAACAGTTTTATTTTGCAACGATTGCACTTGGTTCTAAAAACCATAAGCTCTAAATTTAAAGTAGACCGAATCACTGCCCTAAATATTTGTCTTCTTATATGGGCAATGGTGGGTAGGGCGGGGGTAGAGCTACAGAGCCAAGTATTTTGCACAGTTAATATGCAGTATTTCCACTCTCCCCAGTGAATCTTTGTACTCTCTCTTCAGGGTTCCTGGAGATAATGACAGACTATAGCCAGCTGAAAAGAACATCTGTTTTGAGAACTGTGAACTTACAGGAGCCATTTGTCTGTCTGATCTGTTCCCATTATTTTCCTCCCTATTTTGCACCATTATACTTCTCCATTGATCAAATCTATGCAAAATAAAGGAATTGAGAAAAACACTAAACAGCCATAATTTCTTCTTCCTTCAAACGGTTGCCCACCACCTTTCCTGTTAAATAATTCTGCTTGATATAAAACACTCAACTTTTTTTTTTTGTAAGCATGCGTTTCCCTTTCCCTTTAAATGAAAGCCTTTGGTTCACTAGGGCTCACGGCTTAATGATATTGTGGTGGAGTTAGCCCAGGAGAACAATGCATCCATTAATCTGCCTCATGCTTAATTGGTAACTACTGTATGAGCTGGCATTTCAAACACAGATTGCAAATGTACTTGAATTAGTTACTGTTTAATTGATACAACTGGCACTCAGCCTAGAGCCAACATGCAGCTACTGTAAAAAGAGAGAGACTTGAAAAGAGAGAGAGAGAAATACAAGGTATGATTGTGATTCATCCTTTATATGTTTATATCAATTATTCGTGGATCATAATTGCCTAGTTTTCCTGTTGCTGTAACAAGCAATAGACCGAAACAGGCTGCTCAAAATACCTGTAATGCTTGCTGACTTGTAAGAAGAGCAGCAATGATTCCCAGCTCCCTCTCCTCCCTGGTCCGCCCCTTGCCTTTGCGAGAATAGTTATGTATGTATGGCTGAGGTTGGGCTGCGCGATATTTCTAATGGGATGAAACACCTAAGAGGATCATGTGACAATGTCTCCAGAATAGCAGGGTATCGGAAACGGACCACTATCCTGGCAATCGCTCACCTTTATTACCCTTCACGCCCATATTTCTATGAACATATTTTCCATAGAAAAAAATTAACTTATTGAAATTAATGCCCAAATAATTCCGCTTGGGCACCATGAGGTTCAGAAACCCATTAGGTTCTACGACGTGTCTTTGCACGGGGAATACATCAATTCCAGAAATGCTGTGACGGTGCTGATGGCTGCCATTTATTCAGCATCTTCTACATACCCAGAGTCACACTAAGTGATTAGTATATAATGTCCCCTGTAACCCTCCAAATAGTCATGCTTTTCTCCACAGTCTGAAACTTGACTCCTTTGATTAAATCTATGTAAAGCAATGAAATTGAGAAAAGTACAAAACTGAACTTTTTTTTTTATCCTTTTTAAAAGTTAACCCTCTTTTAGGCTTAATGGATTTTGCTTAATATAAAAACACTCCACCGCTATCTGATTTTATAGTTGTATGCTAATCATATAACAGGTAATGGCTTTTTCATACCCAGAATTTATATAAAAGCACCAAACTTATTTTTGCCAACCTGCAGTAAAAATCCACACGTGGACTCAGTCAGAAAGCAGTTGCTGAGCACTATACATCCAGTGTGGTTTTTACATTGTGTGAAACTGATCTCAATATTAATGAGTTTCTAACTGCTGGCATTGAAGGGACAGTTTCTATTCCGTTTTTTAAAAGCATTCTTCCTAGGAGGAGGTTAGGGGGTAGAGGGATTGAGCAAAAAGGAAAATGGACTCATGTACCTGGACAACAGTGTGGGGTTTGGGGTGGGGAGCAGTGTTGGGGAGGGGTATAAGGGACTAAATGGTAATGGGAAAAATACAATGAAAAATTTTAAAAAATGTATTTGTTATATATTTACCTTTGTTTTGCTTATAAGACTTTTCTGTTGTGAATTTTTGTAGTATTTTCAATGCTGTTCTTGGTTTCCCTGACTTAAAGTGCTCCTGATTTTCTTCCTGCCTACCTGCCTCTTTCTTCTCAATCGGATTTGGAAGCACCTCTTTCTCCATCCAACATGTAACTATGCGAGCTAAATATCTCAGATCTTTTTCACTTGATACACTTTCTCTGTGTGATTTTATTTTATGCTATTGGCTCTGCCTGTACACCACAGGGACCTAAACTATATAGCACAATACAGAGAATTTTTTCTTGCAAAATGGAGAAATTTCCAATTCTTGTTTTACCTCTCAGATTACTCTATCACAATCCAAAACCCCATAATCAAAAGCTAATTGGACTTCTCTGCTAGGTCATCTAATACCAGCTCATAAACACATTTAACAATGTATTCACCACCTTCCTTGCGAACTACCCAGTCACCAAGTATCAGCCTGAGAGTCATTCTTGATTTTTCCCTGTCCTTCATTTTTCTTCCTCTCCACCAACCTGATTTGATTACAAGACTTAGAGATTTTAGTGTTTGTTGTCTTAATTTTCAAAAATAGTTCTCCTTCCTTGTTATCCCTGCCACTGTGTGGCTCAGATCTTTCTCAGGCCTCACGTGAACTATTGCACTAGCCAGCTTACTGGTTTTCCTGCCTCTACCCTCCCCTCACTGCTAGGCCATTCTGTAAAGAAGAAAGTGAAGCATGACAATGTTCTCTTTCTTGATGAAGATCTTCAAGAACTGTTGGCTTCAGGAAAAGGCCCCATTGTGTCCTGGTCCCTGCCTATTTCTCCTGTCATCTTTTTCCCATTTTCCCAAATGTCCTCAGCCTTCTCCATCTGATTAATCCCACCTCTTCTTCAAAGCTCAGTTCAACTGTCACTACCCTGCAAAGCTGTATTACTCTGGCCTTCCTTGGCTAAGCTAAGTGAGTGCATTCTCTCTTCCCTTAGTTTCCCATGCATACTTTATTTCAGATGCAATCATATTGTACTAAACCTGCAAGTTACTCCTGTAACTTCCTTGTTAGACTATAATCAAAACTTGACTTTTACAAAAATTAAAAATCACATTTTATTGTTTTAACTGTTGATTTTCTTTATATCTTTTTTAAAAAATTTACTGTTGTTCTATTACAGTTGTTCTACTTTTTCCCTTGTTGGTGTCCACTGTCCCGCCCACCCCCTGCCCCCTGCTCCCCACCCTGTTGTCCATGTCCATGGGTCATCCATACATGTTCCTTGACTAAACCCTTCCCTTTCTTTCCCCCCTTCTACCCTCCTCCACCTCTGGTCACTGTCAGTCTGTTCCTTGTTTCTATGCTTCTGGTTCTATTTTGCTTGTTTGTTTTGTTCATTGGGTTCCTGTCCTGTTTCTTGGTATCTTAGAAGAGATGTAAAACATAATGTTGAACTCAGTTTTATATACTAAGTATATAAATACTTAATATTTGTTCTCCAGTTTCTTTTCTTTTCTATTCCACTAACTGAATGATGATGGGCAAACCATATAGCCTCTTGATGCATTAACTTCATTATTTATAAAATTATCTCTAAAATCTCTGTAACACTAGCCTTCATACTTATGTTTTTCTTTCCATATTATACTGTGTAATTAGTTATTTGACAAAAGTTTTAATGGTTTACTGTTGAATAAAAATGATCTCAACATTCCCATTCAAATGTTCTTGACATTTATTTTCATCCTTCAATTCAATGTAAAACTGTGGAATTTAGTTTATTTATATCATGATTTTACAGAGGATGTCAGGTGATTTACAAGAATGTATCCTTCAAATGAAAAAGAGAAGGAGGAGAAGGAGGTGAGAAGGAGAAGGCAGAGGAAAATGATGGAGAATTCTGTTCAAAGAAAAGTAAATGAAGGGAAGAGTCAAAACTAAAAGCAAATCGAAATACTTGCCTCCACCATAATGAAGATACATAATTGTAATAAGTCACTTACAAATTGGAGTCTAAGCTCTCTGGCATCCAAAATGAAAACAGCTATAGTCTCAAAAAAAAAAAAATATCATGGGAGAAGCAAAGGTTTTCAGCACAAATTTCTAAAGTAAGTTTTTCCATGTTGAGCTCCACACACCGGGCACAAAATAATGTGCCAGGCAAAGCCTACACTCTTTAAGAAGGACAAGGACATCATTTCGAAAGTCCATAGGGGCAATTTCATGAGTGGCCAAGATATAGTCCAATTGTGTAGTTCTCTGCTAATCACGTTTGATGAAAAATAAAACCCAGAATACAAAGAATAGCAACACGTTACATCCTTCAGATCATCTAACCAAAACATCACATTTGCCCACTTTTTCATGGGGCCACAGTGGTACATTCCAAATAAAATTCTACTCCAGGAAATGGTAGTTGCTTCCCCCTCAAGATTTTACTAACATTTCTGTCAACACTATTCATTTAGCTTATCCTGACTCCACCATTAACAAACTGTGTGACTTTGAGCAAGTGAATTGACTTCTATCATTTAGTTTCCTCATCTGTTAAATGGGGAGGATAACACTTAGTTCATTGAATTGTTAAGAAGATAAATTGTAATGAAACATGTTAAATGCTTCTAGTGGGCTCAGCCAATAGAAAGTGCTATTATATTACATCGCATTGCCTCATATATCTCTTATATGTGCTTTATTGATTGGTATCAGCCCCCAAAATGCTTTTCTTTCTGAGAGCATTATGGATCACATATTGGCAGATTGTTTAAGCTATCACTAAATTGTGACCTTGGCTGCTTCGGTGATGCAATTCGTCATTTATTTAGAGACATGGACCCTGTTTTTAAAATTCATAGATATATAGCTTTATTCATGATCAATCTTTATCACTTTTTTGACAGAAGGAGGCCTCAAGACCTTTTATTTTGATCCTCACAGGCCATATGGGACTGGTGAGGGAAGATGAGCAAAGGGATCAGAGATAAGAAAAAAAACTCTTTCAAGACATAATCACCTAGTGGGATAGTGAAGAAAGATGGTCTATGAACCTGGAAACTTGCATTAATCTCACTTAGTGATACCCAGGTTTGGGCCTCCTCCTCTGTAATGTGAGGGCATTAGAAGAGATATTAAATGTCCATTCTAGTTTCAGGTTTTTAATGCTAACAATCCCAGTTTAGGTTGAGGTTAAATATCCTCTTAGATCAAGGAAAATAAATGCATAAAAATCTATATGTAGAGTACTATTCCTCTCTGATGTATAACTCTTATTTCCCTAAATTTCTTTACTCTGAGGAGAATTGATGATTTCCCAGTTAAGTTGTGGTTTCCTTTGATGTTTCTGAAAACTTCAATCTAATCAATCCCCAGATGGCTCGACTTCAAGTGTTACTTTACCATTTTGCACAAAGAACATCTTTCTGAGCGGTAGATCTAATTTTTCTGTAAGTATGCTCACCTCATTTAAGATGAAGGCAAAGCTGTTCATTTACTGGCCTGTAACTCCTTATGCCATCCTTACCTCTCATCAAAATGGCAAGCGTTGACCTCCAAAGCAACCTCATGGAGAACCTCCGCTCCTTCTTCCATAACCCTACTCACTCTTCCCCAATGATGAGTTGGGGTCAAGAACCCCTCCTTCCAAGGAGAAAGAGCTGTGACCCATTTCAAGCCCTAGGACACCGTATTGGCACAGCTTTCAAAGAGATGAACATGGTGGCCCCTAAACGTCAATGTTCCCTTTCTGGCCTGTGTCTCTTTAATGGAAAATGAAATGGTAATGAGGGCCAGAATAGTTTCCCCTTGAGAAATCCCAACCTAATCTCTACAGCTCTCTCTGTCTTCCACTTTGAGCCCTCTCGTGCCTCAAGGGGAAGCCCGAGGTCAGGACTGCAAGAGTCCAGCTGTGATAACGATTACAACTGAAGCAGGAGGCTTGGCGCCAGAGCAGACGCCGACCTCCTTTCCTCTTTTTCTCTCTGCCTCTCTTCCCACACATTTCTTCCCATCTCGGAAGGCCTACTTCAGTTCTGTCAGGCTGATTGGTTACATTAGGGACTCCAGGTTGGGTTTAGTGAACAACCATGTGGCTCGGGGACAAAGAATGTTCCAAGAACAGCTGACTCGCTGGAAGTCAGTGTTAAGGATGGAGGCCAACGCCCAGGTGAAAAAGGACGGCCAGCTCTGCTAGTCTGGGTCTTTCTCTTGTGACAGCATTTCCCTCTGGTGCTCACCCAGGAGGATTCTATGGCAAGGCAGGATTCAAATATTTCATGACATCACTTTAATTGCAAATCAATTAACATAGCTACCACGTGGTACAGTTAATTTTAACTCATTCCATTACTGTCGGTGGGAGTTAGCCAGGTTGCAGCTAGTTCTTTTCTATACTATTCCTTTTTCATAGTTAGTGGGAATAGAAGGATTCTTCTTCATTTTTAAATTTTATTGTATTTTTTCATTATTATCATTTAGTCCCCTTGTACCGCACTCCACCCCGTAATCACCATGCCGTTGTCCATGTTCCTGAGTCCTTTTTCCTTTTTGCTGGATCCCTCCACCCACTAACCTTCCACCACCCAGAGCTGTCAGCCTGTTCTCTATCTATCAGTCTGTCTCTATTTTGCTTGTTAGTTCAGTTTATTCATTACATTCCACATGTGAATGAAATCATATGGATTTGTCTTTCTCTGAGTGGCTTATTTCACTTAGCATAATGTTCTCCAGGTTCATTCATGCTGTCACAAGAGGTAAAATTTTCTTCTTTCTTATGGCTGAGTAGAATTCCATTGTGTAAATGTCCCATAGTTGTTTTGTCCATTCATCTACTGATGGACACTTGGGCTGCTTCCATATCTTGGCGATTGTAAATGACTTTGCAATGAACAGAAGGGTGCTTACATTCTTTCAAATTAGTGTTTTGAATTTCTTTGGATATATTCCCAGAAGTGGGATCACTGGATCAAAAGGCAGATCCACCTTTAATTTTTTTAAGTATCTCCATACTGCTTTCCAAGAACCCCTTCTCACTGTTGGTGGGAATGCAGACTGGTGCAAGGATTCTTCTTTTAACATCTCTGCCTCTTTCTTATCCAGTATGCAGATGTAGCAGAATCAGTTAAGAAACAATGGATGTATTTTTTAAAGTTATAACTAAACCTCATTGGTTTGGGATTTTACGCAGATACTTTCCAATCTTACGCTTTTAAAACTTTTGAATATTTTTCTTTTTTTAATTTTAATTGTTGTTAAAGTACAATTTTCTGCCTTTTGCCCTCATCCCAGCCCATCCCCCCAGCCCTCCCCAACTCCCTCCCGTTTCTACCCCCCCATTGTTATTGTCCATGTGTCCTTTATACTAGTTCCTTCAAACCCTTTCCCTTTTCCCCTGAAATTCCCTCCCTTCTCCCCTCTGGTCACTGTCAGCCTGTTCTCACTTTCAGTGTCTTTGGTTATATTTTGCTTGTTTGTTTGTTTTGTTAATTAGGTTCCTGTTAAAGGTGAGATCATATGGTATTTGTCTTTCACCTCCTGGCTTATTTCACTTAACATAATGCTTTCCAGTTCCATCCATGCTGTCGAGAAGGGCAGGAGCTCCTTCTTTCTTTCTGCTGCATAGAATTCCATTGTGTAAATGTACCATAGTTTTTTTGATCCATTCATTTACTGATGGGCACCTAGGTTGCTTCCAACACCTGGCTATTGTAAATTGCGCTGCTATGAACATAGGGGTGCATAGGTTCTTTTGAATTGGTGTTTCAGGGTTCTTAGGATATAATCCTAACAGTGGAATTGCTGAGTCAAAGGCAGATCCACTTTTAGTTTTCTGAGAAAATTCCATACTGTTTTCCACAGTGGCTGCACCAGTCTGCATTCCCACCAACAGTGCACTAGGGTTCCTTTTTCTCCAGAACCTCGCCAGCACTTGTTTATTGCTTTGTTTATGATGGCCATTCTGACTGGTGTGAGGTGGTATCTCATTGTGGTTTTAATTTGCATCTCTCTGACAGCTAGTGATACTGAGCATCTTTTCATGTGTCTCTGGATCCTCTGTATGTCCTCCTTAGAGAAGTATCTGTTCAAGTCCTTTGCCCATTTTTCAATTGGGTTGCTTGTCTTCTTAGAGTGGAGTCATGTAAGTTCTTTAACTATTTTGGAGATTAATCCCTTGTCTGAGGTATCATTGGCAAATATGTTTTCCTATACAGTTGGTTCTCTTTTTATTTTAATACTGTTTTTCTTTAGCCATGCAGAAGCTTTTTATTTTGATGAGATCCCATTTGTTTATTCTTTCCTCTCTGTCCCTTGCTCTAGGGGACATATCATTAAAAAATGTTGCTGCGTGAAATATCTGAGATTTTCCTGCCTATGTTCTCCTCTAGGACTTTAATGGTAATTATTACCCAATGAAATCATTTTCTCAACTTTTCTCACACTCACTATTCCATATGTAACTTACTTCTTTCACTGACTCAATAAGAGTCTGGGGGTAGATACCATAGGCTGTAATTACTATCTTCACCTCTATTTTCCAAAGCATATAATAGGTGCACAATACGTATTGAGGACAAAAATTAGTAAAAATAACAGAAAGATAATCACAGAAGAAACACAAGTAGCCAATGAATGTAAAAAAACAACCTTCTTCTTCATTAATTATAGAAATGCACACTGGCACTGCCCATCAAATTAGTAACAATATTAATGTATTTTCATATTTGATTAATTTTATAAAAAGAGTTATAGACAATTGCTGAAAAATAAAAATCTTTCTGGGGAGCAATTTGGCAATAGGTATTAAATATCTTTAAAATTTATATTGTCAAAGAATAATGACATGGAACAATTCTCGGTATATAATGCTAATTTTATGATTATTTAACAGATATTTATTAAAGGCTCACCATGTGCCAGGCACTGCTCTGAGTGGGCAAAGCAAAGTCTTTGTCTTCAAGGAACTTAAATGAAAGACAAAGTCAGCTAGTAATATGTGCTGCGAATAGTATGAACAAATGCCCCTTTGCCTGGGACAGTCCTAGCTGAAGGCTGCTGTCCTGGCGTAATTACTAGTGACAGAGTACTACAGTAGAGTGGTGGAGGGGTGTTATTCGAGGCAGGGTGGTCAGGGGAGTTCTCTCAGCAAAGGCAATTCGGGGGCAGAAGCCTGAGTATAAGGAGTGAGCCATACGACTGCGGGGAAAATCACTCAGGCAGAGGCGCATGTGTGTTGGAGGAGCTGCGTGAGGTGCGTGTGGGTGGAGTGGAGTGAGGAGAGGGAGATGAGAGGACATGGGCTTGGGTAAGACTGAGCCACGTGCAAACCTTGCTCAGACACGTATCCCAAGTTTCTGGAAACGTTGAAACAAGTTTAATGTGGGCTCAACTTTTTTTTTTTTTCCTGGCGATGATGTTAATACTACTCCCTGGTCAGCAGAATTTGTTACCGTAACCAAATGAGAGAATGCCATGCTCAGAGTACCTTCCACCCAAAATGAGATGATGTGGTCTTTTCTAAAAAGAATAGAGTCAGATCTTGACTCCGTGGAGGGTAGAACTCTGAGTCACAAGTGGCGAGAATCCCCTGGCCCATATCCAATGTCAAAGCCTTTCTCCGTGGCCTCCCTTACTTTTGATCTGGTTACTATGTTGGAAAATATTCTAAAGTCAACCTGAGCTTTCACTATGGAGATTAATTGGCCAAAGTTGTTGTTATAGCCAGAAAATAATACATTTTAAGGGAATTTATTTTTATACTTTTAAATTGATCCCAGGGAAGAATGAGAGCTGTGCAGGAGGTGAAAACTGGGCCATCACTTCTGTGCTCCTCACAATGAACCAGTGGACCGGGTTCTTTATTGGGAGGAAATTAGCCAAGAAATACCCTCCATCTGTACAGGTTCTCGGAAAGATAGCATCAGGGGTTTACACCTTCTGTTAACTGCTGCTTTCAATTTCATCCGTCTCAAACATTTACTGAGCGCCGATGGAGAGCTCCGTCTTGTGGGGCTGTTACTGGCAGCTGCGTCTGCTCCTGTCCTCAAAAAGAATTTTGGAAAACCTCACGCATCTTTAGGTTGCTATCTAAATTAATGATCATGTTAACATTGTTTTAAAAAGGATTTAATTTTCGGTCATTGTAACTATTGACATTTTTAAAATAAAGTGACTACCTCACTCTGAAATGTATCAAGCTAATATGAATATTAGAGCAATTTTTCACCTACCATTATCAATTAAAAATAGTTACAATCTCTTCAGGAGTCAGCAATTTTACATTATTCCTTCGTCTTCATAAACTATTTCCATTTTACATAATCATTCATCGCTGCCACTAATATAGGCATGTAAATTAAAGTATTTATTTATTATGTCACCTGGCCATTAGGATCTATGTACTAAAATATTCCTCTGCATTGACTTGTCATTAATGTTTTTATATTATCTCAATAAGTAACTTTTAAAAATAATTTTATAAATGCTTTCATTATAGCTAGTATGAGATAATAATAGCATTAAATATATTTCTAATTTTCATTTTTATAGATGTAAGTGCTTTGTTACAGTGCTTTCACTCAATTCCAGGAACTCTGTCTAAGTTCATGCTGAACACCACAGAGGGACCTATGGTCACTCAGTGTTTAGGATCTCCCTGCCCAAGGCAATCAGGGGAGGGGAGCTGCGACAGGAACACCACAGGACACTTCAGTCTCAAGCCTGCGTTCTCAGTTTGAGGAACAAGCACAGGTAGAGGCTGGGGATCTGGACATCGGTTCCTCATGAGCTCTTCATGCCTGTTTTCATGTTCAGGGGACTAGTGCCCCTAAGTGAGCACAGATGCAGAAGACTCGACAAGCATAAGATTTCCTCTCCTGAAGGAACTTACAAGCTAGAGAAGGAGGCACGCATTTGTCAGTTCATTTGCAGATGCCCAGTTGGGACCTTATATATTTAAGAGGCTGTCTTGGAAGGCATTGTCATGTGGGAGGAATATTGAAATGACACACGTATGGGCTCTGCCCTCAATAACCATGCAGTCTTGTCACGTGAGGAAGAGGGGCAGAGGTACTGTGAGCGAGACAGAGAAGCAAGAATATGTGAGTTCAGGAATGGAGAAGATATTTTCCCACCAGGTCTCTACAGAGGAGGTTATGTAGGATCTGGCCATGAGAAGATGGAGCAAGAACATTCCATCGTGGATGTGATATTAAGAACATCAGGGGCTTAAGGCTGGAAAAGAAGTTAAGACTAGGCCATTGGGGGATCTGCTGTTTATTCTAAAAACGTTGGTATTTTAAAATTGTAAAGTTATTGCAGCAGTAACATGTATCCATAGAAGAAAACCTGAACATTACTTTACCATCTAGAGATCTTCACTATTATTAATATTCTATGTATATTTCTCCAAACTTTCCATCTATACTCGTATTCCCAGCACCTAAAACAGGACACTGGTATACCATACGCACTCACTAAACAGTTCCTGAGGAAGTATTTTTGAAACTAAGAATTTTTACATGCCATTTAGTAGATGTTTTTCTCTTATATATTATAAAATATTTTCATGTCAATACATATATTTGTACACATCGTTTTAGTGACCACATGGCATTTTGTTATGTGGATGTGTGTTAATTTTCTGTTGTCACATAATTGTTACCAAGTTTTAGCTTTTATGAACAATGATACAAGAAAAAAATCAATTATAAAGTCTAATTGGTGGAAATATGCATGTGTGATTTAAGTGTATTCTAAAGATTATACCAATTTACACTTAAACCACTGCTTAAAAAATGTGTTTATTTAGCCCTAAACTCAATTACATTGGTGTGTTTTTTATTTTATCAATAATAAAGGTGAAAAATGATCTCAGTGTAAGTTATTTTTATTTGCTTTCTAGTAAGGTTGAATATTTTTCACATTTCTTGTCCATTTGTTGAATTTCTTTTTTTTTTTTATTTTTTAGTTTTCTTATTTTTTGTAGACAAAAGTCTTCTATGAGGGAGAGAAATAATGTAGTAAGAACTGCAGTTGAAAAGAAGTAATTAGCAGAGAGACTAGGAATGAATTAAAGAAAGAAAAATCAGGCAAAGGTAATAGAGGGCTTAGCTCTGGCAATGGCGAAGAGCCATTTGCGTAGAGTATTGTGGGCCCCAGGTGGGGAACGAAGCTTGGAGAAGGGAGAGGGTGGGAATTAAGACGGCATCACTCTACTTCTCCCTAACATTCACCAAGGAAAGAAAGAAGCCTGAAACTTGTATCAGTGTTGAGGACACTGGGTTTACTCTTAGTACGAGGAGACAAGCTCTACAGAGAGGGAAATAGAGTTGCCCTCAGCATCCACTGGGCATTGGTTCTAGGACTCCCAGAAATACATGGATGCCCAGTCCCCTATGTAAAATGGCTTACTAGTTGCAGACAACCCACGCACATCCTCCCTTATAATAGCTACTACAATGTAAATGCTATACAGGCAGTTGTTATACTACATTGCTTAGGAAATAACAACTCAACCGTTGTGGGCCTAACCACATAATACCTGTCAGCAACAATGTAAGGTTTTTTTTAAATAATTCTGATCTGACGTTGGTTGGATGCAAGGAGCCTCTGTGCAGAGTAGGACCTCAGAGGAGGTAGGAAGGAACAGTGCTGGAGCTGTTGCTGTAGGTAGTTAGCGAATATTAATAAAGGAAAGAGAGCAATGGAAATTAGACATTAAGCTTAATAAACTGGGGAACATAGCCTGTTTGCTTTACCAGGAAGCTACAGCTTCACACTCCAGGGGATTATAATGATGCTTTGCCAAGGGGATTAACATTCCTCCCTTCCTCCCTCAAGTACTGATTGTTGGGGCGGGAGGCGGGGGGATGCTTGACCATAGAGATCTGTCAGTCTAACTAGTGGTGGATGCATCAAAAAGGCCACAAAAGCTTGGGAAATTGATTGGTTATTTTGAAAAAGCACCTGGTTCATCCCAAACCCAAGCGAATATAATCCAAGGGGAACAGAGAAGTGTGCTCTCTCTCTCTCTCTCTCTCGCTCTCTCTCGCTCTCTCATTTGTTCATGACTTGCACTCACTCTGTGCACTCGTGCATCCTCTCTCCATAGCATGTGGCCTTTGCAGCCATGTGGTCAATGGCCACGTGGACTCCACACACAGTCTCCAGGCGGGAGCCTGAATACCAGCACAGCAATGGATTGCAGCTGGGAACACAAGCTAAACTAGCCACATGCTGGAAAAGACTGAGGTTTAATATGAAGTGGAAATTCTTGACCCTGGCTTTTGTTTTGGCCTTGCTGAGGACAAGGTTGAACTTCTTCCATGACAGGACAGATGGAGATGGGACATTGGAAACCCAGAGGCCAATTTCTTCCCAAATAACCCATCTTGCCACACCACAATCTCCTGTGCCTGGGTCCTTACAATTCTTTCCTCGTGATCCCTTGGAAAAGCCTGAAATCCATCAGCAACAGACCACATGTGGAGAGTTTAGTTCTCTGAGCCAGCAAAAAAAGAGACAAAAGGTGAAAATCGAGAGAATGGCACTGATGCTTCAATTAAACAGACCCATGTTGCCTGTGGTGGTATAACACAAGGCAGCATGTGGAAGTCTGCTAAATGGCAGGGAGTGTAAGTGATGGAGTTATGGATGGTGCAGCCATGTCTTGACCGGTGAATTCCTGCAGGGTACAGGCCATTTTTGTAGCAGAACGAATGTCAGCAAAGGCCCAGATACAGCAAAGCAGGGCAGAGGGGGTCAGAAGAATGAAAAATGGGGGTTCTAAAGGTGGAGCCTGGCATGAGGGAGTAGAGAGAGAGAACACAGGGCATGTGTTTCAGGCCTGGACCTTCCAAGGACTCCTGTAGGCATGTCCAACAACCAAAGCTACACTTAGAATTCTCAAATGCATTTTCACAGACACAGTGGCATTCACACCTTCCTCTGGCCCTATGATTTTTATCCTCATGTCACCAATGAGGGAACTGAGGCATGGAAACTACACATCTTGTCCAAGATCAGTAAGCATAAAGGGAAGAACCAGAACCAGAATGTGGGTCTTCAGACGCCTGGTACAATACATTTTTTTTCTTAACTAAACCTAATGTCTTTTATTTGACTCTGAGGCAGTTAGAATTCTCTGAAGATTTCAGAGTGGCATGATCAGAGCTTGCAGCTGATATTATAAAACCAAATATATTAGTCACTTTTAGTCCTTTGAAATTTCTCAAAGAATAGAGTAGAACTTTGCCTTGACTGGCATATTTTTATCTAGTTCAAAGGTTCATCAAAGTTCTTCACAGATTAATGAGTTAAAGTTTGCTTGCAACTGTGTAGGTAAACGAAGCAACCTAATTATGTCCTAGGCATATCAAATACTGCAGCTCACTTTGCCTAAATCTAATTTAGGTATTTATACACTTTCTAAAAATAGAAAATTGAGAATTATCCATTATCCAGAACTAGTCATTCAATTAACAAGGAGATAAATACTAAAGAGCCTGATCCCAATCATCAGAAAATGAGGGCACCGCGAGAGCAAGGACATAAAAGCCGTCTGCTGTCATAGCACACCTTGACAGGAAAGGACTCTGCTCCCCTGGGGTAAGTGGCATTTTGTCAACTCTAATCTCCATGCTGGGACCATTACACTATTAGTCTTTTCCTATGGGGTCACTATTATGCCTTTACAGATGGAAAACTGAGACAACATCTCAGTTTTCCATCTTGGGCAATTGTCTATAGTTTGCCCAAAGTGGCCAGGGTTCTAAGCCTGTTAGGTTGCAATGTGCATATTCATTCCATCTGAGTACACCATCCTAGCCCCTTTAAAAAGGAGAAGGGTTCCATTTTGTGTGGCATGGCACACTGGTTTTTGTTTTATGAGCACATATCAAAAGACTACTTCTAGCCAATCAACTTCATTGACAATACAAAATTACACTTTTGTTACCCACAGACTATGTATGTGTAAAACCCACAGAATTCAAAGAAAGAAATAATGACAGAATGGAAGACTCTTATCCTACTTTTTCTTTCGATGAAATTGCAAAAGAAGATTTAGTTATAGTAAAAGACAAAAATGGCTGGAATCTTTTTAAAATTATATTTGGTTAATTATGCTATTACAGTTGTACCAATTTTTCTCCCTTTGCCCTCCCTCCACCCAGCAACCCCCGCTCCCTCACGCGATCCCCACACCATTGTTCATACCCATGGGACATGCATATAAGTTCTTTGGCTGCTCCATTTCCTGTACTGTACTTTACATCCCCATGGCTATTCTGTAACTACCTATTTCTACTTCTTAATACCTTCACCTCTTCACCCATTCCCCACACCACCCTCCTGTCTGGCAATCATCAAAACCCTCTCTGTATCCAGTGTTTTGAACTCTGCATCTGACAGATTTCTTACCTCCATTTTGTTTAGTTCTGTTTCTGGAGTTTTCATCTATGCTTTCATTTGGGCCATGTTTCTTTGTCTCCTCATTTTGGCAGCCTCCCTGTGTTTGTTTCTATGTGTTAGGTAGAGCTGCTATGGCTCTTTGTCTTAATAGCATGGTCTATTTGTAGGAGGTGTCCTGTAGGGTCTAGTGGTGCAACCTCCTCTGTCACCCAAGCTGGATACTCAAGGTGTGCCCTTTGTGTGGGCTGAGTACATCCTCTTGTAGTTGATCTTGGTTGCTCTTGGCAGGTCAATGGGAGGGATTTACCCAGGCCAGTCAGCTGCAAGGACTGGCTGTGAACACTGACCACCAACCTCCACCCTCAATGGAGGATCAGCTGTGTGAGGCAGGGTTTTCCAGGTGGTGCAGGCCAAGGTCAGCCCCCCACCTGAGTTTTGCCCAGGGCCACCCTGCCTAAGCTATAAAGCAATCTGAGCTGGCTGCTACTTGTGCTGGGCTTGGAGATTCCCAGGTGAAGCCGAGCTGTGAATCTAGGCTGGCTGCTGCTAGTACCAGGTCTGGGGCCACTTAGCAAGAGGTGCAGAGGCTAGGGGCTCACTGAGGCCAGCTGCAGCTTGTTTGAAAAGATTTAAAAAGTTGTGAAGCATGAGCCAAAACTAGCCATTCATATGGAAAAGCCATTGTTAACAGCTAAGTTGAGCAGGATGGGGCCCCAAGGGACCTCCAGGGCAGGGCAAACAGTATTAGCCAGGTTGATGGAATTTTAGATATCGTACCCACCTGCTGGCTCTGAAGCTTTGTGGGAGAGGGTTTGGAAAAGGGACAATGGCCTCTGCCTGCCTTTCTGTCTGGATAAAATTGTCTCCCAGCCCTCACCTTGATGCCAGACACTTCAGTTTCTCTTTGTATGCCACTGGTGCCTTTCAAGCTGCTACCGCAGTGCTGGAGCTCAGAGGGAGTGAGTCTGATTAAGTCCATGTGTGGGTTCTTTATGGGGAACTGGTTGGGACTCCAGAAGTTTCTTCCACCAACTCAATCTCCACTGGCTTTTGAAGCCAGAAGTTATGGGGACTTATCTTCTTGGCACTGGAACCCTGGGCTTGGTGGCCTGGTATGGAGTTGGGACTCTCCGCTCCCAAGATACTCCTTCCAAACTTTTATCCACCACATGCAGGTGTGGGACCAGCTCATTCTTCATCTCCGTACCTCTTACTGGTCTGGCTGGATGTGATTTCTTTAATTCCATAGTTGTCAGAGTTCCATTCAACTCTATTTCTCATGGTCTGAGTAATGGTGGTTGTATAATTTAGTTGTAATTTTGATGTAGTTGTGCGAAGAGATGAGCCATGTTTATCTGTACCACCATCTTGACTGGAAGTAGATGAAATCTTTTATGCATTCTTCTCTGGTTAGGTGTTTTCTATATTTGCTGCTGATTGGATAGAGGCAAAAATTACCAGGTGAGGAAATATAAGAGCAATCCGTAGCTTCATAAGTGTGGTACTTCTATTAAGTGTATGCTAACACACCCTCTGATTTCTCCCCAGGGGCTACCTGAGAACTAGATAACAACTTCCATTGGGGGCGTGATAATTAAAAGGATAGCACTTAGCTGAATTCTTGAAACTAAAGGCTGTCATAAAACTGACTCAACTTTAGGGGAATTTGGAAACAATATAATGTAGAGAAAAGAAATAAAGACAAATTTTGGAATCAATCAAAACTGGATTCAAACCCCAGCTCTGGCATTTACGAGTTGCATGACTTAAATACCATTGTTAGAGGGGTCTGTGGCTCAGTGCTTTCATTCACAAAGTGACAAGTAGAGTGTTGGCTTTACAGAGAAGTGGGGGAGTGTACATAGGGTAACCTATAAAAAGCAGCTAGTTCTTTGCCTGGCATGTAGTAAAGGCATAATAAAGGTAGACATTTCTTAATATCTAGGGAGAAATCAAGAGAGAAATTTAGCAGATTTACAGTGTCTATGAAAATGTTCTTACATCTCCCAGGAATGGGAAGAGGAGAGGGGAGGAATAGACAAATAAATTAGCTACCAGTTCATATAACTCATGTTTAATAACAAATAACATAAAGAAAATACATAAATAGTTTTACACTGTATTAATCATGAAGTTCCAGTTATAGTTTATGTAGATGACGGTAAAACATGCATACTAGTTTATTTGAAAGCTTACTACTTTGTATTCCAAATCAATTTGGACATTATTTTATAATAGCCCACTTTCTTCAAAATGTAACTATTCTACGCAGCAACCAATTCCTAACCTAACAATATCTTCAGTTTCTGTAAACACTTCCCATTACACATTACATTTTACCTCCTACTGGAACAGCAATGATTCTCGGTGACTTTCATCACCTGTAATATCAGCATATCAGAAAACAATGTGGAAAGGCACGGGCACCTACATTTCTACTTTCTGTTCCCCAGATTAGTGCTACAATGACAGGATCGATGAGAAATAGACCTGGAAATCAGTTAATATAATAGAAAACCTGAACTTCAGCTGCAACCCTAAGTTAAGGTAGATTAGTAGTCATAAAACCCAGAAGATGATAACAGATTTCTCAAAATTACCTGTGTCCTAATCTTAAACTTCTTGTCTGAATTGGAATATCATTACCTATATGATTTCCACAGAGAAGTTATTGCTTTCTTTTTATTCTAATTCCTTAATAAAGGGATAGTTAAAACACACATTTCTGAAATTTCTGTTTCTCATTCTTTAGAAGAGACAGATCAGGATTCTTAAGCATCTAGAAAGAACAGAATGGCAATATCACACTGTGTATGCAGAGAGCTTTAAAGGCCTTGAAAAATTACATCTGGTTAATCTGGGTGGTTCTTTAGTGACAGCCAAAATATGAAATGTAGGTACTATGCATATATACTATATTAATCTATAAAACATATTCAACATACAGAATAAAAGAAAGAAAATTGCAGTGACAAAACTAGATATTTTTTAAATTGTTTTTTAAACCCTTTGCCATCATACCAAACCTTGAGGTAAATGTACTCTCATAGGGCCAAACTCTATAAATTTAGGAAATGATTCATCTTACTCTCCTGATATAACAATTTAAATGATGAAAATTAAAATATTGTATTAATGTGCTGTTTTCTGCAAGATAAGTGAATTTGCACGTAGATGCGTTCAATGAAGTTCAAAAGTAACATTAGTGAGAAAAGAACATAAATTTACTCTGTGGATAGCAATTATGCAAACTTTTTTAAAGAAGAATAAAGTGTATGATCTGTTCAACTAAAGACCATGACTTGTCCAATACACAGAAAATAACTTTTGACCTTGACCCCAAACTGGAGCCCCTGACATGCTTGTTCTTTCACACAAGTCTGGTGCTTGCCCAAGAAACAGCCAGGTTTAGAGAAGGCTCAGGCAAGAAATCGGGGTTCTGCTACTTACTGGCTGGGTGTCCCTAGGAAAGAAACTCAGCCATCCTGGGTCTCAGTGTCCTCAGATGGTAAAATGAATACAATGGCTGCTAACTTTTAAAGGTTAATATGGAGATTCAATGTAATGCATGAAGTAAATATACACTGAGCACTGCAAAGCACTCTAACACTTTAATTTTTAAGACTGTTCACTGTTGAGCCCCACGGAGCAACATCTAGTCGGTAACTCTGTTGGCGATGCTGAGTGAGAAGGAAGGATTTGGCGCAAATATAAACCTCGAGTTTAATCTCAAATTTCATCACTTTGCATACCCTCCATCTAACAAATTCACACATGGCTTCAAAGTCATCAGTCATCCTCCACTTTGTTATCAGCCCCTTTTTTGTATTGTTTTTATCAATTCAACAATCTCTTGTGGATTCTAAAGCTACCACAGCGGTGGTTCTTTTGTGTCCTTTTTTTGAGTTTAATTTCATTTTAAGGCATTAAATATCAAAATAACAAATATTTGTTAAAAGCTATACAATGTAAAAGCCTATTAATAACAAACTCTAACATTTCAGATGACCAGTATGTCAAAAAGATGAGGAAAAAGTGAGAAAGAGGGAGAAGGTTCCTGAATTTATCATCCTATACAGGGAGTCAAAAAAGATTCTCTTTCATTCTTAAATTAATGATTAAAGACTCAGTTCCATTTTTGCTAAACTTAAACTTAAGACTAGAGAGGGAGAACAGAACACATAACTCATCAAGAGCCAGAGATAAATATGTAAAGAAAAAAATCTGGAAGGAAATGTCCCAACATGTTAAAGTTGGAAGAGGGATTGCGTCTGAGTCATTGCATTGTGGTGCCATTTGGCTTCTCTGTACTTCCCGAGTGTTCTGTAATGGGCACATTTCACTTTCATGGAAAGAAAACAAAAATCTACAGACACTTAAAGTAATTCATGAGGGGCAGCCCGAGTGTACGGTCTGTTGTGCAGACTGCACACTGTGTAACACTAGGAGGCGCCCAGCCCATCAGAGTCTATGTGATGGGCCCACTCTGGCAGGTAAGACGAACCTTGGAGACAGTGTGGGAAGGTAGCACAGGAGATGGGGAAGCATGTTAGATAATACAAAATTTTCTGATCCTCTCAGGAAGTGGTCTCCAGAAATCTGATGCCACTCATCCTCGGAACATGCTCCTGTTTGCTCCACCCTGGCTTAATGGCAGGTGTGGGTGAGGTGCCTGCTGTCGATCCAGCTTCCACCATGGACAGAAGGGTCGTCCTGGGAAATTAATGGAACATAGATATTCTCCTTTCTCTTACCCATGTGGGTGTGGGGCAAAGCGGTTAGGCGACCAGCCTGCGGAAGGAGGGGCACCAAGCAGCGCCAGCCCCTGACAGTACCTAAGGCAGACCTGCTAGGACAGGTCCTCATGTCCCGCAGGGACCCCTTCCTCTCCGCCCCCTCCAAGGAGTCGCACTCCTCTTTTTGCCCAGTCTCTAGATTTTTAATTCCTTGATCTCTTCAAGCCTTCTGTCTTCTCTGTATGATTTTCCCAAAATTATTCTGCAGAGTCACTTTATATCTGAGTCATCGCAACATCAATCATATCACCAGGTTCCCTCTCAGCGACTTCACGCCGAACACAATGGTAATTTAAACAACTGCCCTAATGTAGCCTGAGTGTTTATTTCTTCCTCCTCTTCTGGGTACCATTCATCTCACCTGGGGTTAAAAACTGGTCATCAAACCTGCAAGTGTCTCTTCTCACACGGGCAGCATGAGGCACAGCACTGAGTGCAGGTCAGAACAACTTAGAATTCAGGGGCTTCTGGAATGCATCCAGCTTTTTAAAAGCTAAAGGCGCGCAGATTTTTGCACCCAGCCCCGTGGAAACTGCCCATTTCTGGACTGTATCTGCTCCTTAGATATGCTGTTTGGATGCCTAACCCAGGTCCACCCTCCCCTTCCGGTTCACTCGACAGCCCGCTGCCGGAGTTAATAATTAACAAGGTATCACAATACCTCTAACAGTCACTCAATTCTGTGCTCACCTGCCTCCCTGTCTCTTCCTGCTGCTTCTGAATTGTTTACACTCCCCTGGGACACAAGCTCCCTATAATAAATCATGGCACAAAGGCACACACTTCTGTGGCTCTAACTGAAATTCACAATTGGGCAAGCCCAGGAGGCAGTCACCTGGCTATTGCCCTAAAACCCACACGCACCCTCGGTGTGGCTTGAGCACAGGTGAGCATGAAGTTTTAATGAGACCTTAGCTGCAAATGCACGGTGCAATTACTGTTAAGATGGGCAAACATTTGGCCTGGAAAGAATTGCATTTTAAGCAATAGGGTTTCCCGATTAGTGGTTTCCAGCTATTAATTCAACCAGTTTGTTTATACATTCTGACAATTGTTCATGTGAAAGAGACCTGGGGATTTTATTTGACCACAATTTCATTATAAGCTAACAGTATGATATGGCTGCTAATAAAAGTTAATGCAAGTTTAGGCTACATTAAGTGAATAGTTCAAATAAAGAAAAGCAATATCCCCACTATACTACAGTCTTATGGATACAGGAATCTTATTTTTCAAAACCGAAATTCAGCGAGTACAATTGCACATGTAGAAACTCTGGGGTAGAGCACTTAAAACTGTAACTGTCCTTAATGATCCAGGATGTGTACCTAGTACACATAAAGAACAGTCATTTATTCATTGTCGTTCCTTTCTTCTTTGTTGGAGCGAAGTACACACTCTCTGTTAGGCTTGGTTCTAGAGACAAGGGTAACAAAGAATCGTTCTCTGATTCTAAGAGTTTGTGTTCTCCTGAGTGATGCAGACCGAGAGGCACTTAGGAGCATGTGGAATAAGGTGTTTGGGGGGTTTAGTAGAGCTCATAAAGCATCTACGACAGCCTTGCAGGCAGACCAAGGGCTGTGAAAGGACGCCACTGGATGAGTGACCCAGGAGAGGGAGCAGGACTCAACGTGGCTACAGCATCCGGAGTCTGAGAGCAAAATAAGGCCAGAGATCAGTGGGGAGCACATCACTTAATCTCCATGTTCAATTGGAGAAACAAATCAATAGACAAACATGTAGCAAAAGCTAGTATCAACAAACAGGTCAAGTGCAACAAAGAAGACATATGTACTCAATGGCTAACTGCCTGGAAAAGTCATGAAGAAGGTGATATGGAAATAAAGTTTTGAAGCTCGAGGAGTTGACCACATGAGAAAGAAGCGGATGGCACTTCATGAAATGCCACAGGAGCAATCAGTGAAGCCCATGGTACAAGGAAAAATGGGAGATGAGGCTGCGAAGTCAGGTTATATCCTGATTTCAACGTCTAACAAGATGTTAAAAGGAGTTTTAACTTCGGCCAGAGGAAATTAGAAATCAGCAAAGGATTTTAAGCTTCCACATGATGTTTCAGTTTTCTATTGCTTCATTAACAAAGCTCTTCAAAATTTAGCGGCTAAAAATAACAGCAATTTATAACTTGTGACGATCCCAGGGGCCAGTGGGTCAGTTCTCCCTGCGGGTTCAGCTGGTGTCTCGCAGCTGCGTTCAGCTGGGGCTAGAGATCCAAAACACCGCACTCATGTCTGGGACTCTCATGCTGGCTGCAGTCTGCAGGACTTCATTCTCCACAGCACAGGCCTTCTTCCTCCGACAGCCAACTCAGCCAACTCATCTCTTTCACTGCACAGTGACTGGAGTCCAAGAGGGAAGGTTTCTGGAGGACAAGCCTTCATGTGCCAGCTTTTATCAAGCTTGCAACTGCATCGTGTGTGTTGATACTTGATTGGTCAAAGCAAGTCACATGACCAACCCCAGAGTCAATGTAGGTCATGACTACTCAAGGGCTTGAATACTGGGAGATATGCTTATTGGGAAACTACCAATGTGACAGTCCGCTGCAAATGTGAGGAATATACCTTCCCGCAGAGTGGAGGATGGTGTGGAATGGTGTAAGAGGACGTAACATAAAAGCTATTTTTATATTCCAAGCTAAAGGTAAAGAAACTATAGTCAAGCAAACATAATAAAATTAGGACAGGCACCATAATTAAAAAAGAATAAATAGAACCAGTTGATGTATTTGTTGTAAGGGGTTAGGAATGGGGAGAGGAGAGACTAAGAGAGTTGTGTAGAGCAGTCTGGGGGAATTTTTAAAAGATAGCATTTTGAAAATGACAGCTGAAGTCTGGGAAATAGATTATGGAAAAGAGAAAAGAAAAAAATGAAATGAAATGAAAAGAAAAGAAAGAAAGAAGGAGCTCCTACCATTCACGACAGCATGGATGGAACTGGAGAGCATTATGCTAAGTGAAATAAGCCAGGCAGTGAAGGACAAATACCATATGATCTCACCTTTAACAGGAACCTAATAAAAAAAAAACAAACAAACAAGCAAAATATAACCAAAGACACTGAAATTGAGAAGGGGTTGATAGTCACCAGAGGGGAGAGGGGAGGGAATTTCAGGGGGAAAGGGGAAGGGTTTGGAGCAACA
>PVKU01001995.1:0-86925 GCA_004027475.1 Anoura caudifer
GAGTGCAAAAACCTAAAAATTATGGCTGACAGCTTCTAAGTAACCTAAACAAACTCCTAAAAATTATGACTGCCTGGCTGACATCCAACAGCTGGCTGGCATCTTCTAAGTAACCTAAACAAACTCTTTCCTAGTTCCCGGTCCCTCCTCTGGGTCACCTTAACCTATCTGACTTTTCCTCTACAGGTGTAGTTCAGTTGGTTGGGCATCATCCCAAGGACAGAAAGGTTTAATTGCTGTTTGCGGCACAAGCCTGGGTTGCCAGCCAGCCAGGTTCCAGGTTGGGGGTGTGGGAGAGGCAATCCACTGATGCTTCTCTCCCTTCCTTCCTCTCTCTCTAAAAATATATAAATAAAATCTTTTAAGAAGAGAGAGTGATGCACATTTAAAAATCTTGACACATACTGAATCTCCAAATTGTCTTCCAGAAAGGGTCTATCAATTCACATTCCCAACCCTGGCTACTGACAACCTTTTAAATTTCTGCTACTGTAATGCATGAAAATAGTACCTTTATGATGTTTAGTTTGCCTCTCCCTATTAGTGAGATCTGAAGTCTTTCCTCAGTGGGTTCACTGTTTCTATCTTTGGCCTATTTTCCCAACAAGTTGTCTTTTTCTTTGCAGGCTGAACATGAGGGATATCAACCACTGGTGTGGCATAGATGTTGCAAATAATTTTCCTAGCCTGTCACTTATCTTTTTAGTTTGTTTATAGCTTCCTTTTCAATTATTATTTTAAAATTTTATGTAATTAATATATCTTTTCCTTTACAACTTGCATTTCCTATCTTGCTTAAGTTTCTCCTACTCCCAAAGTTATGTGATTATAACATCATTCCAATATTTTGTTTCATTCTCTTCATTTGTATTTCAATCCTTGTGTAAGTAATTTTTGTGTGAGGTGTGAGGTATGAGTGGTACTTACTTTTGATTCCCAAATGGACCCCCAATTGTCTTAAGACTATTGGCTTGAAATTCCACCCTAAAATTCCCATTTATACATAGCCTGTTGCCCATAACTAAATCAAGAATTGTGAATATTTTTTACCCTTGACAATAGTGAAAACCCCAAAACCACTCCAACTTTTCCGACAATTCTCTAACTAGCCTCCCTTCTTCTAGTTTAGTTTTCCATTTACTACCTAGCATCCTGAGTAACTTTTTCAAACAAAACCATCTGTCTACTTAAAATCTTTCAAGAGCTTTCAGTTGTCCCTATGATAAATGCCAAACGCTTATCCTGGCCTACTGTCTCTACACGATTTGGCGCCATGCCTACGTCTTAAACCTTACCTCCTACTCCAATCAATACAGACTTCTTTTCAGTCGGTGTTCCCATTAACATTCACATTGCACAGAGCAACAAAGTCAGTCGCTCACGCTCACGGCTAAAAAGTCGCAGAGCCTAGATATGAACTATAGGGTTCTTAACCAGTGTGCCATGTGACAAAAGCTCTATTAAAAACGTATTTAAACACCTCACCAGAACAGTGTCTCAAACTCTCCAACTCAAGAAAACCTGCACAACGATACGAGTATTGAGTGAAGCAGTGCCCTCAGTCGCCCAGCTATTTCAGAGAACACACAATTACTCCTCTGCGCGGGTGTTACTTTCATAGAGACGTGTTACTTTCAAAAATACACACAGCATCCCACCTAGCACAGAAGAGGTAGAGTTACATTTCTCGGGCGGGTACCGGGACTCCCGGACGCGCCCAGCGGACTCGAGCAGTTTACACGGGCCTTACCTTCCTCGTCGTCCTGGTCCGCGCCGGACCCGGCGCCCGCCCAGTCTTGCGCGTCGCCCTCGGCGCCCGCCGTTTCCTCCTCCTCGGAGCCCGAACCCTGGCTGAAGTCGATGCGCTGGGCCAGACGCGCCAGGTTCTGGGACATGGACAGCGGCTGCAGGTACGTCTCAGTGCCATCCAGGCCCACCTCCTGGACCTGCTTCTCGCAGGCCGACTCGATGCTGATCCGCACGGCGCGCACCCCAGACATTCTGGCGGCGGGGGCGAGGCGGAAACAGCCCCGCAGGAGCCAAAAATCGAGATAAGAACAGAAGCACCTCCGCAGTAGCCGGGAACCTGGGAACTGTGGTGCCTCTACGGGCCCTCAGAAAAGCAGACGCGGAGCTTAGGCCGGAAACAAAGCTGGAGGCCCAGCAATTTTCCCAGAATGCACTGCAGGACCCTCTGGGCTCCTAGTCTCCTGGAACGCAATTGATGAAGCGCGGGCGCTGGGGCCTTCCGGGCCAGAACTTCCGGTGAATCACGGAGCAGCACCGGGAAAAATACCTGACTGCTTGGTGGCGTGGAACGTAGCGGGGACTGGGGTGGGAGAATTCCCGGGCCGGAAGTGTGGAGAGGCTGGCCCCTAGTGTCTGCATTTTGAGCGTTGTTTGAAGTCCTGGAGGAAGGAAAGCTGGAGAAAGAAGTAGGAGAAAAGGAATGAATGGGTCCCTGGATGTTAGCAATAAGAACCCCTCTGGGAATGCTGAGATTTGAAGGCTCACACCTAGAGCAGAAACGTGTCTGAAGAGTTATAAAATAGGGTGCAGTTTGAGGAAAACAATCAATTTATTTATTACAAGTTAAAATTATACTTCATAATTAGTTTCTGCTTTCCCGTTAGTTGTAAATTCCACGATGGCGACTATCTCCAGCAAGCATAATAGACACTGGCATGTAATATGCGCTTAATACATACTTATTGTATGCCTGAGTGACTGAGAATAAGTAATGTTTAAAAGATTAAGAAGCAGTGGCCCTGGCAGGGTAGTTGATTGGAGCGTGGTCGGGGATAAGCCAGGATTGTGGGTTCCATATCCCCAGTCAGGACACATAGGGGAGTCAACTAATGAATAGTACAAATAAGCGGAACAACAAATTGATTTCCCTGTCTCTCTCTTCCCTCCCCTTTCCACCCTTCTTCTGGGTCTCTTTCCTCTCCCCCTCCCACCCCTTCTCCCCGGTGCCTTTCCTTTCCATCTCTCTAAATCAATTAAGGAAAAAGAAAAAAAAAGAAGCAGTGGTATAACTTCAGTCTCTGAGTCCCCAAGAAGGTATTTCATTAGTAATAGTTCCACCAGGGAAGATGGATTATTTTGTATTACAAAATTCTACTTAATTTAAGGCATTATGTATACAATTTATATTCATAAATTGTAAATCTTCACAAGTTTTTTTCTGACCATGATATCTAAGTGTTTTTAAACTACTTTCCAGCTCTGGAATGAGTGCCAGTGTGCGTATTGAAAGGCCACCGATTTGATTCCCAGTTAGAGCACATGCCTGGGTTGCTGCCAGTCCCCAGTTGGGGACATGCAGGAGGCAACCAATTGATGTATCTCTCATACATCGATGTTTCTCTTTCTCCCTCCCCTCTCCTCTCCCTAAAAATAAATAAATAATATATATTTTTTAAAAAAATTCTTTTCAAAGGTATTTGGGAAAATAAGGATGTCCTGGTGTCAGTCTCTACTGAAACAATATATGTGGCAGGGTATGTTGAGGACAGGGTGAATTTTCAAGAGTAACCTATTTTTGGCAGGCACAATCATGTTTAAGAAGTATACTTACTCATTATGCCAAAATATTAAAATTAAAAATGTTAATATTTTATTATAAATTTAATATTTATCATGGGCTCTATTTGTGCCAGTTACTGTGCTAAGTGTTTTAATCATATTTCTCATTTTATCTTTATAAGGTGCTCATACTTCTGCAGTTTGAGCCATCTGCAGTCTCAGCTGGGCTTATTCACATACTTGAGGGCCAGCTGATCTAGAGTGGGCCCAGCTGGTTGATTCTGCTTCAAGTTACAGGTCTACAGGTCGTTCACATGACTCTACCATGTGTCTCTCATTCTTCTTATACTAGCAGGCTGGTCAGGGTATTTCTGTTTATGGCGATGGCAAAGGTACAAGAGGTAAGCCTTGCCTATGTTACATATCTAATATCTGCCAGCCCATGGCCAAGCCCAAAAGTCAAGGGCAGGAGAGGGATATACTCAGCTTTCTCACTTGCAGAAACTTCAGAGTAACGTGGAAAGGGGTGTGGATGAAGGGAGGAGCAGGGCCAACAATCTGTCATATATGCAAATCTAGTTACAGTCCCCTCATACTATAAATAAAAGTAAATTCCAAATGTTTTAAATATCTAAATATTAAAAGAAAAAAAGAGTGAATTCCTGTGCAGACTCAGATACATGGGAGACTAAGTCCTACTCAGCAGGAAGTGTTCCATGAAAAGTATTTGTCAAATTTGAGGCTTCATGGAGCTCAAATTTTCCAAAGGAAAGAACTGAATTCCCTACCATCTTTCAAGGCTGAGGAGACAGATCTTCCAGGCTCTCAATTAAAACCCCAGAAGAAAGACATGGAATAACAGACTCTATGCAGAGGTGGCCTGAGTCTTATTTAAATTTAAGATGCAACTCAACCTTAACCCAGCTCAATCTCTGGTTACACTGAGTTGATAGGTCTCATCTGCCTAAAAAAAGAAGGGTGAAAGATATCATCTAAAACACACAATAGTATATATTAGCATATAATAATAGTAGTAGTAGATATGTAAAGAGGCAGGAAAGAGTGACTGATAATCAGAAGCAAAAACAAACAATAGGAACATATCCACCATGGATGATCAAACCACTGGAGATGGGAGACAAGGACTCTAAAGTAACTAATATGTTATAAGAAAGAGGAAAATGGATGAAAAGAGGAGTTTGAACAGAAAATTTTGCTCTATAAAAAAAGAATTAAATGTACATTCTAGACTTTAAAAAAAGCTGAAATCAATAACCCACAGGATAGGTTTACTGAGAGATTTGACATAGCACAGAATAGGATCAGTGAACTCAGAGACTGGTCAATGGAAAAATTCAAAACAAAACACAGAGAACAGAACAGAGTGTAAGAGAATTTGGGATACACACTTAAAATTTGTATAGATATTAAAAAGCTAACAAGGGAATACTATAACTATACCATTTTTTCCTGCTTCCTTTAGCCACAAATACCAGTTTTTGTTCATTTCAGCCCCTCACACCCCACGCTGCAATGCAGTTCTTCACAGCTGGGGCCATCTTCCTGGTGAAATGCCAAGGGAAGAGAGAGAAAAAGGGCCAGAAGAGGCCCGTTTCCTAATTTCTCTGGAATCATTTTGCTGAGTTTTCTCTTGGTGTTACAGGTGGTTAGCCTTTGGGCAGTGTTTAAAAAAAAGAGAGAGAGAAAACAGGGAAAAGTTGGAGATTTTCACACTGGCTTCCTGGGGCTCCCTTTCCCAGTCCTCTGGCTGGTAGGGACTTCTCTTGGGAATTTTTACTGGCTATGCCTCTTGCAGAGTGTGACCTAGGTTGCCTCCAGTCAAATTCAGGAGATAAGAAAGAAAGATCAGGAAACGCATCATTGTATTATTCATTCTTAAAGATCTGACTTCCCTCTTTAGCCAGCCTGCTATGGCATAATTTTCAAGAGTATTCTGAGAGTTGCTGTTTGCATTTTGTCTAAAGTGTTGTATTTTGTAATTGTGGTAGAAATAGGCTGTTGTCAGCTTATTGCATCTTGGCCAGTACCAGAAGTTCATGTGTTTTTTTAAATTTATTTTTGTGTTTGTGATCTGTAGATTCCTTTAATGTACGGTACCTTATAGAATAATACATTAGGACTTATCCTATTTAATTATTTGTTCATATGTCAGCCAGCTTCCCTACTGGACTGAGCTCTGCTGGGCAGGGACAGTGTCTCACTCATCTTTGTATATATTCAGTGCCTGGCACATTGATGATGCTCAGCGAATTCCTGTTGTTTTTTTGTTTTTGTTTTATTATATTTTATTGATTATGCTATTACACTTGTTCCATTTCTCCCCAATAATTCCCCTCCACCCTGCACACCCCCTCCCACCCACATTCCCCCCATTTAGCTCATGTCCATGTGTCATAAGTTCTTTAGCTTCTATATTTCCCATACTATTCTTACCCTCCCTGTCTATTTTCTACCCATCATCTATGCTACTTATTCTCTGTACCTTTTCCCCCTCACCTCCTCCCACTCCCCTGTTGCTAACACTCCATGTGGTCTCCATTTCTGTGTTAATGTTCCTGTTCTATTTGTTTGCTCAGTTTGCTTTTGTTTTAGGTGTGGTTGTTAATATCTGTGAGTTTGCTGTCTTTTTACTGTCCTATTTTTTATCTTCTTTTTCTTAGATAAGTCCCTTTAACATTTCATATAATAAGGGCTTGGTGATGATGAACTCCTTTAGCTTGACCTTATCTGAGAAGCACTTTATCTTCCCTTCCATTCCAAATGATAGCTTCACTGGATAGAGCAATCTTGGATGTAGGTCCTTGACTATTATGATTTGGAATACATCTTTCCAGCCTCTTCTTGCCTGCAAGGTCTCTTTTGAGAAATCAGCTGACAGTCTCATGGAAACTCCTTTGTAGGTGACTGTCCCATTATCCCTTGCTGCTTCTAGGATTCTCTCCTTCATTTTAATCTTGGCTGATGTGATTATGATGTGCCTTGGTGTGTTCCTCCTTGGATCCAACTTCTTTGAGACTCTCTGAGCTTCCTGGACATCCTGGAAGTCTATTTCCTTTGCCAGAATTGGGAAGTTCTCCTTTATTATTTGTTCAAATAAGTTTTCCACTTGTTGCTCTTCCTCTTCCCCTTCTGGTACCCCTATAATTCAGACGTTGGGCTGTTTAAAGATGTCCTGGATGTTCCTAAGGCTCTCCTCATTTTTTTGAATTCTTGTTTCTTCATTCTTTTCTGATTGGATATTTGTTTCTTCCTTCTGGTCCACTCCATTGATTTGAGTCCCAGTTTTCCTCCCATCACTATTGGTTCCCTGTGCGTTTTCCTTCATTTCACTTACTGTAGCCTTCATTTGTTCATCTAATTTTCGACCCAAATCAACCAATTCTGTGAGCATCCTGATCACCAGTGCTTTGAACTGTGCATCTGATAGTTTGGCTGTCTCTTGGTCACTTAGATGAATTGGCTCTGGGGCTTTGATCTGTTCTTCCGTTTGAACAATTTTTGTTTATTTTTGTTTATTTATTTTTTGATCTGGTCGTGGCTATTACGTAGTGAGGGGCAGAGCCTTGGGTGTTCTTCAGGGCGGGGCAGCCCATTTGCTGTGTTGTGATGTTGTATGTAGGGGTGGGGTCTCAGTGTTTTTAGGTTTTATTTCCCAGCGCTGGGGCCCTGGATTGGGAGTTCTGTCTTGTTTCCCATTTTCGCCTGGATTGTCTGCATGCAAATGTGGGACCGCTTGGTCAGCCAGCCGCCTTGTGCCTGGGGTCCAGTAGCCGCCACCTGCAGGCCTAGGTCTACCAGCAGCTGCCTGTATGCCCAGGTCCGCCAACTTCTGCTTCCTCCTGCCGTGACTCCACCCCTCTTACCAATCTGGATGAATAGTTGTCAGACCTCCGTACAGTTCAATTTTCTCTCAGTTCTGGTTGTTTTCTTGTTTCTAAATCCTTGTTGTCCTTAATTTTGATTGTGTGAGGAGGCACAGTGTGTCCACCTATGCCTCCATGTTGGCCGGAAGTCAACAAATTGCTGTTAAATGATAGAACAGGCCACACAGAGGCTTCAATCTAATAGGAAGCTGGGGTTCTAAAACCAAAAGCAAAGGGGAGTCTGCTTTTAGATATCTACTGTAGTGGCAAATACTAGCTTTCCTAATGCAGCTAATCCCAAGCATCCTTGTAAACTTAAAGAAGTCAGACTTCTTTGCTGTAGTTAACATACTCCAGAAAAACAGAACATTTCAGAAACATGGGACGTATCAGAGAAATAGGGCCAAAGGTAGGACGGAGTTCTAGGAACAGGAACCAGCCATAGATTTGCCCAGTGACTGTGCCAGATTCTCCATGGAAACTCAGTGTGTATATTTGATTAATCAAATGTAATTAATTAATTATAGAATTATATTATATTATAATTAATAATAAAATAATATTTGGTTATTATCTGTCTGCTTGTGTACTCATTTTAGGTTTGGAAAGATGATGTAAATGTATCTGGTCTGTAAGCAGTTTTTTAGCAAAAAACATTTGTAAGCAAAAAATATTTCAGCTGACATCCCTAATATAATGTACTTTAAGAAATGTATGCAAAAATAAAAATAAGAAAGGATGAAATAAAATATGTAGACAGATATTCTAGTATCCCTGCCTCCCTTGGAATGTTTTGTGCCCTTGCTGTGGTTCATGCAACCCACTTTAAATAGAACTAATGGAAGGGTAAAGGCAGTATTCACACTGTCCAGTCAGGGGAAGAGTCCCTGGACTTTTTCAGAGAATCCACCCCATCCGAAATCAGATGGGAAGCAAGCAGGCTTAGAGTGGGACCCAAGCTAATTCACTATAGAAGTATTTTAATGTAGCATAAATTCTCACCTTAGGTCCTAAAGGCAACTTCTAGGGACCTCAGGTGTGAACTCAACAGGTAAGCCTGCAGGAAGAAGACAGCTCACTTCACTGCCCTACCCCTTGCTCCACCCCCCAGGGCTGTGATCCTCAGTAACTCAGCCTATCTCCTGAATTCCTATTTTAGCCCTCTCTGCAGTTAGTGCTACCTTCACTTTTCCCCATCACTGAATGCAGCACCCACTGCCTGTTAATGCAACTTTTTTCAGAGTCAAAACCTCGTAACCCCTTACCTACACTTTGATTTTTTATCACTGCACCACTGTGGGCACTTGAAAAATAACCTTGTCATTTTATTAATAATGTGCCTCATAGGAATTCACTAGTGTTTAACACAAAGAAATTGGTACAGCATGATTCAGTCATACATAGATACTCCAATATACTTCATAGAAAAACATCACATTGTATTTTGTTATTAACATTTTCCCATCCTTCCCAAAGGCAAATAGGATATCCTTACCCAATATTATCATAAATGGAGGTCACTGAACATACAATGGATAACTCCTTAGGAAAAAAATGGTATATATCTAGGAATTGGATGTCAATATGTCAGAAAAGAATTCTAACCAAGTCAAAAGAACAAACCGGAAATATTTAATTTAATTTAAAAGTAATTGGGCATTAAATTACTAAATCATAATTCTTTAGTACAAACTTTAAAGATATCCTAAAAAATGTGAAAAATTATGTACAAAAGAACATACTTTTTTAAAAAAAAAAAAGAAGATTCATGATACTATGTCCTTCCCTTCATATTAGAGTTAAAAAGAAGGTAACAACAAACATTTGTGTGTCCACACCCACACCTAGTTCACTTCTCCCTCCCTCCTCCTAGAAATAACCTTGACATAATTATAATTTCCATGTGTTTCTTTTTAAATCAATCACCTACTGTTGTGAAATACAGCACCCCAAAACCCACAGGTTTAAAACAGCAATCATGCGTAGGAAGCATGAAGCATCAGTGGGTTCTGGGGACTGGCTCACCTACGCTGAGTTTCTGTTCTCCCCATTTCCTGGTTGGCCTAGTAGTCCTTCACTACTTTGTAAGCTCTTTAGTACCTTCAGGGAGGTATTTTTTAAATATTTTTCCAGCTTTTAAAATTGTTTTTAGTGAGGTGATTTATCTAAATTATTTAATCCGCTAATAAGAAATAGAAATCTTAACATGTAACACTGGCCATTGGTTTTGCCTTTTCTCCCAAATGCCAGCTCATAACCTCTGCCTATTTTTTCTATCGGGTGTTTGTCTTTTCCTTATTAATTTGGAGATGTTCTTAATGCATTCTGAATACAAGCTGCATTTCATCAGATATGTTTTGAAAACATTTTCCAAGACTGTGGTCTTTCTTCCTTTTTGTCAAAACAGTTTGATGAACATTTTACATTTTAATGTTGTCAGATCAGATTTATCTATCTTTTCTCTAATAGTTTGTGCCTTATTTTCTTTAGGAAATCTTCCTATACCTGTAAGTTATAAAGATATTCTCTTTTACTCTCTTCTAAAACTTAAAAATTTTAACCTGCATGTTTAAATTTTTAATTCATCTAGTATTGAGTCCAATCCAATTTTATTTTTCCATATTAATAACTCGTTCTGGAAGCACTATTTGAATACATTTTCCTTTATTAATTGATCTGCAATGCCATCTGTCAAAAAAGTCAAGTATCTACATATGTGAGGATCTGTTTCTGGCATTGATTTCCTGTTCTATTGATTTGACAGTCCATCATTGTGCCAAAATCACATTGTCTTACCTTTAATGAGTTTATAAATTTTGATATCTACATATCAAATACCCCTGGCCTGGTTGTCTTGAAAATTATTTTCACTTATCTTGGCCCTTTATGGCTATCTCACATATTTTAGAATATCAACTGGTGAGATTCTGTGACAAGCCCTACTGGGATTAGACTGGCACTGAGTTGAATTTATAGTTTTGAGAAGAGTTGATACTTTTATGATATTGCATCTTCCTAGCTAGAATTATTTTTGGCTCTTCTTTTTCAACAGTTTTATAATTTTATCCATAAAGGTTATATGTAATTTTTGTTAAATAAAAATATTGCTATGTACTGTTGATAACATTGTAATTGATCTTTTTCACATTTATTTTTGTTTGATAGTATGTAGAAATGCAAGCCAATATATTTATTTTACATTTAGGAACCTTTTTTGAACTCAGTCTAATAATTTCACTATAGATGCTCTTTCCTTTTCTAAGAGGTCAATCATATTTTCTGCTAAAAAGCTTTTTTTTTTCTCATCCTTCTCATTAATTACACCTAGTCTTTCTGTCCTTTTTCTCCTGATTAATGATACTGGGCATCCTTGTCACATTCCTAAATTTAAAGTGAATATGTCATCAATATATTTTGTGACACTTTAAGGGTGGAGCAAAAGTAGTTTTCCAGTTCTTGCACTATTTTCCACATAAACAACTGTCAACCTGCTTTTGCTCCACCCTGTGAGTGTGTATATTTTGTTTTTCCCCACAGAATCTTATTGGGTCATAGTGGCTTCCTTGCTGTTTCTTGAACATAGCAAGTTCTCTTCTGCCTCTGGGACTTTTGAGTCTGCCAGAGGATATTTTTCTGAATAATTTCATGTCTCACTCTCTCATTTCTTTCAGGTCTTTGCTCAAATGTCTCTTTATCAGAGGTTTCCCCCGAACTTCCTATGTAAAATGTGTAATATAGGGTCCGATTCCATTTTTGATGTTTGACTGTTGACGGTTATTAAGCCTTACCCCATCTGCTCCGCATTTGGGCAGGCTGATAAGAAAGCGTGGATACTCTTTCCTTGGACACCTGTGGGAAATTCAGACTGCGTGCAGAACCATCACTCTGGGCCTGCCCTCTAACCACCATAAAACCCACCCCAAGCCAGTCTCCCTTCCTTGTTCTCTCAAGCCATTTTTGAACTTGCTGGGGAGCTGCCCTGCTTTCCCTAGGAAGCCTCATTATGTGAACAATAAACCCTTTCAAACATACGTGTGTGAGACAGTGAAGGTGAGACTTCATTAGTCTCAGCATCAGAACCAAATTTTGGATGGGGGAGCATTCATTTTGTTTCAGTGTAGGATGGCCACAGCAAAACAGCATCCACCTTTACAGTCCATCCAATGCTGTATTTTTCTTCATAGCACTTATTACCACGTGAAATATATAGTTGCTTATTATTTGCCTTCTCTAGTATATAAGTGATTAAATAATAAATCCCAGCATCTAGTGAAGTATCTAGCATAATCATCCACCCATTCATTCATTCATTAAACCAATATTTATTGAATGTCTGCTTTGGGCAGGCACTGTTAAAGGCACTGGTGCTATAGCAGTGACTGCACTTATATTCCAGAAGGCAGGGTAGCTATTTAATACCTCTTGGTTGAATGAATGAATACTATTTTGGTCTGGAGGTAGAATATTAAAAAGAAACACAAAATCATATCATGAATATACTATTTTAATTCATTTTTTGCTACAAACTAGTGCTTATTTAAAAATATTATTTAGTAATTTATACTCAAAGGACATGTTATAACTAATATCCAAAGAAGACAATCAAAAATATTTTTTAAGAATTATTATGTGTTTAGTACTGAAGAGCTCCTAAATCTCCACACTGTTGGCATTAGTAAGTTACAGTTAATTTCTGGCTAATGATTATAAAAGAACACTGAGGAAAATTTCAACCATTATAATCAGTTAAGAGTATAATTTTATATTTTTCGGACAGTGGTCATGTTTAGCAATAGCCTCAATTTAAGTTAAAATATACTTACTTCAATGTATATTTTGATACTGTTTCTTTTCCCTTCTTACAAGTAAACAAGGCACAAACTGCTTCCAGTTGGCAACCCAAACAGAGGAGGACCCATGGCTGACCATCTAGCTGCTAACGCTTGTGAAAGGCAATTTGGGAACTCTGGTGTTGAACTTCACCCACAGGAGTAAAGTTTCTCCCTCTGAACACCTTATTCCATGAAAAAAGCGCACTCTGACTTCTAAAATGTATTTTTAAAATTCAATACAAAGATTCAACAACTATCAAAGTTCCCAACACTGATTTTTCCAATATCCAATGAGCAGTTTTGATACTAATTTGAAAACTTTAATAATTTAAACAAATGTAAATTATGTAAAAATAACCAATCACATGACTCCAGGTCACATTTGTGTTTACAGTATAAACATAAGACTGTTTTTTAGGATAAAAGAATAATGAAGAATAGCTCCTTTATATATCTTTGTTCCCAATAAGCCTCTTCAGACAGATGACACAGCATAATGTCAACACACCTTTCATTTGAAAGGCTAAAATTATAGTTTAAGTAGTGAGATTGTTTCTGTTAGATTTTATATTTGTATCAATCAATGAGCTAATCAATTAATTAATTTAATCATTTTTTTCTAAATTTGTGGCAGTTGGTTTAATCTCGCCCAAAGGAATGGGTCTCTTTTGGTTGATCAATGCGATAGAGAAACTCTGCAGGTAAGAAGTAGCCAAGATATTCCACTGTCTCTGGGGTCGTGTCGTAGTGGTAGTGTCCACCTTCTCCATGATGACTGAAACAGTGAGTGTGCTCCAACCGCAAGTCAAACCCCTGGGACGACAAACAAGCTGTTAATATTCAAGTTGTTTCAGACAGAATATATTTGGTGGGGAGGGGGACCTTTTAAATTTATGTTATGGTGGTTTTTATCTTATTAAGTAGGTAATAACATTCCTATGATTCAAAATTCAAAGAATGCAAAAGGATATATTCAGTGAAACACATCTTTCCATTTCTTGCCCTCACCACTCACTTCCTTCCTCTGCAGGTAACTAATGTAACAGTTTCTTTCATATCCTTCCAGAAAGATATATTTTTAATTTTTTCATTCAAATGGTAGCCTCTGTACACACTGTGCTGCATATTATTTTTCTTCATTTAACAATATAACTTTGAGATCTCGGCATATCAGATCATAAAAGGGTTTCCCTATTCTTTTCACCTGTATGGTATTTCATTGTATGTACATACCGCTTTTCCAACTGATACTTAGATTATTTCCAGATGCTTGGTTATTATAGCAATTCTGTCATGGATAACCTTTTAACTAATCATTTTACACACTTATGCAAATATTTAAGGATAAATTCCTAGACATGTAATCATTAGATCAAAAAAATTGCTTGCCAGTATTTTGGTAGATATTTGCTTTGAATTGATCTATATGGTAATACTTTTCCTAGTGTATAGTATTAGAATATAATGAACAGTACAATAAAATGAACAGCAAATAAAATGAATACTATTGTGATTTTACTATTTAATAACATGACTGGGTATTATTTAAAATGCCTGTGCCTTTATTTTCTCAAAGGTAAGATCTGCTCTGCCTAACTGAGGGTTGTTTCAAGATAATTCTAGAGACTATCCTAATTGTTAAATAACACAAAAAGTGCATAATTCTAAAAAAAAGCTAATAATAATTCTAAAAACCAAGCATTATCATTGTGGTATACTGCCATATAAAAGACAGACATAGACTTACCGGGTCTTTGGAGACAAAAACTGGCAGACAAATTAAAGGAGCCTTCATCTCATAAAAATGCAACCATTTGTTCACCTCTTCATCAGAGTTCAATGGGCAGGAAGAAAATTCTGGAGGCTGCAATAAAAAGATCATTAAACAGGTTAACATACTGAATATTATTGAGAATTAAAATTTTGCATTAAGTTAAAAAACTTTAAGCCTTGTTATACATTCTATTGGCTATTTTTGGCATCAAAAGAAGTTATACACTTTAGTTTTCAAAAGGATCACCAATCAATGTATGAATGAATACATGAAGGAATCAGTCTATATCTTTTTCATAGCCTTTCACTTTCCCTGTGAGTATATCCTCATCCTACTCTCATATTATGTCATCCTGCACAACACAATACTTTACTATTATTAGCTACATTTACTGTGATGTACATTCGTTTTCTAGAACTTACTCCTCGTGACCGACAGTTCGTACCCTCCGACTGACATCTCCCCATCCCCCACCACCACTCCCGATCCCCTGGTACCCACCACTCCACTCCCTGTTTCTCTCACTGAGACTTCTTCGGATTCTCCATATAGGTTACTTCATACAATATTTGTCTTTTTGTGTCTGGCTTATTTCACTTAGTATAATGTCCCACAAGCTCATCCATGTTATTGCAAATGGCAGGATTTCTTTTTTTTCCTTGTTGTTTTCATAACTTGCCTATTGTGAACAAGGCTGCAGCGAACATACAAGGGCAGTTCTCTCTTTCAGATACTGATTCATTTCCTTGGGAGATTTTATATATATATATATCCATATCCAGAAATAGAATTGCTGGATCATATGAAAAAATTCAAAATTTATTTGAATTTTTTGAGGATACTTCATACTGTTTTCCATAATAATTGTACAATCCTATAATCATTTGGTATTAACAATAGACTTATCTCTAATTCTATCTGGAGTTAGATAATTTGGAAAACAATTTGGAAAAGTAATTAAATAGTTTCACAAATGTGTCCTTTTCAGGATCAGGTAGCATGCCATTTAAAACTAACAGGATAAAAAACTATTAAAACAATACATTTTCTGATGGCTTTACTGATAAAATAAAAAAGGAATTAAGTTGTAATCACTTTTACACTTGCATGTATTCACGCCCGCACAGGCCCTTACCATAATATGAGTCTTCACTTTTCCCTTCTGAATGACGAAAGTACCTCCCATCCCTACAGGCTTATCTCCATAATGTTTTTCAAGAGTCTGCCTCATACAAGTTACAAAGTTAAGTTTCCCAGTTCTTCTTTTGGCTTTTACCTCAATGACCTAGAGAGGACATAGATATGCATACCATTGTTCTAAGGTATAAAATTTTATATAAATAACTACCAAAATGAAACATTATACAATCTCATGCCATCAAGCAAATATTCACTTGTATGCTTACAGCACCCACATAAAAGCTGAGGTATCTCAATTCTCTGTAAATCTTCATTAACAATATATATTTTATATGTTATTGATCATTTACTCTAATAATGTCTTATTCATGCTTTCTTGGATCGAGAAAGAATTATAGCTATACTCTACAGTGAACTCTATATATTATCATTGATGTCGAGATGGTCAAAGGCTGAGAATTCTCTAGCTGAAAGGGTATTGCTTACTACATATTTTACGTAACCTCAGTTTTAAATGAGACTTCACTCTGCCTATAGTACTTTTTGAATCTTCCGTAACTAGATTATTTAATTGCAGGGGAGGGGAAGTTATTAAGTTTTCTTACTCCTTTAAAATTCTGGACTTAGGTTACGTTCACTTTATTAGGTGTTTTTACTTCATTACCTCATTTCTCAAAGTAGCTTACATAGCTATCTGTATTTATAAAATCTGAGAGTTCTCACAACTACTAAAACTGAAATCATCTTTTCTGTACTAACAGTAAGTAAATCTGAAGTGAGGCATTACTTTTCCTTACCTCCTCCTTGCTACACCTTTTTTGTTAGCATCATGTCTATCTAATTTAATGTCTGATCAGCCAGGAATGAACAAATTGCATGTATACTAATTACAGGTTGACATTATCTATTATCAGCTACATGGTTCATCTATTTGACTCACTCCCATAAGAATACCCTGTTACCTTTTAGTTCCTTAGAAAAAGATTATTGCTTACTATTATTCTTAACCTCAGTTTTAAATGAGAGTTTCATTCTACCTGTAGTACTCTCTGAATCTTTCATATCTAGGTTATTTAAATAGCTTTGACTTAGGCACTTTGGATTTTCTTTAGAGAACCATATCTATGGTAATAGAAGTTCAAATTTTTAGCTAAGAATTTTTTAAGAACATTGTATTTTTATGAACAAAATCACCTTTCCAGGTTGGCCCTCACTGGCGAAAAGATTAGCCAGTAATGCACACCCGAAATCATGATATTTCTCACTGTATTTCTCTAACAGGCACCCTCCATCTTTAGGGTTAATGCAGGCAAAGTAACTTCCATTCACAGGTGGTTTGTGTTCACTTTCTGTTTGAACAACTGGCATAAACTAAAAAGAAAAGTAAATAAGGTAAAATTAGTCAATCCTACTTAAATCTCTTCAAACAGGATCTCTTGAAAAATGTGACAGAATTTTATCCTATACTTTAAGACATTTTTTTCAAGATCTAATAATAAAACATGAAATATGAACTACTTAATTTTAGATTCAAAACAAAATGTTAAAGATTTACAAAACCAAAAAACTGATGAGCCCTGGCCAGCATCTCAGTTGGTTAGAGCATCATCCTGATATACTAAGGTTGAACTTTGATCCCCCGTCAGGGCACACAGAAGAATCAACCAATGAATGCATAAATAAATGGAACAACAAATGGATGTTTGTCTCTCTCTCTCCTCTTTCCTCTTTCTCCCTAAAATCAATAAATCAAAATTTTTTAAAAACCTAAAAAACTTCTATAAAATGTTTACAGTATTTCTTATAGTGTTCCTCTTACATTGTAATATGTTTCATTTAAAATGTCTAATTAAAATTTTTTCTTTCTTGAACATTAGGCAAATTATATGATTTTCCAGAAGAACTTGTATGATTAGCTCTAGCCAGGGTGCTCATTTGGTTGGAGTGTCGTCCCATAAACCAAAAGGCTGAGGGTCCAATCCCTGGTCAGGGCACATACCTAATGTTGCAGGTTCAATCCCCACAACTGATCAATGTTACTCTCTCCCATCAATGTTTCTCTCTCTCTCTAAAATCAATAACCATATCCTCAGGTGAGGATTTAAACAATCTTGTGAGATATTAAAAAAAAAAAGAACTTGTATGATTACTGACCAGTGATCACATCTGTAAAGGTTGTGAGAGAACGGGCAGACTAAAGACATCATTCACTCTTCTATTTACGAGATGTGAAGAAACAGCAGTATTTTTATGCTGGAAATGTAGTGACATTCACAGTAGTAATCATACTATCCCTTTTGTAAATAATCATACTATGGGGTAAGTTCCTACTATTTGTTTTGAAAGGGATGGGGGAGGGGTTGGCTAGGTGAATAAATATTCCATTCATCTTCTAATTGAAAGCTGCTCTAGTACCAAAAGCAAAGACAGATGGAGAAGCTAGGAATCCTCTGATGTATAAGGATGAAAATGTGTCACAATCCAGTTGCACAGCAGACCACAGTAGGACCTTGGGCTCATCTAAAACAGAATGTATAGCCTAAGAAAATCTGAAATTAGAGGTTAGTGCTCCATTACAGCTGCACCAACTGGAGCATGTTCTGTATTCCATGTCTGTACCAAAGAGTAGCCAATTTGCAAAAAGACATGACATCAATCACCTATAATTCATTCAGAAAGTAAGATTTCTGATAAGGAAGTAAAAGGAAAAAAGACAAATCAAATGTCCAATCAATAAAATAAAATAATTATATATATGCTGACCTCAGCATTGAATCCAAGAGTCTGAAATGGGCCTGCCCCTGCTCCAAGAATAAAAGCTCCAGGAAGCTTGATTTCTTTTGCAATCTTATTTAGATCATAAACCTATGTAAGAGGAAAACAGTATTATTTAAATCATAACTTACACAAATTCCCCAGTTTACTTTTATCACTGAGTCTATCAACACTTCCTTGCCACATTGGTCAATGATCATCTAACAATAAGGAACTGACCCAAATTCTACAATCTTCATGTGAATGTGAAGAGTAAAAGTACACTTACTTTTTCTTTATTTATAAGAGGTAATAAGTAAGGCACACCTCCTACTTCCGCAATTCTAGTTTTCCCACAGATGCCTAAAAAAAACATAAAGTCTTAAACATAAGTGAACATTTAACGTTAAGTACTATAAAATGCTAGATGACCCTAATTTATTAAGAGAGATAACTCCATTGTCATAGTTTTACAAGTAGTAGGGGTTGGAAGATGCATATGGCCAGGACCCATGACCTATTCTAACTACCTGTGACTCTCATATTGCCATAACAAAGCATGACTTGATGTAGTGGGCAGCACAAAGGTAAACGTTGATTATAGGGCAAGGGCTAGAAATGAGGCCAAAGCTTGGGATGGATGAGGTTTCTAGAATTTAATTTCTAGTCTATAATTACTTATTCTGTTAAAATCTGGGTTGTCAAAGGGTCAGCGGTTCAATTCCCAGTCAGGGCACATGCCTGGGTTGTGGGCCAGGTCCCCAGTAGGGGGCGTGCAAGGGGCAACCATGCATTGATGTTTCCCTCCCTCTCTTTTTCCTTCCTTTCCACTCTCTCTAAAAAAATAAATAAATAAAGTGTTAAAAAAGTTGTTTTTTTAAGGTTGTTCACAAAAATGACAAGTAATTACAGGTAGACTTCAGATGCTAAGAACTTTCTACTTATATTTTTATTTAACATCATAGGTACAGTCAGACACTATTTGGGAGAAGGCATTTTTTTAAAATGTAGAATGAAAAAATTACCTTTTGTCTGAGAAAAAGTAGTCTTGTCAGTTTCATACTAACATCATTCATTACACAGTAGATAGAATTGCTCTGTTTCTTCAGCTACACAGAAGGTAGATGTACACAACTGTTTTAAAGATTCTGTAAATATTTTCCATGGGATCAGCAGAAATGACTCATGGATTAGACTTTTTATCGTAAGTGACAATGATGCTGAAGTTTACAGAAAGCATTAGAGGACTATTTTAGTAGTCCAGGGAAAAGAAAAGAGCAAAAAATGGTGACTTGTAGTGTTAGAGAAGAGGGCATTAAGAAAAGAACAAAGAAAGAATAGGCAACCATGGTGAGATAATGAATTAAATTTTGGACATGCTGACCTCAGGTTGTCCTTAGCATATAGAGGTGGAGATGTCCTCTAGACAGCTGGAATTACTGATCTACAGCTAAGAAAAAGAGATCTAGGTGAGATGTACAGAATTCAAAGTTGTATCTGAATAGTAATTAAAAACACAGGAATAGATGGAAAAGCCAGAGAAATTATACAGAACAAGAAGAAGCTAAGGAAAGAATTCTGAAAAACATCCAAATTTAAGAGCCTGCTGGAAAGAGAAAGGAATCAGGAAAAAAATGAGGAAGAAAGAACATCAGGGAGGTAGGAAAGGCACCCAGGAAGAAGAGTCAAAAGAACAAAGGAGAGAGGAGAACCAAGGGGAAAGAGAATGTCAGGTAACAATAGGCAAACAGTATAAAATATGTGGAGATCAAATACCACTAGTAAACAGACCACGGTCACTAGAGACTTGAATAAGACCATGTAGAAAGTGCCTAACTATATTTATAAAAGCTCATACATACATATCTGGCTTCCTTAGTATTGTAATTTTAAGACTCACAAGTTACTGATCAGAAAACTCTTTCAAAGTATAACCCTCTAGATGAAGCATTAAGATTAAACATTTTTTCTTTTTCCTTGTACCCTCCATGTTTTCTGTTTTTATTTATTTTTAAATTTATTTATTTTTAGTGGGGGAGAGTGTATTAATCTTATAATTGGAAAAAACATGGCTATAAAAAAGTATTATACTAAATGCTTTCAAGGTGAGAAGATATATTACCATCTGGAAGAAAATATGTGCCATCAAGCACACAAAACTTCTAGAATTTATAGGTCTACTTAAAATCAAAGACTGTTTAATATGGAAAGACCCCCAAAAGAACATTTTACCCACCCATACACACAGTGAAGCCCAGATACATTAATTAGCTTACTATCCAGGTAATGAAATCTGACTGTGGCAGAGAAAGAACTATTCAGAACTTTCATGTAAAACTACTTTTTAACAAAGATGTCAATTGCATACTAAAAGTGAATGTGTATTAATTAATTAGTCTTTATCTTCAAATTTTTCATCACAGTAGGATGTAATGGGAGAAGGTTGGATTTTAGAAGTAAACCTAGATTTGAATCTTGCTTAGGATCCACAATGAGCTTACTTAGCCTTTCTGAGCTTCAGTTTCCACTTCTGGGGATTAGTACTTCCTTGCCGTGTTATAAAACTTAAGTTATGAAATACAGGTCTTTATCATACTCTCTGACAAATTATATTTATTCAACCAACATTAATTTCCCTTTAGTAATAATTAATACTTAAGTGATTATTCTCACTTTAAACACTGGCTGGCTGATCACTAGGCAAATTGTTGAAGGGACATAAGTATTTAATATATTATTCAAATACAAGGCTTTTAAGTTCGCATCACATCTTGAATAAGTAAATAAAACATAAAAGTTAACTAAGTGTCCATACAGTCACTTGAGCAATTAAAAACAAACAAACAAAAAATCCCTCTCATTTATTATCAAGGATTCACAAAAGAAACCGGAACTCCTCATACAGTGTGCTGGTTTCTGGCGGGAGCTTGGATCCCTAGTCAAAGTAACCACCCCCACCCCAGGGGAATCCAGCTTCCGGAGTCTCCTCTTGTCATTGGGTCTTAACAGCATGGAGACAGCAGTGGTGATAAAGCAGAAGCACTACCTTGATGCTCCAAGGGGAAACTCAGGAAAGCTGCCCGGCCAGGCCTGCTATCTCTTATGCTATAAGTACTTTTGAATGAACATTCTGTACTGTTTCCAGTTGCTGGTTCTGGATAACTCTCTAGTGTACCTTAAACCCAACCCCAAAATGACACCCAGGATACAGAAACTAATTAATGGAGAAGCAAGAAATTATACATTCAGCCCTGACTAGTGTGGCTCAGTGGATTGAGCATCAGCCTGTGAACCAAAGGATCTCTGGTTGGATTCTCAGTCTAGGGCACATGCCTGGGTTGCAGTCCACGAGAGACAACCACACATCAATGTTCCTCCCTTCCCCTCTCTAAAAATAAATTTAAAAATCTTAAAGAAAAAAAAAAAAGAAATTCAGTTTTAAAGAAGCCAAAATTTTGGAAAAGTACAAAAACTCCAAAAGTATATTTTTGATTACTTGTAAAATGTGCAACAAAACAGTTAAACATGATGGTAAAAGTAGAAGCTTCTTGTCAGCACTGAAAATCAATCCTACCACTTCCTATGAGTAAACTCAGCCTGAAGACACCAGAAAGACTCTCAGTTCTGTGAACTTAAATCATAGTATGTCTGGTTCCGAAGGCAAGAGCCCAGCATTGATTATCAGAACACCTACTTCTGGACAGTCAACAACCACTTGCTCCTCAAAAAATGTAAACAAAACAAACACTTCTTTCAACTAAAAATGTTGCTTAGAGTGAATCCCAAAACAATCCAAAGGAGGACTTCAGAAATTTCTTATCTTCTTAGTAAAGGATGGACTAGGAAACATTTAATGCAATTTTTGAAACTAAAGTTGTTCAGAAAAACATCTTTTTTAAAACTTATTTTTTCTTTAAATACATGAAAACTAGGATCCAAAAGCAAATTTTTCTTGGCATTCTTCAATGTTTATGGAGAAAATACCTCATTAGAATGAGTAAAACCTGCCTACTTCACAGGGTGGTTCTGAGAATCAAAAATAGATGAAAAGTCCTTGCAAGTAGTAAAGATACATATGGACACTGAGTGGTTATACTGTTTTCTCCCTTAATTAAGCTTTCATTATTTGTCATTTTCTTTCATAAGGGACATCAGACTTGGATGAGAGGATCTACTCCTTTCTAGGTGTCCATAATGCTAATTCGGAAAAACGATCAAGTATGTGTGTTCTTATTTTCCCACAATTGTCTGCATAACTGTACATTAGTAAAATTTGAACATTATTCCTAAAAAAATAAATAATAATATTAAGGATTATAGCCTACTAAATTTGTTTTATATAATCTGTGAAAATTATAAAAGTACATAAAACACATTTTTCCACAAGGGTACAAAATGAAATGTGACCAATATAAGAAAACAATGAGCACAGAAATGAAGCACAATTTAGTGTAAAAATTGGGACAGTATCCTTTAGTTGGGACAGAATTAAGAAAATAATTCTTAAAAATAATTCCGGTTTCAGAAAAACAGTAGGATTGAAAAAAAGCTACCATAATCGCAACAACTGCTTACCTTTTACAGGAAAGATAAATGGCTCCTTAGTCAAATCAGGGCAATCAACTACAGAGACCTGGACATCAGCGAAGTTATCGTTTAGCCCCTTTTGCAGAACTAATAGGAAAACAATTACCTAACATTAGATAAAAATTTGTCACCACATATCAAATCTTTCCTCAACTTTTCTGTGTCACAATTCCAACTTAAACTTTTGTAATTAAAAAGAGGAAGAAATGGCCTTACTAATAAATACATGTATAAGTCGACATTAGACACAATTAATCACAAGATATCATGTAAACTAAGACACATAAGTACCAATATAAATCACAGTGATTATAAATACTGAGGAGAAACACTGCACTCAGATGAGAACTACCTTTCTTTTTGGGAGAGGATTCCAGACCTATTGAAATGTAAATATTTAAACTGATAGAAAGTAAGCAATTATATGCAATAACTCCTCAATGCTTACTGTTGAACAAAAGCAGCAAGACACAAAAGAGTATTATACACTATATGATTGCACTTACTTGTATTTCAAAAACAGGCAACTAATCTAAGGTGACAGAAGTCAGAACAGTGACAGGGAAAGAACATGAAGGAGCCTTCTGGAATGCTGGAAATATTTTATATTTTCATCTTGATGGCAGTGACATGGGTGTAAACAAGTTAAAATTCATCAAGCTCTGTACTTAAGATTAGTGTACTTTACTATTGATATATTCTGATTCAATAAAAAAGTAAAAAAGCAAACATAAATGTCTCAAAGTTATAAATCTAAGAGCAATATACTTTTAAGGATGAAAACTTCTTATAAAAATTTCTCTAATCGTAGTGTCAGCCATTACTCTGTCTTGTAGAATTGGACTCTCGAAAAACAAGAAGTCATCTTAAATCCAGCCTTAGCTGTCACATCAGGGAAGACAGAAAGGCTAATAGAAAAGAAATACAAGCAAAGAGTTCTAGCAATATAAATTGTTTACCAGCTGCCATTCAATTTAGGAAAAAAATAGGAGGGTCTAAGAGGAGAGCCACAACCAAGTAAAGCTTGAGTACACTTCCTGATTTCAACCTTCTCAAAGGGACAAAAGAACTACCAGGACAGATACGGTTTGAGAAATAAAGGTAGGTTTTAGAGTTACCATCAGAGTAGAACCCAAAGGCTGTCAAACAAATGTTAGCATTCTGACAGGCCATACAGTTTTGGATTAGTGCTATTCCTGTCTTTATTTTATATTCCTATTTTTCTTTTTCAAATTACCTATCTCCCCTTCTAATTAATCTTGTGAAGCTGTCTTAAATTTTTGTTTGAGCAAGGTGAAATATATAAAAATACACGCAGACAGTAAGCAAGTTAGGTTCATTGGCAGTCTGTCATATGGGGTGCGGTACAGTAGTATACTGGGAACTTGATTAATACACAACAGTAGGTTACATATATAAAGAGTATCGTAATTGGTAAAAAGTTAGTAAAAACAAAATTGTGTAATTCTTTGGGCAGCACACACCCCTAAATCTTGGATTACTATATGTATTTTCATTCTGTAAAATTGTTATCAAGACTCTTTAAATTGAGAGTTTAATTTTTTTAGACAGAATTTTGGACTCAATAAAAACAGTACAGAACAGATACTGAAAAGGAAAATGAATTCTGTATTGAATATGCTATTGCATATATCGTATCTTAGAATATCTGTATTTTTCCCCTTAAAATAATGTTAAAAACAAAGTTACTATTGTATTTACCTCCAACGAGTTCCTCCAGACTTGGCACATAAAAAGAGTATTCAGCACAGGCCATTTTCTTTCTTCTTTACCTGTGAGGATTTATGAATAGAGCTATTGTAGGCTAATTGTCACAGGAGTTCACAGTGCACCAAGCACAAACAGCTTCTGCTCTGGAAGTGAACGTTGAGAGTTCAGTTATATAAGGAGGGCAAAGGGCATTAGGTTTCTGTTCTCACAGAAAGGCAGCCGCAGCTTCTCGTATTCAATATTCCCAATGAGAAAATGCCCAAATAACCCCTTTTAATACTGATACTTTATATAATTGATATTTAAAATAGATAAGAGGAATTGGCAAACCAAGAGGCACATGGTTCATTCTCTTTAGTTATATATTGAATGATTCAACATGGAATTTTCTAATGGTTATGTTAAAAAAGGTAGCCCCTGAAGCAAACAGTCATCAAGGTTTATGAAGAAATGATTAAATAGTTGTAGATAACAGTACAGAACACTCAAGTACTTTTACAATAGATCATTTGTGTTTTCTATGTTTGACATTTAGGCTAAAAATTAAACAAATTTCTTAGAGATTGGCTTTTGAAATTCATATTACTTTCATTTACAAATAAACTGTACTTTCTTAGTAAGCAACTTTAATGTTCAATAATTCTAATAACCTAACCAGTTATAATTTGATAGTTTAAAAATATATGCTAAGTATATTTTATAATAAGCAGGCATATACACACAGAAGTTAGTATCTTACCTCAATCGTTCCAGTCAATGAAGTGTGCAAGCAGAGGGAGATAAATAAAATCAAGGCAAAAGAAAAAAAACCCAAACAAAAGTAATAAGGTGGGCAGGGAATCTCACTCTAGGCCAGTTGCAGCAAGGAACAAAGGCAAAACTCTGAGTGTCTACGAGCACCAGTGCAGCTCTCCTTCAAACTGTTAATGGGAAACCTCATTAATCTGAAGAGTTTGCGGTACACGCTTACTTAGTAAGTGAAAGGTGGCCCTTCCACATCACTGGAAAAATTCCTTCAAAAAAGGTTTCTAACTTTTCCTAAGTCACAGGTTTCTTAGAAACTGGGTTTTTAGTTTTGATGGTAATGTCAAGCTACACATCCCCCACAAACATGTTAATTCCATATGCTTAAAACTTGACATTTACTTTGGTACTTTATCAAACACCAAAATTTATTATCCTTTAATTAACAATCATAGTCTGGTCTCCAAAGTCCTATACTTCAAATATCTCATATTTTTAATTGAATAATTTATAATTGTTCAGGAATTAGACATTTTAACTTTTTCTTTAGAAATAATTTCAGATGGGCAGAAAATACATACAAATTATTCTTGTATACTCTTCACTTAGATTTTCCAAGTGTTAACATCTTTTTTTAAAAGATTTTATTTATTTATTTTTAGAGAAAGGGGAAGGGAAGGAGAAAGAGTGGGAGAGATACATCAATGTGTGGTTGCCTCTCAAGTGCCCCCTACTGGGAATCTGGCCCACAACCCAGGCATGTGCCCTGACTGGGAATTGAAGTAGCAACCCTTTGCTTTGCAGTCTGGTGCTCAATCCACTGAGCCACACCAGCCAGGGCCAAGTGTTAACATCTTAACATATTTTCTTTATCATAAATTAGCAAGTACTAATTAAGAACATGTCAAAATCTGCTCAATGAATACCACACTTACTTATAATGAGGATAATAAAAGCACTCTAGATATTTCTACTCATTTAAATACAAATATATCCTAATTTTACACCCTTTACTATCTTTAAAAGAAGGTCAGTTTTTTAAATTTTCTTTCTCACCAAATAGAAACAAAGTCCAACCCTGGGGTGCTATAGCCTGAATAACTGGTGTAGAAAAGCGGACCTTCAGGCAAGCCAAAAGCCTCAAAGTCAGTGCGGTAGTGTGTGTCTAAGTGTGAGCAGAAGAGGGGAGGTTGGAGTTGGATGAGAGAAAGGGATTGAAAAGGTTCTAATGTAAACTCAGAGTGTCTTCAGGAGGAAGGCTTCAGGCCACATGGAGGCACATGACATTTACCTTTCAGATTCCATTGCTGAGAGTCAGTGGCCCAGAAGTAGGGACTAGAGATGGGAATAGAAATAGGAGACAGATGGGTAAATGGAACTGCAGAAACAACCCCTAAAGGGGTGAACAAACTACAACAACCAAGCCGATACCTTTTTTTTTTTTTTTTTTGAGAGGAAGAGAGAGAAACACTGATTTGTTGTTGCACTTATTTCTTCCATTCATTGGTTGATTTTTGTACATGCCCTGGCCAGGGGATCGAACCTACAACCTTGGCATGCTAGACGATGCTCTAACCAACTGAGCTACCTGGCCTGGGCCAAGCTATTCATGAACTATTCATTAACTACATCTTATGTACCAGACACTATGTTAGGCACTTTACATTCTTCCAAAAACTCTTACAACCATGTTGTTCTCATTTCTAAAGAGGAAATCAGCTAGAGAGAATACATTATTTACTTACACCGCACAGCTATTGTAAGTGGCAGAAACAGAAATCAAGCTAAATCTGACACACTGTAAAGCCAGAACTTACAACATATGCAAGTTAACCAGTGAAGGAATAACACACTTGAGCTCACAGTAAGGAAGAATTTGTACCGTGTGATCTTAGAACATTGAGAGTATACCTGCGATCATCTGTTTGCTTTGTTTCTCCTGCCTAGACTGTGATCTCTTTGAAGACAGGATGTGTTTCTCATATCCATCTCCCATGAAAGAACAAGATTCAACTGAGTAAATTTGAGGATTGAATTGGCTTTATTAAGAGATTCATGAATCAGGCAGCATCCCATCCAGCAAGTAGAAGGGCACTCTCACTCCCAGGAGTTACACAAAATGAAAAGTTTTTATAGTCAGGAGGGTGTGGCAGACAAGTTATTAGCAAAAGAACAGAAAGGATTATTTTCAGGCCAGGACCTCTTCTTTTGGGTTAAAAGAACTACCAGGGATTTTTGTTAAGCAGGTTACCTCACTAGTTTTGATCAAGATATTCTAGAACGACTGTTTTAAAATTCCACCCCTGGAAGACTGAAACTGCAATTAGATTAGTTACTAAATTTTCATTTGGTGACATGACTTAGCAAAAGTGACTCCTTTCTGCCCGGTTTCTTCCTTTTTTTTTTTTTTTTTAACCCTGCCAAGTACCTAATAAACAATGGACACCAATTCAGCCTTACTTATTTATTGAATATTTACAATGTGCCAGACCCAAGGCTCTGGGACAGGGCTGGCTTTACAAGTGTGCAAATGAGGCAGGAGACAGCACAGGAAGAACTCTGAGGCTGCACTGCTGTTACTGGCCAGCATCTAGCATCCTGGTTGCTAGGAAATGCCTTTTACCAATTAGATAGATTAAATAGTAAACCGAGACAGAGAGGAGGAAGGAGACATGTCTCACACACTAACTCAGTAGCCCTGAGCCTGGTCTGATAATATTGCCAGGTAAGAAACAATTAGCAAGAAAGAAGGGAAGTCCTTGAAATCCTATGTAGTATTTCCACTATCCAGGAAAGAAAGCCTTGAAACTGTACTTTAATCCCAGGGCCTGGAATGCAGGAGAGGGTCCCTGTGCCTAAAGAAGCCCATAAAACAACTTTGGTTAATTGTCTACCTCTCTAATTGTCTACCTCTCTGGTAGACAATTTATTTGTTTTATGAGGGAGTCCCTACTGCTTACAGAAAGAGCCCATAAATGACTTCGGGTAACTTTCCAAATTTTAATTAACTGCCTCCTGTCACGTATTTGTTTTACAAGATGAACAAATGGAGCCTGGAGCAAGATAAGGATTCGGGCTAACAGACCCCACATATACCTAAGCTTGGGTAGTCACATTCCCCCAGGAAAGCTGGCACTACATTTACCAGTTAATCAATATGTAACTTTTTTTCTCCTATCTCACCAACTATATAAGTCCTCAGAACAAAGGACTTGCTTTCTCTCTCTCGGGACCTGGGGGCACTCTTGGCCCTCTTGGCTGCCAGGCTACTGGGCCTCTGGCTACCTGGACTCAGGCCACCCAGGGGCTTGCCACCCTGGTCTTCAGCCACTCTTACTTTTGCTGCCCTGCTTTGCCCTGAAACTTTGCCTTTCCCCACCCCGCCCCATTCTTAGTCCCATTCTCTTCCATGGGAATGGGTCACTAATAAACTGATTACACACTAATGGATTTGCTGATATGTTCTTTACATGTGCCACCAGGAAGAACCAGTTCTCTCCTGTCAACACAACTAGTGTAGTTACACCAAGCTGTATGCTCAGAATGGCACTTGCTTTAATGCTCTGCTGTCCTCTTCTTAATTTTATATTTGAACTTTTGTTTAAGACTGATAGGGCAATGGAGTACCCATGGAATAAGAGGAGGTGCACTGTGCAGGCCCACCACCACTTTTTTTTTTTTTTTTAAACATTTTATTTATTTATCTTTAGAGGGGAAGGGAAGGAGAGAGGGAGAGAAACATCAATGTATGGTTGCCTCCCGTGCGTCCCCTGCAGGGAACTGGCCTGCAACCCAGGCATGTGCCCTGACTGGGAATTGAACCATGATCCTTTGGTTCACAGGCCCGAGCTCAATCCACTGAGCTACACCAGCCAGGGCCCACCACCATTCTTAACTAATCCCATTTACGTAAAGCATTTGTGAGGCTGGCAAAACATAAAATTGTGGTGGATCCATGATCCATGGGGGTTTAGTGAGACTCAAAGTCCCCAGATTCCGCAGTGTTGGTACAATGTACATCCAGAAGTAAAATAAATACAGCTGAGTTAGTTTTGTGCATTTTCTGCTATTCTAGTAAGAACAGAGGTTGTATGAGTTATGAAATACAAATTGTGAAATTTCAATGATTCTGTGTGAGTTAAATGTTCTTATATTTGTATTTCAAACTGGCATTGCACAATATAAAGAGTGGTAAAATTCATGCTGGTAGTTTAAATTTAAAATTTTTCTTTGAGTGAATAGCAAATTAATACTAATAATAGCATAATATTTAAGAGCATGATCAACAATGCCATCAATAATAACAAATTAATGTTATTAATTAAAACACCATGACAAGTCAAAAGGGATTACAGAAAAAAGAAGATCACCTATATTTTAGTACCTTTAATGATATTTTTCCCGATTTTTGAACAAGGGACCCTGCATTTTCATGTTGTACTGAGCCTCCCAAATTACATGACTGGGCCTGCTGCTAAATTTGGCAGTGGATAAGACATGCAATACCTGTCCTGGAGCTCACAATATTTCATAGACTGGAAATGCCTACAGGATTAGAATTTTTCTGCCTGGGTTCAACATCTGGAGAAAAATTGAGCGAAGAGACCAGATTACCTTCCAGGTCTGTCCATTCCCGAGGTGACACTAACTCCAAACTAAGAGTAGACAGGTGTAGTAGTTTATAAGATGATGCAAGAGGTCTGAAAATGGACAAATCAAACCAGTTTATTCCATTTTGTAACAACTTTGGTGAAGAAGCCTCACCAAAACTAAGCTAGTTTAGTTTAGTCTTATCTTAATAGTGAGTAACTGTTCAGGGAACTAAGAAGAGAAAACTGAGAAAAATAATTTATCTCTAGTGATACATTAACCAACTCCTAGTTCACAGTGAAAGAGTGACCTAACAAAAGTCCAAAGGTGGAGCGGGAACTGGGTGTGCTCCAGAGCAACACTGGCTTCCAGTACAAAGGTTCTTTAGTTTGAGTGACAGGCAAAGCATGATCCCTTCACAGTTTTACACAGAAGAGATGTTTGAGGACAAGAATAGACATAATCTGAAAAAACGCACGTGGCACCACCCACAAACCCTGGGCGCCAAATCAGCAAATGGGAGACCACAGGAAACAAATCAGGCTGAGTGGCTGTTTCCTCGCAGTTCACATCCATTCCATTCACTTGACCCCACAGTTTCTTTTTGTGATTTGCCAAAATGTTCTTGGACGTAACACTTACCTAATAAGTTAGGGGAGGATGCCCCTGAATCCGGCTTCAGTTAACCCCGCCTCCTCTGGGTTAGGAGTCAGGCCCCACCCACTTTGAATCACCCTTCCCGCCGGGGCGACCAAAATGGTGCCCCCATAATCCCGCCTCTCACGTTCTTTCCTGAGCTAAGTTGTTATCGCGAGATTTTGGCTCCGCTATTAGCTGCGTCACGCGGTTGGTTCTGTCCTTTTTTTTCCGTGCGGCTGGCGAGGTAAGTGGCTGTTTCCTCTTGCAGTGCTGAGGTCGGGCGATCGCTGGGTGCAGACCTGCGGGGTTCGGGTTGCAGGGGGCGAGCACGCTGCCGAGTCTGGTACTGAGCCCGCGCAGGTTGGTGCAAGCCGTCCGCTGACATGGATGAGTAAGGGAGAGGGCTACGCCACCCAGACCTGATGCGTGTGGGAGGGGTTGCGCTTTTAACTTTACTCGGGACACCCGCGCTGTGGCTGAGGGTAGAGGGCTCGCAGTCGTGGGGTTCAGGTTTAGCGTTGGATTGCGACCCACACAAAAGATTATAGCGTGGGCGTGATCTAGACTTGTGTTCTGAGTTGTAGGTGTTCCAGACCAGTACAGGTGTTCTGAGTTACTAAGTGTGAGGTAACAATTAGGCCATTTTCTCTGACTGAGGTTGGGTGCTTCCTGGAGTCAGTCGCCCCGATGTCACGTAATAAGCGGTCAAAGGTATTTGTTAGCGCTGGTAAAGTGCATTACCTGACCATGTGGCCTCGCAGAGTCTCGAATAGGAAGGGATACTTAAATCGGAATGCTTTCTGAATTACGTAAAAAGTGATCTTTTGAGTTAACTACAATTCTGATAATGTTCTAGTAATATATTTTTTAAAAATCAAACTTAAATAACCACCACTGTCATTTAACCCAATTTTGTTGAATTTCGTTTCTGAGCATTTCATGATATAGTTTGATTTTTTTGCCTTTAAAAAGCTACAGTAAAACCAGGAAATGACCACGCGAGTCCATTGGACGTTTTGAAAATGTAAGATCTATGTGATCTTATCGATTTTCTCTGTTTAAAATATTTTGCTGTTAATTGTAAGATTGCCTTTCATCTGTATTTATTGGTCATTCTCAAGTATAAACACTATAAACAGTACAAAAATGGAAGAATGATGACATCCTCTATAAGGGAGGTACTGTTGTAAATTAAGATGTCATCTTTATTTGTATTTTAAATTTTGCCCAAACTGTTGTAAAATATTTAAAGAGTTTTTTGGGAAGCCGGAAGGCATCATTCTTGTAGTCTGATAGCCTTTCATTGATATTTGAGAATTCAGAAATTTTTCATTAATATCCATAATGGCAAAGAAATATGTCAAGAAAGATGTTTCACAGTGATTTTGTTGAATAATAGTATGAATGGGAAAAGGCCATAAATGAAAATCCTAGACCAGGAATTTAAAAATGGCATGTTGGATTGAGATAGTAAATAATGGTTATTTTTCCTGGTATACTGAGGCCATACTCAACCTTCTGACATTGTATGTAAAATTTTTCTAGGAGGTCCAATCTGCTTTTGGAAAATGGTACATTAATAGTTGTAATTGCACATTACTATGGCTAATGATAGAATATTTTAAATGATACTATTTTTTGCTGTCATGTAAGAGTTTGATATTTTAGGGGGGAATGATACTACTTTTGTAGAATCTTATTCCGCTAGGTACCTTTAGAGACACAACTGAAAGATAGAACTTATCAGTAAAATTTCTAGATTTTTAGAGTTTGTTCTGAAGTACATGGTTCCTACATGAAAATATTAAAGTACAATTAATTAAAGTCATTAATTGTAAATGATTATGCCTTAATGTATATGTAATGATGATTGATAATGGCATAACTAATACATCAACTTTTGCATTGCTTGGATATTAGCTGTTTCTGCTGACAATTACTTGTCTAGGAAAAACTACATAAGTACTGTATGTTGTCAGAAATTTGGTGAAAGCAAAGAACAAGTGATGGATAAGTTTTAAGAGGGACTCGGAATACCTATCAGCAATGGATTCTCTGGACTATATAACAGCATCGGATTCAGCTATGGGAAATGAAAATCAAAGGTAAGTGCTTTTCTTCCCCCATCAACAGCAACCATCAAATTTTTACTAGAAAACACTAGATTCAAAGGTAATGTTTACTGTATTTGAATTACCAGGAAAACATAAGTCAGTGTAGATAATGAGTAGTGGTAAAGGTAATTTCCAAGGATTAGGAAAGAAAAACCTTTACATAGATCTTCAAAGTTTATCTACTTTGTATACTTAACAGGGGGACATATTCTTAATCCAGGGAAACCAGAATATTTTCTCAGGGCCAACTTGGTATCTCAGCTTGACTAAGTCACCCTAATTTTATAACAAGAAACGGGATATCAGTATAGACTCTTAACATTCACTTAGTCTGATGATTGCACTTTATCGAGAATGCTGGCTTAGGTGTGTGATGGAGATGTTTCCTTACCTCATCCATTGACCTTACTTGTATATCAAATCAGTATTTCTAGTATATTCACATCAAATACCTATCTATTAGGCACCTCTTGTTTTATTTAGAGGAGGCTTTGTTTTAATTAGGAACCTCTAGCAGTGAACAAGACTGCCTGTGTGGGACTTGTATTTCTCTTAGAAGATGATTTGGTAAGTGCTATGGCATTCTGGGCCAATTTAGGTAGAGTGACTAGGTCAGAACTAGTTGGCTAGTACTGAGCTTATCATTTTAAAAGTTAATCCTCAGCATGTTTTTCTGTTTTGGTCTGTAGAAGAAAAATACATTACTGGTAACGGGCATTCAGTTACATAAACAGGGAAACAATTAATTTTTTCCTTTTTTTTTTTTCTAGCGATAGCTCTTCCTCTGGTAGCAGCTTATTTAAAACTCAGTGTGTTCCTTGCTCACCTAAACGGAGGCAAAGAAATCCTATTAAAAAATGTGTTAGTTCACTTGACAGTGTTCAGGCAAGAGATTCATCCAGTGACTCATCTTTAGAACCAAGACCATTGACTTTGAAAGCTATTTTTGAAAGATTCAAGAAAAAGAAACGTAAAAAGAGGAAATACAAGCCAACAGGAAGACCGAGGGGAAGACCAGAAGGAAGGAAAAGCACTAGGTCACGAATAAGTAAGAAACAATTTAAAGATAACAGACCCCAGTTCCCATTTTTAGAATCAGAGAATGGAAGAAAACCATTACCTTGGAGAAAAATTTTAACATTTGAGGTGAGTTCAGTATATGTGGGTACCATAACTAAAAGTGCCTGAAATGGTTGGTTGGTCACTGAGAATTTAGGTGTACCTGACTGTTAAAAACCACCCAGTCTTTCAGTTCATACTTCTCTTGGGCTACTGGGTGAAATCCTCACTGGTATATTTAGTTGACAACTAAAAACTACCTGTTTTTGAAGCGCTCCAAGACTACTTATATAAAATCCCTTGATTTCATCCTTATCAGGTTTTTAACATCATCCCTAAAACTCAAAAGAGATTCCCAGTTGTAACCTAGATCAAACGCATAATTCCTTTCATGTTCAATGACTTCAGTAGATTTCATCTCTTAAGAGATTGAGTATTCTATTTCTGACATGATTGCCTGGTAAAGTGTCCAGTACTATATACTCTGAGGTATTTGAGTTAACTTTTTAAAATTGATAATGCTATTACAGTTGTCCTAATCTTTTCACCTTTGCCCCCCCTCCACATAGCACCACTCTCCCTCAAGCAGGCCCCACATCGCTGTTCATGTCTTTGGCTACTACATTTTCTATATTGTACTTATTTTCCCCTCACCTTCATCCGTTCCCCCACAGTTGGCAACCATTAAAATGCTCGCCTCTCTCATTTGCTTAGTTTCTTTTTTAGATTCAATTGCTGCTATTATTCATTGCCATTTTACTGTCCATGATTTTAATCTTATTTTTCTTAAACAAGTCCTTTTAATATTTCACATAATCATAGTTTGGTGATGATTGAACTTTAGTTATTCCTGTCTGGGAAGGTCTTTATCTCTCAATTCCAAATGATAGGTTTGCTTAGTAGAGCAGTCCTGGTTGTAGGCCCCTCCTTTTCATGACTGGATATTTCTTGCCAGTCCCTTTTAGCATGCAAAGTTTCTTTTGAGAAATCAACACCCAGTCTCATGGGAGGTTCCTTTTGTAGGTAACTAACTGCTTTTCTTTCGCTGCTTTTAAGATTCTCTCTCTAACCTTTGGCATTTTAATTCTGATGTCTCGAAGTGGTCCTCTCTCTTTCATCTTGTTTGGAACTCTGCTTCCTGGACTTGCAGGACTTATTTCTTTCCCCAAATTAGGGAAGTTTTCTTTGATTTTTTCAAAAAGATTTCCAATTTCCTGCTCTACTGGCATCCCTGGCATCCCTATGATATGAATGTTGGACCTCTTGAAGTTGTCCCAGGTGCTGTTTACACTATACTTGTTATTTTGGATTCTTTTTCCCTTGTTCTGATTTTTTTTTCTTCCTTATGTTCCAAATCATTAATTCAATTCTCAGCCTTCATCCACTCAACTATTAACCTGTAAATTGTTCCGTATTTCAATTACTGTATCCTATTATTGTTGACTGGATCTTTTTTATGCTGCAGAGGTCCTCAGTAAGTTCCTTGAGCATCCTTATAACCAGAGTTTTGAACTCTGCATCTGATTGCTTATCCATTTTGTTTTGTTCTTTTTTGGAGTTTTGATCTGTTCTTTCATTTGAGCCATATTTCTTTGTCATCTCATTTTGGCAGCTTCACTGTGTTTGTTTCTATGTATTAGATAGAATTGCTATGACTCCCTGCCTTGGTAGCCTAATGACCTACATGGCCTAATGTAGTAGGTGTCCTATAGCGTCCAGTGGCACAGCCCGCCTATCACCCAAGCTTGGTACTTGAATTGTGTCCTTCATGTGGGCTTAGTACATCCTCCTCTTACAGTTGAGTGAGCCTGGAATACATTTGGCAGGTCATTGGGAGGGATTTATGCAGGCCAGTCAGCTGCAAGGACTAGCTGTGACCCATGCCCATCAACCTCTGCCCTCTGTGGAGGATCAGCTGTGCAGGGGCAGGGTGGTAGTGGTACACTGTAATCTGTAGTTGTCCTGTAAGTGCACAGGCTCTGGTTTCCCAGGTGGTGTAGGCCAGGGTCAGCCTCCATAGAGGCTGTATGTTTTGCCCAGGCCCACACAGCATGAAGTATAAAGCAATCTGAGATGGCTGCTACTATGCTGTGCTTGGAGATTCCCAGAAGCCAATCTGTGAATCTAGGCTGGCTGCTGGTAGTGCTGGGCCACTTAGCAAGAGGTATGGGAGAGGTCATGGGGGCTCAACAAGGCTGGCTGATACTTTGAGAGGATTTAGGAAGATGTGAAACATAAGCCAAAATCAGCCAATCATATGGGAGAGTCGCTAGTAACAATTGGGGTGGGCCCCTCAGTTGGGTGAAACCATATTGGGATCTCTAGGGTGGGGCAGACAGTGTTAGCCTGGTTCAGGGAGTCTCAAATATGGCACCCACCTGCTAGCTCTGTCTCTGTGGGAGGGTTCACAAAAGGTACAGTGCCTGTGCCTGCCTTTCTGTGTGGGAGAAAACTTCCCCAGCTTTTGCCTGGATGCCAGACACTTGAGTTCCTCCCCATATGCCACTGATGCCTTTCAACTTTCTACCCTGGTGCTGGAGCTCAGAGAGTAAATCTAAGTCCCTGTGTGGGTTCTTTAAGAAACTGCTTGGAATTCCAGCACTGTCTTCCAACTCAGTCCCCACTCGTTTTTGCAGCCAGAAGTTATAGGGGCTTAATATTTCTGGCACTGGAACCCTGGGCTGGGTACCTGGTGTGAGGCTGGGACTCCTCACTCCTGAGATATTCCTCCTAAATTTTTTCCACCGTACATGGATGTGTAGGACCAGCCCCACCTGTTGCACATCTGCACTCCTCCTACCAGTCTGGATGGAGGTGGTTTAATTCAGTGGTGGTCAGACTCCCATTCAACTTGATTTTTAAAAATATTTTATTTCTTTATTTTTAGAGAGAGGGAAAGGGAAGGAGAAAGGGAGAGAGAGAAACATCAATGTGTGGTTGACTCTCACATGGCCCCCACTGGGGACCTGGCCTGCAACCCAGGCATATGCCCTGACTGGAAATCAAACTGCGACCCTTTGGTTCACAGCCCACGCTCAATCCACTGAGCTATACCAGCCAGGGCTCAACTTCATTTCTGACAGTTCTGAATAATGGTCATTCTATAGTTGTAATTTTGATGTGCGAGGAGGTGAGCCATGTTTACTTACGTTGCCATCCTGACTGGAAATCTACAGTGAGTTAATGTTTGCACTGTTAATATTTAATTTTTTGATTTAGAACTTGATTTATTTGAGGGGATTAATACTAGTTAATCTATGTTTTAAGTGATTATAATAAACATAATTTATTTAATGCCCCCAAAACACAAAATTTGTGTTTGGTTTTCTACCAAATTCAGTAACTTTGTTAACTTGCTAGGTAGTAATGACAAAAGTCACTTTTTTACAACCAGCATTTGGTGTTTATTACATGTGAGCTGCATGTGGCAAAGTAGTTAAAATCGAGTACACTAAGAGTTCTTGGTAAGGGGATCCTTGCCAGTTTGGAACATAAACATTTGCTGAGGGATGGCGGAAATTTTTATTTTGTAAGGCCATGGATTAATAATTTTTCTGATATATAGCAAGCAGTGGCAAGAGGATTTTTCAACTACCTTGAAAAACTGAAGTATGAATATCACCTCAAGGAATCCTTGAAGCAGATGAATGTTGGTGAAGATTTAGAAAAAGATGACCTTGATAGTCGTAGATATAAATACTTAGATGATGATGGATCTCTCTCTCCTATTGAAGACCCAGTGTAAGTTAACCATGTCAAATTTTGGTCGTAGTTTAAATTTTAATGTTAATTTATCCGTATGCTATTGGTTCGTACTGGGAGCAAATATACAATAGGCCATCTGGGTTATTGCCGTTGAGCTATGATCTTGGCCCATGAGAGCTATTTTGGGTGTTAAACATGGCAGTGTAATTTTTCTCCTTGACTGGTATTGCTCTTCAGCTGTATGTCATGACCATGTAATACTGATTGGGTTTTAGAAGATTTAGTCATCTGAGTGATGATATATTTAATATTACAGGGGAGAGGATGAGGTTGAAACAAACCTTGAACATGATGAATGTGATATCAAATTGGTGGTAAGTGACACTTTTATCCCATTTCATTTTTTGGAGGACAGAAGTTGGTACAGGAGTAATTTTATCCAATAGGTATTGTCTTAGAGTCTATTTAATTTTTGAGAGGCTTCAATATATTTGGTGTTGAGAATTAAAAAATGTATATTTGGGTGATAGTTGAGCGTGACATGGACTTTTCAATACTATTACTAAGTTTTATATGTGGATATCGAATGAGAATAAAAGCAGGATTGAATTTCTAACATCTAGATGTAATCCAGGTTGAAATCACCTGGTAGAGTTCAGTTTTGTGTAATTGCTAAAGGGATAAAGTTTTAGTTATTGCTTAATGTTGGCATCTTTTATGCAGGAGAACAATTACTTCATAATAAGTTCTGAATTGCCAAAGAAGATGAAGGTGTATTTAGAACAAGAATATACTCAAGAAACTGCTTTGTCTAAAAAGAGAGTATCAAAGTGCAAAAACATTGGACAGAAGACAGAACAGCCTGAAAAGGAGATAGGAATATGAATGTTAAGGTAAAGAGACTAGAGAAAAAGAAACTTCACAGAAAGTAAAAGATAATGTATGTATGCCAGCCCAGTGATAAAACTTGTAAGGGGAAAATAAAAAGATCTTGTAAACAAGTTTGTAAAAGAAACTGCTAAAGAATAAGAAGTAGTTATTAGAAAACATTTTAAAAGTGAAATAATGTATGTACAGAAAATTGAGGTTTTCATTAGAAATAATCTCTTGCAAAATAATACGGGTCAAACTGTTTTTGCCTATACTTTTTTATTTCAGGGCAAGAGAGCTTAAAGGTATCATTTGAGCACTGAATCAAAGTAGAGATTGTAGTCCTAAAAAAAATCTTAGTAATCATTAATAAATGGCAATCAGTTACCCTTCCTTACTATATCTGAAACCCTCTGCTGTAGTTTTTTTCCGAAAAAAGTGACCTTCAGTGTCATGTTTACTACTGATAAGAACTTAATTCCCCCTTCTTAACAACCTAGAATGTTTTCACTTGAATCATCTTTTCTCACCACTGTATATTACCAGTTAGGCTGCTGTATAAGCCACATTTTACAATAGCACTTGTGTTTGTTTTTGCTCAATTTGTGGGCAAAGACTATGTACAGGTGCGGAAAATAAATCCTCTTTTGCAACCCAGAACTCATTGTTTGGTATGAGTTTTGATACATACAAGAAGGAACATGATACCTAAAACAGATTGAAGTGTGATGGGTTATTGATTTAAAAAAAAGGTTCCAGGACTGTAGTTGATAATTAAAAAGCATAGGAAATAAGGGAAACCTCAACTACACTGACTTAGTATTCCAGTTTTAATGTTGATATGAAACAAAGATGGCTTGTTTGTCTGTTTGTTTGTTAGGGCTTTATGTTGAAAACACAATTTTTGGACTTAAAGGTATGTTTTATTTGTTGTATTTTTGGATCAGATTTGTTGAAATGTAGTCCATTGTCAGATAATCTAACCCTTCGAGGGAAATTTCATCACTGAGAAACTTTTTGCCAGATTTCCATTTTTTGTTTATGATTTCAGAAAAGGAATCTTAGGGAACAGTATTTAACAGTGACACTGTGCCAGCTTCACTTAACAGGAAGGGGTCCCAAAACTGTCATTTGGACTATAGCAATGATCAAAGTTTTGCATATTTCTACTTTATGCCTGTAACATTTTTAATTAATGCACGATCTAAAATGAGGTTGGTTAAATACTGTAATATTAGCAGTGACTACACAGAACACAACATTTTTTAAGTTTCGATGGTATAAAGTTCTCAAATGGTAAAAACATAAATACAGCCACATTAATATTTTTTCTGCATTTTTATACTTAATATCAAGTAGCTAAGGAGATATTTACATAGATACTCAATTTTGAGGCAAAAAAATTCAGTTAAATTTTTTTGCTATGTAATCTGGGAATTTCATAGGTAAAACGTTGCAGTATCAAAGTTCATGAAAATCAAGACTTCTTTTTTTATACATGGATATTTTCCCTTTGGATTATGGATTATCTATAATAGCTACTTGGTATTTTATACTCTTTTTTGATTAGTATATACTCTTCTAAACTACATTGTTGAAATCCTTATGTGATTTGATTTTATGGTATGATTTCCTGTAACAGTACAGTTAAATTTTATTTGTGAATGGGAAGATGTTTGACTATTTTTATACAGTTTTGAACTTGAAATGACTGGAGCATAACAGTTCTAGTAATTGTCTTCCTGTAGAGTCTTAGATTTGTCACATCTTTTAAAAAATGTGTAACTAATGGTTGAGGTCTATCCCGATGGGGCTTTTTCTGTAGACCTACATCGTTGGAAACGCCTCATAGAGTAAATATGTTGCTTCCTTTATTCACAGAACTATGTGTTAGATCTGTGGGAAGGAACTACAAGACATAGCTGTTAAAATTATGAAAGATCCTAACCTAATTTTTTTATCTTAGGTTTTTGTATATCTCGAAGATCAGTACTATTCTAGGTAGTGATAACTTAGGTAAGTTTTGGTGACAATGTAAACTTCAGGTACCACTGCAGTTCAAATGATGAATTTAACTGTTCAACTGCTGAATGATACAGACGTGAACTAAAATGTAATTCTGACAGATGAATGTAACTCTGTATGGTTTTGGTTTTTAACCAGACACTTACCAAACTTTTATTTGGTGTTTTATTTGTAGGACTGATACGATATGAACCTATCCATGTTTACAGGTAAGTGGAACATTTAATTTCTAGTTATTAAGGATTCAAAATTATGAGAAAATGCAAATTGTGAATAGAGTTAAGTCCTCAGTTAACATTGTTGATATGTTCTGCTACTTAAAGCCAAATAATATATAAAGAAGGCAGTGTGACCACAGGCTAATTAATGTAAACAAGCTAAATTCCTGTGGCGTGTTAACTTGGTAACACAACATTGAACAGAAGGATGTTATTCAAGGACCTCTGTGCAGCATTCCATTACTGTGGTGACTAACATGGTTTAGGTAAATAGCAGAATTTTAAGCATCTTGGTGAAAATATTTGCTGTAATTGTATTTATATGCAGAATTGGAAAAAATGAAGAGAATGTATATCTAGGGTTACCGAATAAAAATGTCCCCTTTTTGCACTGACAGTTCTATGTTGTTCAGCCTAATAACATGTACACTTGGATATGCTAAAATAGCAGCGGAATTCTTCCTAATAAGAACAGCGTGAACAACTGTGATCTTTATTTCTAATGCAAGGAGACATGATAAAGATAATGGTGACTAGATTTATAATTTACCTGCAGTAATGTGGTTCCCTCACTGAAATGATTAGGAATTGGGACATTTTCCACAGTTAGATTTAGAGGTGTTTGTAATACTTTGGTCACAATTGCACTGCATGGTATCTGCATTTAGCAGTTTATTCCTGCTGGGTGTTCAAAGGACAGTGCAATATAAATTCAGTATCTGGCATCGTTGGTTTTCTTGGCTTTGTGCATGTTAAACCTGGTATTTTTACTGATACAGTATTCCTGTAGTTTCTTCTGTTCAGTTACACATAACTTCAATAGGAACTAATGCTTCTCTTTTTCTAGGGCATCTCAGATTGAGAAATCAGACAGATCCATCTACTCTGACCCTAACGGTGTAAGGATTTTTATTTTTGTTAATTCTGGCAGTGTCTTCTCTTCGTTGATAGTATGTTTCAGCAGAAATTTCTATCCTGATGTAGAAGCCTTTTGCATAGTATATGTATAAGATTGAGAGAAACTCTTATGAAGCCTCATTCTAGATGAAAATGGGCACTGTTTTGGTACATGGTGTCCAGAAATTGTTAATGTGGCTACATTGAGACACAGGTTTTGCTTCCATCACAGTAACTTTATTGCAGTGGTGACAATGAGACCTGTAACATTTTCTGCTAGGCTCAGTGAGTAAAAACTTGATGGAATAAAAACTTTTCAGTATATCTTACATCACCTGCTAAAATAACAATGTACTTCTTACTATTTAACTTCTAGGGCCCTAAAGTAAATTGCTTGAGGAAATTGGGCCCCAACAATTACAGGTAAGATTTTAATTTCCTTCAAATTCCCTCCTAGTTTGTAAGAGACAAAGTCCCTTTATTAAACTTAAGCATTAAGGTCTTTGGCATTTATTTCATGCTTAAAGTAGCCCACCTGTCCTTGTGGTTTATTGTTACCACAAAAAAGACGGTGTTTAAAAGGCCACCATGTGTTTCTCCTGATGTTGTGATGATGGGGAAAATGTTCAACTGCTCTGAATGGGCTGAATGAAAATAGCCATCTGAACATCCATCTGCATCAGATCTATGCCATGTTTTAAAACTTTAAAGCTCTAAGGTAGAAGTTCTCTGAAACATGCTCATTTCCAAGTACCTGCCTTTGCAGTTAAAGGTCAGAATTCCTTTTTTATGAGTTCAGTTGTGAATGGAAACAGATTAATTAAGCCTTAATTGTAAAGCGTATTCTTACCAATACTTAGTTTAAATGAACTGGATTGAAAAGATGCTTATTCCATGTATTTGCAGCTTTAAGCCTGGAATTTCAATGCATGCTAGTTGGGAACTGCTTTTCAGAAAAGTTTGGATCCTGACCAACCCAAATTAAAAATATTTAGCCCTGCATGAACTTAAAATTTTTTTCCTCCAGGTGGGGAGTTTTTGAAAATGTCCATATGCAAGTGGAGATCAAAGATCAACTAAAAGAATTATGGCAAGTTATTTATCTTTTTATGTTACATACCAAATTATTTGTCAGAGTGTAATGGTCATTACCAAGGCTTTTAGAATGCAGTTTCTCATTTGCCGTGGACATGACCACAAAACATTTTCCCACTAGGTTTTTTTTCCGCTATACTGCTAGCATTCAGCCTATTGGGAACATTTTATTAACCCTTACTTATTTTCATTGCCTAGGTCAGCACTGTCCTATATAAATACAACACAAGCTGCATGTGCTTTTGTAATAGCCATTGGTAATCAGTGAGATTTTATAATTGCTATCTGAGAGTTCTGGAGTCTTCCAGATGACCTTTGTGTAGCTAATCTTTCTTAGGGTGCTTAGTGACCAAATAGTTTGTCATCACATGACCATCTCTATTCCTGTTACGTAGGACCGACTGTCATGGCAAGTGACTGGATTGATCCAAAAAGGTATGCACATGTTAGAAAAAGATAATTTATAGGTCATTTCAAAGAGAGCTTATGTGACCAAAACCAGGAGCTCTTAACGCTGTGACCTAAGATTGAAGTTCTCCATAGGATGTAATAGACACTTAATAGTGCTATGTTTTCTTGCGGAGATATAAAATCAGGCTACTCATTGATGATTGGTGATGTAGGAATAAATGTTCCCCAAGTTTTTAACCACTGCGTACTCTTACTTTTTTAGGAATTAAGATGCAAACTCATGAGGAACCAAGGACTCAGAACATGTGAAATTCCTTAAATAAAAATTTATTAACTTTAAATAATTGTACCTATGTTACAGATAATAAAAACTCTTTACAATTTTTGTACAAAGTCAGCATGTATTTTTGGCTCGAAGTTTCTCTAGTGTCTTCTGTGGAGGGAATAAAAATCAAATTTAGCTGTTTAGTTGTGGTGTACCTTTGACATGAAAAATCACTGCCAATTGCTCACCTTATGGAATTCTTTTGCCCTTGCTCTGTTTTGGGCATAAGCATCTTGCTTTGCTTTTTCTTCTTTTTGCTGTTTTACTTCAGGTAACTGATTGTATAATCTGTAAGACATTTATATGGAATTAAAGAATAAATACTTCAGAAATGTGAATTATTATTCATACATATGCTCACACACATACCTTAGAGCCCTTTGCTGCATGAGGGCTTGTGCAGTCTTTCTGTCCTCAGGAAGTGACACTTTAACTTTATTCACACCCCTTAGGTGACTCACAGATGAACCTGAGCAGAGAGCAAGTAATTTGCTGGGCAAACAAGCTTCCCTTTCTGAAAATGGATACAAATGTGTTGGGAACATACCTGTAGGATTCCCCTTGATTACTTGGCTTCCAGAATTTTTAGAGACTCGTCTTTTATTCCTTATTTCTTTCTGTCTCTGGCAGGATCTCTCTATAAACGATTTTTTCCTTTTTATGAATGCTTCTTGTAAGCTTCCTGGCACAGGTGAAAACTTTGGAAGGGTTTCTGTTAAAAACAAGCTATTTTCACCTCATTGGACTTTATAGGCCAACAACAGCAAGATTGGAGGCAGAATTTGAGTAGGGGATTCCCACTAGCCCTTGAGTGCGGAAGGCATACCTGAAGGTGCTGCGGCTGGCTTCTCTACAGAATGCTCTGATGCAGCTGGATAACCTGAATTTTCTATTTCCAGTACAAGAGGCAGAAATTCACTCACCTAATTGCAAGAGTCATAGGTGAAATTTACCACTTTCACCTCAATGTACAGCAAAGGTTCTAAGCCAAAACCTGATCCAGCAGCTTTAGGAATGAACTTTTTTGGCAAGGGGAAAAGTCAATAAAATTTCAAATACACTATGCAATTACTAGCCCTCCACCCAAGGCTACTTTCCCATCTTAACCCTAGCAAAAGCTTTTGGTTTTTCTTCACCTGATTACCTGTAAATATCTTAAGAGGTGAAGTCCATTCTGATTTGGCATTAGGACACATAAGACCGGCATATGATCAAACTCATTAATCTGGAGCATTTTACTAAGTTAATGAAATTATGTGCCAGTCAACAGAACTTGAAACATTTTCAAAATAAACTTCTAAAGCAGTAGTGTTTATGTAACTATCCACCTTGGGTCTGGAATCCCTTAACTGATGGAGCCCTGTACTGCCTCTGATTACTTGAACCAGGTAGCTTTCATTGGGGAAAGGAAGGCAAGAGATTTTCCCAACTCAAGTCTGAGTGAAATCTATAGCATCAGGAGTGTAAGTAGGAGTAGCTTTTGAAGTCTTGCTCCCTGACGTGGCACCACCTTTGGCTCTAATTACATGTATGTATATTTAGGCAAATCACATACTATGAAACTTATTGAGGGGTTGAGATGCTTTTCCATTTCCTGTCAGCTTCTGCTGTCAGTACATTAAGTCTCTCCTGTTCACTTTGTATAGTTTATTGCACTTGTACTACACCAAAATATGGGGGAGGCAATTAGTTTGCAAATAATTATAATGGAAATAACATGGAGAAATAAAAGTGAAAACCAGTAACCTTTTCTGTTCCCCAATTCTCAGCTATGGGTTACTGTATAAATGAGATGTACTTAAATTGAGAGGTGCATTTACCTGTAAGCTTTCTCCCTCATTCTTTTCTTCTAGGGTTAGGTTTGCAAAATCCATTTCAGCAATACTGATGTCACTGGTGCTTACTAATGTAAGTTCTGGTTCTTCCATTATACCATGGCCAGACTCTGTCTCCTGTGCAATAAAATTAAAAAGGAAACCATGTTCAAAAATAACAGCCTTAGCCCTGGCTGTTGTGGGTTAGTGGACTGAATGCTGGCCTGTGAACCAAAGGGTTGCTGGTTCAATTTTCCAGTCTGCCCATAGGCCTGGGTTGCGGGTCAGGTCCCCAGTAGGGAGCGTGCAAGAGGGAACCACGCACATTGATGTTTCTCTCCCTCTTTTTCCCACCCTTTTCCTCTGTCTAAAAATAAAAAAAGATGCAAAAACCAAAACTAAGCCTTAAACATTCAAAGATGTGAAAATGTATGTTATGGAGGAAGAACAGAACATGGCAGTGCACCTCCACTTTTAGAAATACTGGGGAGGACTTGGGGTGGGTGAAATTATGTGATCAGTGTTAGAAAATATCTTCTGTAAGGATTAAGACAACGGACTGCAGGGCTAGGCAGCTACATGGAGGTTAATGTGGGACTGTGGAGAACCAGAGGGTATAGCCTATCTAAACGGCTGTAGCCAAATGGAGGCCACTGCTGCCAGACTAATTTTTTAAGGGAAATACCATCTTTTAAACATTGAACAAAAATTTACAAAAACACCCAAAAGCCAAATCTGTGATCTAGATGTTGCCCTTATTTTCAGTTTCTATTGTAACACACACAATGTGGAAGGACAATACTGTATTCAGGTAATGAGTTGAAACCAAATGAGATTACGTAGTGATTGTCAACTGGGGAGCTGTGGCACACCGGTATGTCCCAAGAATTTTTAAATGCAATACCTGACTATAGAGTTAGGGGCACTGACCTCTTTTCCTTTAGATCATCAAATAAAATGACAACAGCCAACACAACAGCCATCCAGTGTGAATGAATCAAAATTATACCTTTTCTTGGGGGTCAGGTCAGCAAATTTAGTGTGCTGGCAGAATTTCAGTAATTAGGGTGTGTGTGCCATTAGAGGAGAAAGGTTGAAAACAGCCGGACTGATTCAATGCAGGGCAGCGAGGCGGAGCACTGACAGTGCTGAGGCACAGGCTGGCCACCGCTCCGCAAGGGCGCTGACAAGGGATATGACAATGGGGAAGAAAATCTTTTGTAAAATTCAGAGATCTCCAAATTTGGAGATTTCTGATGATTATGAGACTGTTTTGGTTAGGTTTATTTATAACAAGCGGCTTTGTTGTTTCTCTTGAAATTTGTTTCAAAAGTCCTCTGGATTTGAACTTTTTATACTCGCTGCTTATTTTTGTTAGTGTTTTTGGGTATTACTTTGTTCTCCTTTTCAGCTTTTGAACTGAAAATACTTTCTATATTTTGGTAAGTCTTTTTATTCTCACTTGTTTAGAAACTGCATTTTATTTACTCTATAAGTAATTACTCTTAAGTTCATAACATGCATACTTAACTTTATATGTGTGTGGATGTGTTTGTTCATAGGTGTTTTTGACCAGTAGTCTTAACAAAATAAAAACAAATACTACTTTAAGAAAATTCTTCTGGAAAACCCGTCTAAATGCTATTTACACAGTACAGATTTCACTCACCCAGACTGGAACAGAATTCTGTAGTGAAAATGATCCTGAGCTGAAAATGAGCTCTGATTGCAATTGTTGAGATGGGTTTGGTATGATTTGTGGAGTTTCTGCTTTAGTTGAGTTATCAAAATATTTTTCATTCTGAACAGTTAATGAATACGGTATCTGAACTGAAGTTCCCATTTCTACCGTTCTTATACATAATTGTGAGTCAATTTCTTGTACTTGTGGATTTACATTTAAAACTCCACACGTTTTGTTTTTATCCTCTTCAGTGAGTCCTTGACTTTGTGACACTTTATCAACCCCTCTTCGTGATAATTCTTCAAAGCCCAGTCTGTGTTTTCTGCCTTCTAACTGGTCGTTCGTTGAGCACTCACTGTAAGTAGAACCAAATGGAGTGATATGTTGTAAGTTTAACTGATGAAATTCATTAGCCTCAGCAGATGAACTGAAGACAGAACTTTGCAAATTTCCTACAGACAGCTGGAAATGAACATTTTTTCCTTTATTTTGTAATATGTCAGTTGGTTCAGAGGGGTAGTTCTGATTTTCCATGTCTTGGGAAGAATCTCTTGCTTCAATGCCAAAAATACTTGGTAGATCAGCATGCTGGCTCCCTTCTTGTGAAGAAAATTCTGGCAGAAGCTGTTGAAAAGATTGTTCAGATCCTGCAATAAGTTTAAGAAATCGGTTAATCATTGTGTTATAAAACTTGAATACAGATATAGTCCCTAATATTTTGAGTAAATTGCAAAGGTTACTTCCTATAATTTTAAGAAAGTTGATGTATATAAATATGAATAGAAAGCAAAAGGATGGTCACAGAGACTTTCAAATTACTCTACAGCTCACGTATGTACTGTCTCCTATTCTTATATTATTTAATAAAAACGGCTATTAGACACTATGACATTTTCCCTCGTAATATAACCAAATACTGATTTTGTTACAACAACCAAAGGACTTCAGTTAAAACGTGCAAGTGCATCGTGTGTGTGTGTATATTTATGTATATATAAAATTTATGAAAAAAGTTTTAAACTACTGACTCTAAGGGCCAAGGTAGGGAAGTTGAGCAAGAGGCATCAGTTTTTATTTTATCAAGTTCATTACTGTGAAAATTGCAAAGTGAGCATACATTATTACCTCTATTATTTAAACGAATACACAGAGAAACAACCTGTAACACTGGGAGCAGCGGTGAGGACAGGAATGGAGACTGCTAAGCACAATTTCTAAGAAAAATGAATATAAACAATCAAGAAAAAAGTATTGGGCTTTAATGTTTTCTAACTCAATTATACATACCCTCAATAATTTTTTCTGTGCTAAAACCTTCAGCTGCAGTATGAGGCAAATTAGGGCCAGGTTGCTGATTCAGGCTTATGTTGAGAGGAGAATGCAGGCTGGTCCTCCTCAGTGCTGTAAAAGAAACTGCACTTTTGGAGGACATAGTTGCACCGTGGCTTTCACATGAAGCATCTGAGCTCTGATGGAAAACAATGGGGAAATGCTGAAATGTTGATTATGTGTTACAGGTTGAGTTAATAATCATGTTCCTTTGATATTACTTTTGTTTGATTGCCACTTCACTATCACACTAATGATTGGCTTATTCAACCTACTTCTTCCATTTCAATTAATATGAAAGGCTTTTTTAAAAGAGATTATTTAGAAAACAAATTACGAATTAAACAGACTGAGTTTAGAACACAATGAGAACATAAGCAGGAACTATGTATGACAGCTGGGATACCAGGATAAGGAAGTAGGAAGATCCAGGTTTGCATCTTAGGACCTTTACTGGATAAGACACTTTTTAAACATTGCAAAATTATATTTACCTGAACTGCTTAAGGCTGAATTCCATCAAAGTAAGTAAGCAAACATAAAAATATTCTCAAGCCTTTTATGTGTCATACTCAATAGCTGGAAATAACGCTGATAGAACAAAATTCTAACGCAGCTATTTTCAATCTTGGTTCCATGTTAGAATCACATGGGGAGCTTTAAAAAAAACCCTGATATCTGAGCACTCCTAGAGATTCTCATTTAATGGGTCTAGGGTGCAGTTGGGGCACTGTAATTTGTAAAAGCTTTCCACATGATTCTACTTGGCAACCAAAATTAACCATCATAACAGAAGAAAACTGAACAAACTGTTCTTGGAAATTCAGAGAAGTGAAGCATCTACTTTAACACACCTGGTAAAAGTCTCTGCTCTCTTGAGAAATCCCAGAGGAAAATGATGACAAATCAAAATCTGGCTGTGGTTCTAAGGGTTTAAACAGCTGATGATGCAAGTTTGGAAAAATGTATTCCAATTCTGGAAAGTCAAGGTCAACTGTTGGAATTTTGAGGAAAAAAAGATGTATTTTAAAAATAAAGCCTAGAAAAATAGTGCTAAAAACATATTCATAAAAACCTATTTTTAGGTTAGTCTCATTCAACCAAATTCCTTTCATTTTTATTACCAGCTGATGTTTTCAAATTAGATCCTATTACTACTTACAGTGTACCAAAAAATGGTACTCTGAAAACCTTTGACAAATGTCTCCACTTCTACCAAGCCCAAAGTTTTAGGAAGTTAATTTGGAGTAAGTGGCCACTGTGATCACTGCTTTGCTGTAAGCTGTTATTCTCATTAGCTAAAGCTCACATCAGGGCAATGATTAAAAAAAGAAAACCTGAGTGTTACTATTGCCCAGACATTGTACTTTATGTACGTTACCTCATCTAACCCCCAAGATCCCTCTTTTATAGATGGTCAAAGAGAATCTCTTGCTCATGGTCTCACAGCTAGTAAACTGGACAAACTAGGCATTGAATCCCCATCTGTCTGATTTCTGATTTCTTGTTCTCAATGGTGGTGCTGCCCTCATGCTGCTGTTGCTTACTCTGCAACTGTAAAGGACTATCTGCTGAACTCTTCTCCGTGTCTTCTGTGAGTCTACCTGGCTCCAAGGGCCACCCCCACTGAAGGCCCTCACTGTGTTCTGCGGTGTAACTGTGGTAGCAGGCCATAAAGACATGGAGCTCAAACAATCACCACTTCAAACTAAAAGGGATGAAAAGTAAAAAGTTACAGTTTATATGAAAGTATTTGTTCAAAATAGTTTTACCCCGCAAGTCTGTTTTTTCAGTCATTAAACTTGCTTCATTTATGTCATTGTCTATCATGCGCTGAATGTGCGCTTGGCCAGATGTAAATTTTTCCGCTGTAGGCAACAGAGGTTTATGAATATCCCAAGAGTCCTGCCTTGGATAAATAACTTGTGATGGAGGAAATGTAGGTCTTAAAATAACTGTTTGTTCTTCTTTGCCAGTGGTAGGTTCTTGTTCCCCATGGTCCACGTGCTCTGGAAATGACTCTGTAAGTTGAGATTAATGAAAATATTTAATGGCTGGGTCCTTCCTTAGAGACAAATTTTGGTGAGAGGCATAGCAACATATATGCATAAGGGATCAGTGCAACCAAGAAATTTGCTCGGATAGCTTCCCACTGAATGGGAAATGGGACGTTACTGGACACTTCTCCAAGTATTGTCAGAGAGCCATAGCACATCCTCAAGGGTCTGCATATTTGTGATTTCCAATCATGTTTAGAATATCATACTGTCCAATATTCTATTAGGCAGGAAAACTTTACTCTTGCAATTAAAAAAAAAAAACAATCCCTCTCAGCACAACGTGAAAAGCAATGTTTGCTCTCATCCCTATATTGCAACTAAACCAGCGCTGGTCTTTCCACTTATTTACAGATATTCTGACATTATTACCCGGGTCTGTAAAGCTCAAATCTGTGTTTTCATTACTTAAGGTCCCAGTAGAAACAGTTATTGAAGATAATGGCTCCAGATAAATCTCTTGTGTTTCAGCCTAAAAATTAAGGGAAACATTAGAGCACAATGTAGGAAAACTATCTAGAAAGAAAAACTATCACCAACATCAGCAGTTATCAATTCTGAGCTCAGATCAAGTGTAGAAACCTTCATAATTATATAGGTCAGTAGTAAAACCTTTTCATCATTGCTCAGAACTGATCAGCCTTTCAATATACACACACACATCCCCCGCCCCCCTGAATCTCATTCAGCAAGTCCTCAGTCATCCACTGTCACCTTAAAACACACACACACACACACACACACACACACACAGACGCAGAGTTTTAAACTACTTTATACTTTTGCTTCTCAGAATTATAGAGATCATGCATCAGGGAGACTGGAAGGTCTTCTGATGCTCAGATTTGGCTATTTTCATCACTGATCCACTTTACTAAGAGCAGATCTCAGAAAACACATACTTTAGTATCTCACAATTTCTGTGAACTAAACAAAAGATAATATAGAACCAAGCAGCTCTAACAGTGTAGTACCCACTAAGACATTACTAACCTTATTATATGGCTTCACATATGTATGTTCTTTCTCCACAGCGTAACTTAATACTGCATGATTCTCAACCTCTGCCTCCGTGACCTCAACTAAAATGGGGGAGGGGAAGATTTGGATTATGACAAATAAAATTCTTAGCATCAGAGGGCATCATTTCCTGCCTTCCTACATTTTCTTTCATAATTTGCTTCATAGTGTAGTTTCATTTTAGACTAAAAAAACCAACCAAACAAAAAAAAAAAACCCATTTACTTTATTATTCAAACATTTACTAATCAGCATATTTTTTCCCCTGGAAAACTGTAACAATGACAAAGAAACTGTCATTGTTATTCTATGAATAAAACTTTTGAAAAAGCCAATGTGATGGGGAATACTTTTGTCATCATTTTAAGTGAAGCAGCAAGAAAATGTGAGTACAGCATAATCTCAAAGGTGAGAAAAACTTACACAAAAAAGAAAAGAAAGGAAAACATCATAGTGCAACCAGTGATTGCTTATGAATGGTGGGGCAAGGTCGGATTTCATATCTTTGAAACTTTCAGTACCTACTAAATCATATGAGCATGAATTGCTTTTATTATGAATTATCATTTTCTAATATATTTGACATACTAAAATATAGGTAAAAATTATACTTTCTGTCTCACTCTTAATAATTCAGGTATTCTGGGCTAATTTTTCTCTCACTCTCAATAGCCAGTATTTGTGAGGAAGCTGGCTAAGGCATATGGCTATCTGTGGCCCTGAAACATTAAAATTAAAACTCCTCCACTAAATATAAACTAAAGCTTTCTGTCATTGTCACTATGATATTATTAAAAGAGATCATGCCATTAAAAGTACATTTCTTGCTCTGACTGGTGTGGCTCACTGGGTTGGGTGTCATCCCACACAACTGAGTGGTCCCCCATTCGATTCCTAGACAGGGCACAAGCATGGGTTGTGGGTTCAGTCCCTGGTTGGGGGTGTGAGAGAGGCAACTGATCAATGTTTCTCTCACACATTGATGTTTCTCACCCTCTTTCTCCCTCCCTTCCCCTCTATCTAAAAAATAAATAAGTAAAATATTTTTTTAAAGTATGTTTCTTAAATGTTTGTGCAGAAATGTTTTCTAAAAGGTAACCCAGGATACACCCACATTTTTGTGTAGATATATTTATTTGTAAAATAATATCTATATTATGGATAATGAAGTTGAGCAATGAAGCTAGTATCAATAGCATTAATACATACGATTTAATTTTAAATACAATTTTTAGTCTACTTCTTTAAAAATATATTACTGTAATATAACTGATTGAACCATTAAACTGTTATTTGGTTGCTTCTATACATAGTTTTAAGCAAAGGAAATAAGAAGTGATGAATTTTATAGTAAGTTTTTATTTTGTCATTTCAAAAGCTAGTTGGGGGATTAGAAGTTAATCTGGAGTTTTTTTAATTCATACCTCACAATTATATAGTGTTCACTATAACATAACAAGAAGATTGATTTGAATCCTCCAGAAGAGAGATGAGTGAACAAGACTAGCGTTTTCAGTAGGGGTAAGAAGTAAAAAGTAAAAACTGGAGAAAGGAGCAAGGTCAGTTACAGACACTGAAGAATTCAATGAACAGATCCCTGAAAGCAGCTGGAAGAGAAATAACTGTCACTGGTTTGAAGTGGTTCACCGGGAGCAGGGACCCACCGGGAGGCTCCTAAAACAGGGAGTAACATCATGACAGCAACGCCTTAAACCAGGGGTATCCACCCTCTTGGCGTCTCTGGGCCACATTGGAAAAAGAAGAGTTGTCTTGGGCCACACGTTTAAGTACACAAACACTAATGAAAACTAACGAGCAAAAAAAAAAAGGTTTGTGCATAATTTTCATGGTATCTGCCACCACAGAGAAGCAAAAAAATCCTGACATAATAACCCTAATTATGCAGTGGCCCCTTTGATAATCTTTCAAAATCATCAAGCAGGTCCCAAGCTTGTGATCACTAATATAGAAAATGTACATATCTAAGTAATAAAACTAAGTAATATTTTAAGTAAATTTATGATTTTGTGTTGAGCCATTCATAGCCATCCTGGGCCACATGCGGCTGCAGGCTGCAGGTTGGACACCCCTGCCTTAAGCAGTCATCTTCCCATGCTATGAGGAAGGCAACATTTCTTGTTTTCTTTCAGAAGCAAACCACCATTTCCTGCCTTCCTGCAAAAGCAAGGGGTACACAGCTTGAAGTCTGTGATACCACCTAAAAGGTTATTAAGAAAGGTGAGATGAAGAGGACCTGAATAAAGTGGTAGGGGGAAAGAAGAAATAATAAAACCAAGACCCTCTCTTCTAAGATAGAAACAATACAAATCTGGAGATGATTATGAGAAGAAAAGCAGCCCAAGAGCCAGGAGATGACCTGGCCATATCAGCTAGACCCTGCTGTTCTTCTGTTACACATTAACTTCACAGAACACCAGTACCAGAAAAGGCCATTCTGTGACCATGATGGATCAGGACAAAAATCACACCACCCACACTCATCTTTGAATATTAACAAAATCATGAATGTAGTCCAGACCACAAAAAATGACCAGTGTGGTTCACTGGGTAGGGCATTGTTCTGCAAAGCAAAATGTCACCAGTTCGATTCCTGGTCAGGGTACATGCCTGGGTTGCAGGTTTGATCCCTGGTTGGGGTGAGTACAGGAAGCAACCGATTGATGTTTCTCTCCCTCCCTCCTTCCCTTCCCCTATCTATAAAAATAAATAAAATCCTTAAAAAAAAAAAATCTCCTTAATCCTGGCTAATATGGGTGACTGCCAATGCTTTACCAGTTACAGCTTTAATAAGCCTCATTCCATTATTCCTATCCCCTAAAGTAAGAATTTTAGGTACCCTAAAAAAGAATAACCCTGCTCCCTGATAACATCCAATACTAACAAACAAAACCCCATTTCCTTGAATCCTCCTCAAAATCACTTAATAGAAGCCCAAATCTTACAGTAAGTTCTTTTTTATCTTACTGATTTTAGAAAGAAAGGAGAGAGATAAAGAAATGTCAATTTGTTGTTCTACTTACTTATGCATTCATTGGTTGATTCTTATATGTGCCCTTACTAGGGATTGAACCCCCAACCTTGGTGCATTGGGAGGATACTCTAACAACTGAGCTACCTGGCCAGATCCCAAAGAGTTCTTCTTAATACCCTCTTATTGAGATACCTCATTGCTCCCCCATGGTGGCCTTCTACCTGACTGCAACAAGTCAAAATCCCCAGCTTTGAGCAACAACAGGTGTGTTCCTGGTAGCCTTTGGCTAGAGGGCATCAACAGTAGAATAAAAAGGAAATGGAAGTATTCTTTAGTTAAATCTAACATAATAATATAACAATTTTACTTTATGTATTGAAAACTATAATTTACTGGAAATTATATTCTTTGTAGTTATTTCAATCTTCAATTTAAAAAAGTTCTTAAAGTCAATTTTTCTATAAATCCTCAGAGAATAGGTCTCTCTCATCTCTGAATCTATTAAACTATAAATGTAACTAAGATAATCACTCAAGTATATGTGGCAGCTAAAATAAAAGGAAATCTGGTTAGGAAAGGTAACTACATAAAAGGTGCTTTAGAACTCAGAAGGCAGTACTGGAATTGTGCTTTGCACAGTTAGTAAGCATATTACACATGTAAAACAGCTTATTACCTACATGCATACATTCAAAAGTGAAAAAAGTAACACTGGCTGTCTTTGGGTGGCAGAATTAAGAGATTTAATGTTTTTTTCTTATAATCCTCTTTATTTTCCAAATATTTAAAAGTAAACAAAATAGCTAATTTAGAAGGCCACATATAGAATTTTTAAAAGGTAATATTTAATAGTACTTAATTAAATATGAATTGTTTGGAATAGGCTTTAACACAAAATTTGTATAGTTGCTAACTATAAATCTCATACCTTCAAATACTTCCTACTAGTAGCATTTATTTAGTGAAACAATTGAAAAGCAAAATTAATTATTCTTTTTTTAAAAAACATTGTATTTAGTTTTAGAGGGACGGGAAGGGAAGGAGAAAGAGAAGGAGAGAAACATCAATGTGTGGTTGCCTCTCATGCACCCCCTACTGGGGACCTGGCCCACAACCCAGGCATGTGCCCTGACTGGGAATGGAACTGACCACCCTTCGGTGGTCAGCTGGCGCTCAATCCAATGAGCCACACCTGCCAGGGTCCAAAATAAATTATTCTTTAAAAAACTTTACTTTCCTTATTCAACCTCTTCTCTACAGAATACATGCTTCTTATTTTAAAAAGTATGTATGTACAGGTAAACATAGAAAATAGAAAGTGCAACAGGCTCCAGAAATGTAAACCTGTATCAACACTTCAGTGATTATCACTCAGACAATTTTCTTTCTTTCTTTAAAATTTTATTTATTTAGAGAGAGGGGAAGGGACCTGGCCCACAAACCAGGCATGTACCCTGACCAGGAATCGGAAAGCCAGGGCACTCAATTCACTGAGCCACACTAGCCAGGGCTAGACAGACAATTTTCAATGAATGAACACAGATTCCCTTCCCTCCCACCCCCCGTATCACTTAACAGTGCACAGAACAGCATAATATGGGTATACCATAATGATTCTATTCCCAACAGTCACTGAAATTATTTACCATTTTTCATCACAGACAACACTACAGAAAATATCTTTTGTCCACATACCCTTGTATACAGCAATTCCATTTTCCATTCCTTTCTCTCTCACCTGTTTCATTATAGTCATCACCACAGACGTTCTCCTGGGTAATCGGGTGAGGATGAGCAAATGGATCAGGGTCCAGTGGGGTCCAAGGGAAACTTTGTTCTCGACTTATAGAGACCCTCAGGGGGTCCCTGTCTTGATAAAAATCTGGTTTACCTGGTAGGGAAAAAACCCCTGACTGTCAGACTTCCACTAAAATTTCTAGCTCTAGCCAAAACTAAAGTGGCAATTTAGAATGTGGGGCAAAAAGACTTGATCTATGTAGCAAGAAAATAAACTACTATTTTTTCACACAGGCCTTTAAATTATTTCACTTCAATTTTACTGAGTTTGTAATAATACACACCTACTTAACACAAGATAATGCTTCAGCACCGAATCATAGGAAAATGCCTGGAGACTTACTAACCATTAATAGTACTATAAAATATAACATACATTCATAATATAAGGTTCAAAAACAGCCACAGCTAATCCGTGGTGTAGGAAATCAAGACAGAGGCTTATGCTGGGGAGAATGAAGCAGAGAGTAACTGAGAGGGTATAAAGGAAGGGTTTATGAAGTGCTCTAAGATTCCAGTTCCTGACCCCGGTAGTGTTTACATGAGGTTGGTGACTGTAATGATAATCACTGAAATAAACGCCTAGGATTTAAGCACTTCTCTGAACATTATACTTTGATACAAAAATTTAAACAAACAAGCAAACGAAGGAGTGGGGAATTAAAGGCATTGCAAAAGGAAGGTGTGTGTCAGGGGACCAAAACCAGAGCAAATGTTTAAAACTATGTACTTGGGACTGATACCTCCCATCTAGGGACATCGCTGTTTCTCAACATCACCCCCAAAGGAGACTGCAGGTTTAGTCTCTGGTGCAATGGAATCCCATACATTCTGAAGTCAGGAGGATCAGGCACTGAAAGGTGCAAGGATGAATGGAGGGCACAGAACGCCATTAAAAACAAAATCCGGGGTATTAAAAGAAGGTCTGCATCCTCAACCCAGATTGCTCATGGCTGGCCTAACAGCAGCAGCCATGCTTGTATCAGCCTTGGAGGATATTTCTTTGAAGAAATTAAACTATAAACTGTAGTTCTTTTCTTAGGGAAAAGAACACTAATTTGAAGGTCCCCAGTGAAAAGCCGTATTTTCCAATGAAGTTCAGCAGTACACAAGGCCCCTAACCTACAGAATTTCCAATTGGCCTTTCAGCCCATTGGAATATAGAAACTATTCCAGTCCAATATGCAAGCTATTAATTAGTGAATGTCTCTAAAATATCAGATAGAAATAACAAAGAAACAAAGAAAGAAACAAAAGAACTCAGACAGACAGAGAAAACACAGGAGCCCAAACAAACTATACATATACAAAGTAGGTAATATCTTGCATCCATGGAAACAGCAGTATGCTACGAAAAAGGGGGAAAAATTAGGAAAAAGCACAAGCTTTTAGAAGCTGAAATTTGATAGTAAAAGTAAAAATTCATAAGAAAAATTAGAAGAAAAAACTGAGGAAATTCTCCAAGAAAGTAAAGTCAAAAGAAAAAAAAAAAGAAATGTAGAAAAGAAAACTGAAAGATCAAAACCTGGCTGGTGTAGCTCAGTGGACTGAGTGCCAGCCTGTGAACCAGAGGGTTGCAGGTTTGATACCCAGTCAGGGCACATGCCTGGGTTGCAGGCCAGGTGCCCAGAACAGGGTGAATGAGAGGCAACTGTACATTGATGTTTCTCTCTCTCATCTTCCCTCCCTTTCCCTCTAAGAATAAATAAATAAAATCTTAAAAAAAAAATGTGGGAAATCCTATGAAAAGGGTCCTGCATAAGGTAAGACATTTGTTGATAGCTAATAAAAATGTCTAAATATTTTTTTAAAAAGATCAATTTAGATCAGTGCTCCTTGACATTACTTTTATAATCATCCACCTAAGGAACCTTTTCAGGCTTTTTAAAATATTGCCTCCTAACTCTATGAACTTTTAATAACTACAGACATATTGTATATTCTACGTACATCTGTGCTTTGTTATATAAAAAAGGTAAGACTTTTTCACTTCCCCAAGAACCACTTTCATCCCTTTTGGAAGCAATAATATGCTTGTTAAAAGTACATAATATAGGTCATCCAACTTTCAACTAAAAGATGTTCCGCAAACAGAGAAAATAGTGTGATCTCAAATGACATTAGAAGTACTTAATAGGAGGATTAGTGTGGGAGGGCAGACATTCAACAGAAACTTTAAGCAAATAACAAAAAAAGACAATTTACTATAGGAAAAGTTTTACAAATAGGAAATATAATCAGAGTATACTGATTATATACTTTGTCTCAGCAGTGAAAATACACATCAGCATGATGATAATTCAGCTTAATTTCTGCTAAAATCCACTGCCAACCATAGAGACAAATGCAAGACTAAAGGACTTGTAAAGTGACTGCCTCTGGTTAGCAGAATGAGGGGTAAGAGGTGGGTGGGTAGGGCAGGAAGAACTGCTATTTCATGTTATAACGCTTTATCACTATTTGCCTTTTTAAACTCTTTGCCTATAGCATTTTGGTTAAAAGTATTACCTAAAGTGGTGTGATAAAGGCTGTAACAAAAGCTCCCAAGAGCACACGAGAGAAAGACTCGACAGGTCAGGAAAAGTCTACTGGAAAGTGGCACTTAGGCCAACCCTGAAGGGAGGAGCAAGATCATGAGAGGCCTGACAGGTGAAGCTAGGGACTTACAACTCAACTGGAACTTATTCTCAAATCAAAGGGAAACCACTAAAGAGTTTCAAGCAGGGAGAAATAGCTCTATTTGAATTTTATGATTATTTTGAGATTTCAGACTTACTAGTTTTCTTGATCAAATTCATCAAAGTAAATCCTTTTTTTAAAAGAGAAATGAGCTTTGTCAATAGAAAAGTACATAGAAGTATAATGTTAACATGCTTTCATAGAAAAATGAATTAAAGCTGTACTGGAACCAGGGAGACACTGAGAGATGTAGCAACTACTCCATAGAGAAATGATGGCCTGAATCAAAGGAGTAGCAGTGGGAACGGGAAGAAGTGGACAGATGTCAGAGCTGACCGAGCAGAACTGAGAAGAGCTGGTGATTTGTTGGGTTTAAGAGGCAGATGAGGGAAGTATCAAAACTTACATCTGGGTACTATTCACTGAAAAAAAATGCTGAAGGATAAGGAAGTAGAGGTGAGGGAACAGTATAAAGCTTTCCCTTTTAGACATGAAGACATTATAAAATATGAAACATAACTCATTAAATTATAGGAATTGATGATGAGAACTTCCCAATGTTCGTTGTGAATTAGGGAAAGCATCAATCAATTCCTGAAGTCGTGCTTTGCCAAATAGAGCAAAATGGAAAAAAATTTCCAATGCTTAGTAATAAATAAAATCAGTTCTCTGTAAGTTCCTTAAAACATAGGAAGAAAGCAGAAAGGGGATTGATTCTTAAGAATTACTCTCAACCTCTACCTTCTTTAATTCTTTCAGCTACAAAGATACAGTATTTTATGGCTGAAGACCAAAATAACTAATATTAACATCATACTTCCATGTACCTTTCTAATGCCAAAGCTCCTTTCTCTCTTAAAAAGGATTTACTTTGATATATTCGATCACGAAAACTATTTGTTAAGTCTGAAATCTAAAAATAATTATGAAATTCAAACAGGGCTATTTACTAAGGATTGCAGAGAGGAGTTTTTCTGGATAACTGGATCTAGGAAGAAGTACAGTGAAGAAACATAGCTAACTGTCCTTAAAGCCAGGATCTTAAGCATAATACTTAACTTATAAAAGATACAGGAAAAAAACAATGAAAGTACTAAAGTAGAAGAGCAACAAGGGAAAAGAGAAAAACTGAGTTCCCAAAGAAACAGGTCTAGAAGGCAGACATGAAAGGAAGCAGAGGGAAGCAAGAGTGTGAGAATGTGGGATACCAGAGAATTTTTGTCTATAGTAAATTGGTTTCCTCCAGATACAAGAAAAACCCAGTTACCTATGCCACAATTCTTTAAGTCTAAATTTTATATACTGTCTACTAAAACCATTTTTTCTTCCACAAGTACTCACAGCTAGGCTCCTTCAACAACAAAAAATTAGCATCCTCAAAAAAATGTAGGAGACCGGCAAACTATAAAAAAAACATTTTATCAAACCACATGTTTACCTAGTATAGAAGGTCTGCCACTTGCTGGTGATTCTACCTCTTGTATAGCACTAAGTTCATGTTGGTTCAAGTCCAATTCACATTTAATTTTTGCTACAGGTGGCTTTGAGGCTTGCCTGCCCAGCTCTTGGATCAGATGCTCACCTATCAAGTCAATGATAAAGTTAGGCAGAATACAAATCTGTTAACATATTACAAACTTGCCTTCAGCCAGCAAGTTACAGGAAAAGAAAGCAAAGAATACTCAGCAGAATAATGACAATAAAATCCAATTATCTTACCACTCTGCTTGGTACTACTACCTTCTGAAAGCAGCTGATTATCAGCAGAGTTGCTGCTATCTGCAGGACTAATGTTTTCATAATCATCTCTTGCTTGGTCTTGAAGATGAGGAAGCCACTCTCTGAGCATCTGGGGTTTTAAATCATTTTCAAGAGTGGGCTTACTCGTCTGAAACAGTGCATAGAAGAGAGTGGGGATGACACAGGATAAGTATGTGAAGGGTTCATTAAATTTTTATCCGGCTCTTAAATTAGAATCTCAACCAAATAAATGGTTATATATCAACCATACTGTTACAACTTTATGAACAGACAAAATGAGAAACACTTATATATTGAAAGAGTGATATATTTCCACTGAAAAATATAACCACCCACAGCCTTCAACCTAAAAACTTAACCTTCACTGTATACTTTAATAAGAGAAGTTACCTCAGTATACATCTCTTTTCCCACTACCTGAGTATGCTTTATTTTCTTACTACTTTTCCTTCAGATGACCAGTAATCCCCAGAACTCAAGTTCTCATGAACTCAACTCAAGCTTCTTCAGAACATCAGAGAACTTACAGGCTAAATCATAAATTTAGGAAGTAGCCTTCCCAAGTAAAATGGACACAGGCATACTTAGGAGAATATATACTTAATCTCCCATAATGAGAAACTATGAATGTCTGAGTGGCTATGCCAGAGTCTTCTCAATAATTCAGTGACAAGCAGCAGGTCCAGCTGTCCATCAGCCTAAAATCATGCCAATTTTACAACAGGTGTTAATTTTATCACTGATGAAAAAAGAGAGTAATGATTTTCATTCACACACAAATGTCAACCAAGTGCTATATGAAAGTGTAGCTATAGAAAAGTGCTACAGGAAGCTCATGGTCTGCTATTTGTGTAAGAGAAATTCTGCTAACCAGTTATTTTACAACTTAATCTTCTTATGGTAAGCTAAAAATCCTTTGTAACAAAACTTCAAATGACAATCTACATTTTTAAAGAGGGTTTGCATTTAGTTGTATCAAACTACTGGCTAGAACTAGTTGGGCTTCAAATAACTATTAACCTCATAAACACCATGCAAGGTAGTGTTTATGTATTTTCATATTGTTTAAGGTAGAAAATTAAAGCAGTTAAGGTCAAACTGCTTATTCTCAATAACTAAGAGTTTGTAATATTTAGGCCTAAATTGAAAACATTTAGCTTGTCTGAGTCAGATTAACTCCACTGTTTAATTCTTAGACATTGAAGTTTAATACACACCTGACTGTCTTTAAAGAAATCCTTCAGGGTCTCTTGATGTTTCAGTATCTGCTGCTGCAGTGCTGTTTGTCTCTGTACTAGCAGCTCTTCTTGCGCTTTTTGCCTACAATGCAGAACTTCTTTTTGTAGATCTATCTGCTTCTGAAGTTCCAAGTTACCTTGCTGAGCTAAGACAGGCTGTGAAAAACTCGAAAGTCTATCTTGAAATTTGGGGATCATAGAATCGCTTGAAGAAACTGCATGTTCATTCTTGGATGAATCCAATTCACAAATGTCTTTATTTTTAACTTCAGCAAAAGGCAGTGGAATAAATGAATGCTCTCTTTCCTTGGGTAGAAACAAAGAGGGAGTAGTGTGCTCAGAGGACTCGCTTTCAATCAACTTACTTTTGTTTACAAGCAGATCATCCTGGGCCTTTTCACCAGAGTGCACCACTTCCCTTTGCAAGTCCAACTGTGCTGCCAAGTGATCTTGCTGAGGCAGAACAGGCTGTGATAAATTCAAAGGCCTATCCTGTGATCTGGGGATCTCAGGATGACTTGAGGGAGCAGTATAGTTACTTCTGGTTGCAAAAGAGTTTTGGAGTCTTTCAGAGTCAACAGGCAGTGCTACCTGGGATAAAGATGAAGAGGCACTAACCTGCTCAGATGATACCCCTTTCTCCAATTTACTTAGTCTTTGCAAAAGCGACTCTTCTTGGACTTCCTGTCTAAACTGAATGGTTTTCCTCTGTGTATCTAACTGCTGCTGAAGTACCATCAGATCATGATGGTGAGGATGAATAAGATGCTCAGAAGATATGTTTTCCTCAAATTTATTTTGTTTGGGTAACATAACCAGTTGAGGTAAACCAGGCTGTAAATCACCCAAAAGACTATCAGGCAATCTTGGTATCTCAGAATGATGTGAGGAAGCTATATTATCACTCTTAGTTGGGCAAGATTCTTCGATTCTCTCAGATTCAGTAAGAGGTAATGAAGCAAATGAATGTTGTATGCTTAGGGGTAACAAGGAAGAGGTGACAACCTGGCCAGGATATATTCCTTCCTTCCACTCTTTCTGTTTATGTAATTCTTTCTGGGCTTCTCGTCTAGATTGAATGATGGCTTCCCTTTGTGTAACTAACCGTTCTTGAAGTGCCTTCAAATTATCTTGTTGAGGCTGGATAAGTTGTGATAACCTCAAAAGCCTATCCTGCAAATGTGGGATCTGAATATGGCTCAAAGGAATTTTGCCATCACTCTCTGTTGAAAGAGGTTCCTGAGTTGTACCAGATTCGGAAGGTAATGAAGTAAACAAAAGCTGTCCTAACTGGGGTACGAATGAGGAGGAACCAGTTTGTTCAGAGGATATATTTCCTTGGGTTTCACTAAAACGAAGGGCCTCCTCTGTGTCTGGCCATTCTTGGTGGTCCTCCAAATTATCTTGTGAAAATCTCAGAAACCTTTCCTGAGATCTTGAGGTCTTAGAATGGCTCAGGGGCCCTGCACTGTCACTTGCCATAAATTCCTGGCATCTTTCAGATTCAGCTACCTGGGACAAGGATAAAAAGGGGCCAGTCTGTTCAGAAGAAATTGCTTTTTCTAATTCACTTTGTTTGTGTACATATTCCTGAGTCTGCTGTTTACCATCAATTCTTATCCTCTGCATGTGTGGCTGTTCTTGGGGTGCTGTCAAATTTTCTTGCTGTGGCAGGCTATGCTGTGGAAACTGCAGAGACTCATCCTGAAATGTTGGGATTACGGAGTGACTCAAGGGAACAGTACTCTCCTCGGACAAGTAAAGGTTCTGAATTCTCCTAGGCTCTGATTTAGTAGAAGGCTGCAGAGCAACTGAACGTTGAGCAACCACTGGTGGGAATGAAGACGTCGTCTGTCCTGATTTACTGTCCCCCAAATCCTTTTGTGTATGTAAAAGTAGTCCCACCTGGGCTTCATGCCTAGCCTGAAGAGCATCCCTCTGTGCAGTCAGCTGCTCTTGGAGCAACTTCAAACTATCATGCAAAGGTAGGAACTGCTGGAGGAAACTCAAAGAACCATCCTGAGATTTGGGAATTTCAGACTGGTTTGAGAGAGATCCTTCCTCATTCTTAGTTGAATACTGCTCCTGGATATTTCCAGATTGAGTACTAGCAGGAAGTAACGAAGTGAATGTATGCTGAGCTACCTGAGATGGGAGAGAAGGTAGCGCAGTCTGTTCGGACCACAGTCTTCTATCCAGTTTACCCTGCTGATGTACACATAAAACTTCCTGGGCTTCCCGCCTGGCTTGAAGGCTGTCTTTCTGGGAATTTAATTGCTCCTGAAGAAATTTAAAATTATCTTGCTGTGATAAGATAGGCTGTGAAAAACTCAAAAGCCTATTCTGAAATTGTGGAACCCTGGGGTGGCCTAAAGAAACTGTAGTATCATTCTTGGTTGGAGAAGATTCCTGGATTCTCCCTGATTCAGCTTTGGTAGAAGGCAGTGAAGCAGAGGAATCCAGAGGTACCAATGGAAGGAACAGAGAGATGCCAATTTGCCTTTCTAATTCTTTCTGTTTGTCCAAAAGCAATTGTTCCTGAGCTTCTTGTCTGGACCGAAGAACTTCCTTCTGTAGGTCCAACTGCTCTTGGAGAGCCTTCAAATTACCTTGCTGGGCTATGATGTTTTCTGAGCATGGCAAAGACTTATCCTTCATTTGGCTGATTACAGAATGGCTTATAGAAACTGCTCGTTTGCTTGAGTTTGAAAAGGGTTCTTTGATTTTTCCAGGTTCAACTTTAGCAGGTAGAGAACTAAATGAATGCTCAGCTACCAGTGGTAGGAATGAAGAAGGTTCAGTTGGCTTAGAAAATGTATTTTCATTGTTTTCTGAGAACATTTGCTGGGAGTCTAAAGTTTCAGCTACCTCACTAGCATACTGCAATATTAGTGGCTTATCATGTTGTGAAGCCCTTGAAAGTACATGAGAATCTTTAGGGGCTGATTTATAGTCTCTCTGTTGTGTTTCGCTCTGTAAAAATAGCTTTGGCTGTTCTTGTGACTCCAAACATTTGTTGGCTAAAACATCTGTTTCTGTTGTTTCTACCAGTTTTTGTGGGAAGTGATTTTGTCTTGGAACCCGAAAATAATCTTGTTCTAATCTGGGGATCTGTATGGGTTGTACAGGTTGATATTTGTTAGGATTCAACTTGGGTCTCTGACCTTGATCCCAATGTTCTGATGCAACAGTCGGTCTTTCAGATTTCTGTGATGGGGCTGATGTAACAGGAGCCGACATTAATGATGTAGCTGTCATGGATGGGTACTTTCCTTTTAACATAGTCTGATATTCGAGTAATTGTTTCCTGGCTGTTTCAATGGACTGTTTATGAAACCTACCAAAAATAAACAAAAATAAAACAAATATTATTCTTTGATTAAAAAAATGCTCCATATTCTCAGTTGTCTATACATTAAATTCAACAGCAATCTAGAATTGGCCAGGATCCTGGTGGAAAAGAAACAATGTTCCCACTGCACTTAGAGAAATCTATGTGCCATAACTCTAAGGGAACCCCGATTAAATCTTCATATAAATATTAAATCCTGAAGATGTAGCCATACACTATAATATCTGAGCTGTACCCTGGCTAATACCTGTTTTGCTGTAAAAGCTGATGTTGATAGTTACGAATCATCCGCCTATGCCTTTCTTCATCAGTACTTATGGTGCATGATGCTGGAGCAGTGCCAACCTAATAAAAGGCAAAACTACCAATTAAAAGGCAAATCCAGAAACAAGTACTAAAGTATTTAATATGGACTGAAGTTCTAAAATTAACTTCCATATAGCTTTATTCTTTTTTATAAAAAAGACTGCACTTCCATTATTAAGAAATGATATAATCAAAAGCAAAAAATTAAAAAATTAAAAAAAAAATGACAGCATCCACCATTTTCTTTTAGTGCCAACCAAGTCCAAGAGCTCAACATACCCAGTATATACAAATTATGGTCACATACACTGGTACCATCTAGAGGCTGAAAGATGAAAGCCATTAGGTCTGTATAAACTTGTATGTATGTATAATTAGAAGAAAAAAATTACCAAATAAGACTTAGAAATGCATTTTACTTCTCTGAATGCTAAGATTGCTTATATTTTCTTATTCCCCAGTGATCTACATGGGGATGAGATTTCCCAACATCCTACCCCAGTCTGTTGAGTTTTTCTTCTTTTTTCTTCTTCTAGCTGAGCCCTGAAGCAATCAGCTTCTAATCTTAACTTCTGTTGTTCAATTTGTTCAAGTAATTCCAACTGCTTTTGCTTTTGCTCCTCTATTTCCATTATCTAAGTAACAAAAAACTATTGATATATTAATAACAAACTCACACAGAAGAAGTTTATAGTATGCATTACATTGAAGAAGGAACAGGTATTACCATCAATAGTACCAATTATCCTAGAAGATTATCTGTTATTGCTGCTGTCAGAGAGGGAAGGGGAGTGAGAGATGGAGAAAGGGAGTGAGAGATGGGGAAGGAGGAAAAGAGAAAAAGGGAAAGAATTTAAAAAGAGGCAGAAAAAGAAGAAAAAATAAATTCATTACTATTTCTATTTCCTGGGAGCAATGGAAACCTTGATCATCACTGAAGACCCACCTCCAGATAAGAAGCAAACAATGCTTGGCCAAATTCTGTGGTCATTTCTTTAATTTTGTAATGTGCTCAGTAAGAAATGACAAAGAAATTAAATGTCAAGGACTCCCCAAACACTTCCATTTCCTAGGCATATCCATAAAGGGGTACAGTTATCTAGAAGCCAAATAGTAGTATGATGAGAAAATTCTGTATCTTTTCTGTCAGGCATGAAACAGATGGTCAGACAATGGCACAGGGATGACACCTAAACCCTAATATTACACCCCCCCCACACACAGATGCAAATAAGAACACATGTCAGAGTGACTAAGTTTCATGAGGACAGGGACTGGACTAAACTGGTTGCCTGCTAAGTCCAGCACCTAGCCAAGTCCCTGATACATATGTAATACATAATAAATACTTGCTAAGTAGAAAATAAATGTATGTGCAGTTTATTAAGAACACTTTTATTAGAAGTAATAAAAATAATCTTGTTTTCGAAATAAAAAAATATCTCATTCTGAAACTTTACCTATTGCTAATCAGACACTAGTTAATGTCAATAATTCATCAGGCCATAGCTGCATTCTTATCTTCATCTTCCTTACTCTCCCTCACTCAGAGGAGCCACTGAATTTCACAGTTCACAGTTCTGTAGTACCTTTAGAACAGCATTATCAATGCAAAAGTCACTAGCAAATGTGACTATGTAAATTAATTCAAATAAAACCAAATTTAAAATTCAGTTCCTCAATTACACCAGTCATATTTCAAGTATTGAAATATTTAATAGTCCATGTAGCTAGACACAGATATGGAACATTTATATCACCAGAGAAAGTTTTATTGGACAATACTGCTTTAGCGTATTGATTAGAAAGCATTTATCTGAGAATATTAGCTAATAGAATTTGCACTCCCCAGCTGTATTTTTATAAAAACTATAACTATAAACTGACTAGCTTAGTAATAATCAGCTTCTTTTGAAGTAATCTGTATCAAAAAAATCTTTTACTAAAGTATATGGGACCAAAAAATTATAGTTAAGATGGCTGAATTTAAAATTTTTCTTCTGAAATACTATTTTTCAAAAAAAACTTCTGAGATTACAAACTTCAGTTGAGTGTCCAATATAATGACAGGGACTAATTTATTTAACAAATGTATACTGAGCATTTACTATGCATAAGGCATTGTACCAGAAACTATGTAGAATAAATTGAATTTTTAAAGAAAGCCTCCAACTTTAAAAAAACCGATAAATTTCATAGAGAAGATATATACAAAATATACAATAAAAAACAGGGTCAAATGAATAGAACAAGCAAAGATGAAGTATCTTTTATGAGCTCAATGTGTAAGTCAAGGTAGAGCAAATGGTATCAAATGTAGCCAGACAGTAAAACAGACTTCACTGGTCAAACACAATGATAGTACCTAGGGAAAGAAGAAAAATCTTTAAAAATAAAAATATGAAATTACCTGTTTCTGTCTTGATGCCATTCTAATCCTGGCTGCTTCTTCTTGGGGATGGAGTAGCACTGAACTCTGAGCTACCACTGTGGTAGGTTCAGTCTCATTTATGTCTAAAAAGATCCCCAAAACAAAAATTAATTTTAATAATTTAGAATTTTGGCACCACTGTAATGCTCTTCATTCATTTGTTACATGTAATTTTATTAGGAAAAGATCTGAAGAGTCAAGCAAGTTTAATCTGAAGATGTAAATAAAAACAAATACCTTGTTCCTTTTTAGAGTCTGCATCACATAAAACTGGTTGATCTTCACTCGTAAGTGGTCCAGAGTCAACTGTTAACGTATCACTTTCAACAACTGTAATAGATATTTTATTATGAACACATTATCACTGTTAAGCTTAAATTTGACCAAAAGTGACAAAAATCTGCATTCAGATTAACAATTCAATTTCGGTCCATCTGAATGTCTTATTTAAGATCCAGTCATCATGAAACTTGAGCCTAACATAAGGAGACAGATGGAAGATTAAAGTGTAAACAAAAAGGAAAACAACACAGAACGATTAGGAAGGCATGCTGACAGCTTCAAACACAATGGAAAAGCATAAAAGGAGAATAAGCAAAGCACCATAGTTTAAAGAAAAGCTAAAGAAATTTAAACGTATCTTTGACATATTTAGTTATTACAATTTTTATTATTTATGAAACCAAAGCAGAGAAGACAGTTAAGCAATCATATCAGGGTAGCCAGAAACTCTGCATCAAGCATTCATTCAGCATCTCCTTATGTGCTGCATGCTCTGGACACTGGTAAATAAGAAATGGCCTCAGGAGGTTTTATAGGGTGAGTGAGGACAGAAACATATAATTATCCTAGCAAAACGTATAAAATCACAGACTATGGTAAGTACTATATAAGAGAAATAAAGTGTTTTGCAATAGAGAATTACAAGGGAATCTGAATTAGACTAGGGTTCAGATGAGATTTCTCTTAGGAAAGAACACTTAAAGCAGACACCTGAAAGGTAACGAAGAATCAGCCATAAAAGCAGGTATGAACACCCTGTGAGGATGAAAACAACTTGGCTCATTCAAGGAACTGAAAGAGGATCAATATACATGGGGCATAATTAAATAAGGGGGAAAATGAACATGAGGCTAGAGAAAGCCTACTCATACAGGCCTTTTTAAAAACAACCTGGTTGTGAATTGAAGATGAAAGAGCCCCCTTTTAGTGCAACTTCAATGGCCTTCCTTTTTACTGCCTTTGCTGTCTGCCCTTCTCCACCTGTTTTCTAAATGCCGGAGTCCCACAGATGGTCTTATAAGCCTTCTTCTCACTGAATTCTTTCCCCTAAGAGTTCTTCCATGCCCATGGCTTTAATTATCATACATATGTCTGACTTCCAAACTTACCTCTCTTGCTTTAAGCTACTCAATTAACAAATGTTAACTGAACACCTTCTATGTATAAGGCACTAGTCTAGGCTCTGGGATATAGCAATGAACAAATTCAAGTTCCTAGCCTCATGGAGTTATATTGTATCAAGGTAAGGAGCAAATACACAAAAGAGTAAATTTATGGTCTATCAGATGTTGATGAGAGATATGGAGAAAAAGCCAGGTAAAGGGGATAGGGAGTACAGGGCATGGGGGAGGGGGAGGGATGGAAGTTTGCCATTTCATATGGAGTGGTAAGAGAAGACCTTACTGAGAAAGTGACAGCTGGGCCAACATATGAAGGAAGAGAGAGAGTGAGTCATTAAAATCTCCAAGTTGCTGGCCAAAAAGACCAGCAACTGCAAAGACTGTGAGTCATGCTGCTGCATCTGAGGAATACTGAGGAAGCCAGTGCCCCCAACTGGGCAAGTGTAGAAAAAGAAGTCAGGGAGAGAGCGAGGGCGAGAGAAATGAGGGGAGGGAAGCGTGTGTGCAGATCACATAAGGCTTTGACGTCACTGCAAGCAGTGGGTTTTTACTGAGTTTGATGAGCTGCTGGAGGACTTCCCCACAAGGAAGGATCTGAGCTGATGCACATTTTAACAGAAGTGCTCTGGAAGGAGAGGCACTGAAGTTTTGTCTTTTTTTTTTTTTAACATTTATTGCCTTTAAGCAGCAGCATTATGGGCTCTAAAATATTGCCTTGCTTTTGACTTCTGTTCTTTGATTTTTCAGGAATGACATATTTTTAAGTAACTCAGAAAGGGATTCTGGATCACAAAACGAGACTAATAAACAGATCCACCTTGTTCCTGCCCAGAGGATAATGTTCCCTCTTCAATAGCAGTTGTTTCTGATTCAACTGTTGGTGCTTTACTCTCGGTTTCTGCTTTACTCTCAGTTTCACTAGCAGTCGTAATCGTTTCACTTTCATCCTCAGACATGGATTTAATCGTCCAGAGTGATTTTTGGTTTCGGATCTTATTTAATAATTTTTTAAAAAGAATTTTTGAAGGGAGCTGCTGGGTCTTCATTGTCAAAGGAACTGAAAGAAAAGAAAAAAACTTACTTGGCACCTATTATATAGCTGGCAAATTGTTCTATATTTATACTTAGTTACTGCTATAACTACTAGTTAAAAGCACAACTTTATTTTCCTCACTATTTATAATTTAACAGTATGTACAATGCTATTCAACCCCAATTGCAGTAATTTTTTAACTTACATTTAAATAAAGACAATAGAATTAAACTATTTCCCAACAACATGCATTCAACACAAATTTTGAGCTTAACAATGTATCGAGAAAATGTTTATTCTGCTTCTTAAATGACCACAGAATGCAAACTCTGAATCTGTAAGATTAACTTTGAAAATATGTGCTGTAAAGTTCTATAATCTAAGCTAGAGAAGGGTCCTAACTATGACACTGCACTTAATAGACTACAGAGAAAAGCAGTACTAGTTAGAACCTTAAAAGCAAATCAAGTGCTCCCAAATTATTCCTGGTACTATCTGGGAAAATTTCTCCCACTTATCATCATCATAAAGACATCTCTTTAGTTTAAAATTCTTAAGTTGTTTCCTCAAAACATCCTTCCATATGGGCTGATAGTACAATGCCAAAATTTAGTACAGCACTAACAATTCTCTAAGGAAACAAAACTGCTTCACATGGACAGTTTTCTGATGTAAGGAATAAAATTTAAGAAATCTACAGAGGTTGAAAACTGGCAGACTGCAGTTTTGTCTGACCCGCATTTTCCTTTAACCTGAACTATAACTTACAAACAATAAAGTGCACAAAACTAAGTGTACAGCTCAATGAATTTTACATACATCAATACAACACCATCCAGATCATTATGGAATCCACATCCAGCACCTAGAAAACTCCTTCATGCCCCTTCCAGCCACTGCACCCCTAAAGATAACCATGATTCTACTTTGAGACCAGATGAGTTTTGCCTGTTTTTTCCCTTTAACTTCATATAAATATGGTACTTCACTTAGGTATTCTTTTCCGCCTGGCTTCTCTCACTCACCTTTAGTCTGTAACTCACTTATTTTTAAGAAATTAACTGACAATATTTAAAAATAAGGACTTTAAAAACAACAATATTCCTAGGTTCTTTTGAAAAATCAAGAGTTGTCAACACCAAGCCAGCAATCCAAACGGGATCAGGAGGAGCTGAAGCATAACTGTCCCTTTAGATAGGCAAGACTTGCAACCCTGACAAACTAAAGATCTGAATGATATTCCCGATGGAAAAAACTAAAAGAGCTGGATGAAACAGTAAAGTATCTTCTTAAAGGCTACGATTTGGCAAGAAAATATGATTCCACAGGGGCCAGAAATGAAGCTTCAATAGGAATTCTGGAAAGCAACGAGCCCCAAAACCATATTCTCAAGTTCATGTCAAACCACAATAACCTTGCACTTTGTCTGGACAGCAGTGTGGGCCTAACAGTAGGGATAATGCCTAGAGCCCTCCCTCAAGGAGTCCAATAGGAAACCCATATAAAGGTGGAAGCCCAAAGGGCTAACTACCCATAGTATAAGGCACAAATGTTAAGAAAGCCTGAGTGACTTTGAACCAAGGCCATACTACAAGGTATGGGGATAAAAAGGGGTCAAAATGAAGAAGACCTGGTCTCTAAGGAGACATAGAATAAGAGAGGGAGGTGTTAGAGGTAACTCGTTGGTCAGCTTGGATCACAGTAGACTAGTATCATTTACTAAGGATGAAGATGACAGGTAGACAAAGCTTCAAGAGGAAAAAGACAATCAATTTACTGTTAAGACTTGAGTTTCAAGTACCTGTGCGACAGACAGCCCAGTAAAAAGGTTTAGAATGGGGAAGGCAGAGATGCAGTTTGGAAGAGATCTAAGTGCATGCGATTCATCACTGTACACGAGGTGCCCAGCCATAGTTAACACAGCAGGATGTGTATGGTGCTTTGATAAAAGTCTAAAAAAATACTGTCCTTTCAAATGAATTTGGAATTAAGCATCTAAACCAAATAGCCTAAAATATTTTCAGACTAGAGGTACATATGAACAAAAGAACTTTCCTCCTATGTATATGAAAAAGATCTTTAATAATGGAAATCTATAAAAATGCTCTTTCTTTCTTCCATCATTAATAGCATTAGTCACTGTTTGCACTAAATTCGACCAAACTTTTTTAATTGTTGGTGAGCGATTAGCACTTTGTTCTATGAAACACAGTAATATTCAATTTTGAAGATGTTTTTACCATCTGCTTCACTAGAACATATCATTTCCGCTGCTGTCACCGGGGAGTTTTCAGTTTCACCTAAATTTTCTTGTTCCATTGAAAGGTCCAGTTCTTCATCTTGGATCTGACCAGTCACAGTGGGCAAAGGCTCTGGTTCAAGGTGCAAAATCAGGTTTCCTTTCACCTCTCAATAAAGAAATACAGAGACATGTTTCCATTCCAAAATGACTAAAAAGAACTTGAACATAAACATTGAAAGGCCATTATAGTTTCTAAGTCTAAAATATGAAGTCCTCTTTCAAATGACAACTCATTTCAAAACAAAAAGTGCTTCATCACTACAAATGTATTTTCCCACCAAAGTAGTTAAAAGCATCATTGAAAGTTTATTGAAAATATCTTACTCTTGTCAGCATTGTACATGTCTTCAAAGGCAAATTCTAGCTCTCTCTGCCAATCTTCCTTGATTTCACTGCGTCTGTATGGAAGTTCGACTAGTTGTGGTGGCATTTGTGCTACAGTCCGTCTCCTACGTGCCAGGTCCTCTTGTTGTAGCTGTTTGAGTTCTTTCATTAGTTTCTCTTGATTCTTCAAGAATAAAGAGAATTAATTTGCAAGAGCTGAGTCACAAATTTTGGATAGTAACATTACTAGTGAGGGAAAAGTGAAGAAATCATGAGAAATAGGGCCGGGGTGCCCTTCCCTCCTCTACCATTATGCCACAAAAAGACATTAATTTATTTATTCAAAAAATATTTTCTAAATGTCAGATACCATTTTTGACGCTAGAGATACAATCTCACCCCTATTTTAGAGACCAACAAACAGGGAATTACTTTTCTGTTATTAAGTATTATACTCTAAGATGGTGGGTGGTGCTGATTATGCCACAAGCTTCAAAAATTACAGTTCTTCTTTTTCAGGAGAGTAATGATGGTAGGTTCTACATAAGATGCCATGTAACTTATCTACAGTGTCCTGCAGTGCACTCTGTACCAGTTCTCCACGGAGACAGCAGCATATACCAGTCTCAGGTCAGCACCAAGACCCAGAGTGCCCGTGGACTAACAGATGATACTTGTTATTTCAGACTCTTAGGAATCACCATGATTAAAGTGGATCTATATGTATCTCCTTAAGCACAAAGACACTGGCTAACTTGGAGGTTAAGGAAGAGTTTCAGTGAGGTTGTCTAACAGAATTCTGGTGGTGGAAGCTACACAGGGGGCATAAAAGAAGACCTCTGATCCCTTGGGATGAGGATTTAGCCAGATAAAAGTGAGTGTAGGAGAAGGAGTATAAGAAAGAAATAAACACCACAGCACCAAAGTATGGAAATGAAGGCACTGGGTATTCAGAGAAAGTATACTGTCATTTTAGATAGGACATAGAGGGCAAAGTTATTCAAGGAAATAATATAAAGCTGAAAAGGCAAGTAGAGGCCAAACACTAGTTACAATAGACACTAGCAGGAAATAAGGCCCCCGGGCACAATGGGGTCTACAGCAGAAAGGTTCAGACAAGGAAAAGGAATCACTCTTAACAGCAATAAGACTGCAGGACTGTGATGGCATTTTTGTAAGTTTACAAAAGAGACAGTAAGTTTACAAAAAGGTGGTCAGCCTGTGTAACAAAATGTCAAGTGATAACATACACACACTACTTAATCTCATGTAAAGTTTTAAATATTTTATCATTTGGAGATGAAATTTTTTGCCATGCCCCGAAAAAGAATCAAATTATGAACAAATTCATTTCATTTATGTTAAGTTTCAAATCACCTCATGGAATTAACTTCAATGTTATTTGAATAAGTACACTATTTCTGGCTCATTGAAAGCTTGATTTTTCTACTTGATTATTTATAACAACTCCCATCACCAATGGCATTTACTGTGAACTTATGAAATTCAAGGCACAGTTCTAGGGGCTTTATTAAACTCATTTAATCCTCCTAAAACAGATGATGAAACAGAATTCAGAGAGGCTGGGTAACCTGCCTGAGATCAAACAGCTAAGGAGTGAAGGGACAAAAATCCGGGCTGACTATGGAATCCACTTACTTCACCACTAGACACTGCTGATTTGTGGAGGAGTACTCAGTTTACCATGCTTTCACATTTTTTACTATAAGTTTAAGCCTTAGATGAGAGTTACTGATAATAATTCAGATATTCAGTTATTTTAGTCATAATTTACTCCCAGTTTCTAAAAGCTAAAATTTACAGGAGAAGGTCATAATTCAATTCAAACTATACAAATTAACTTTAATAAGATAGGCATTTTACCAATAAATTCGATTTTAAAAAAGACAGGTAGTTAATTCTCACAGAAGCACTTAAAAACTTTTTCAGATGAGCATTTAAAACATCCAAATGCATGAGTCAAACTCAGGACATAAAATCAGACTTCTAAAAAGATGAATCATTTTCATGCTGTTCCAAGAATAAACACTCACTGTATAGGGCTGACAAAAGTGAAGCTAAAACTGTTTAGTGATTTTCATTACATATATTTTGCAGGCAGCAACAGTCATTTTCAAAGCTCCCTGCCAGCAAGGATCATGACTGTATCTCTGAATCAACACTGCCAAGCCAGCGTGTGCTTCGCTCAATAAATATTTAATGAATTGAACCCTAAAACAGAGAACACAAATGCACTTCAAATAATTAGAAAAGTGACTGATTTCTTCTCAGGCTATTTTTGAACTGGTTAAAATATTTAACTTTCAATAAATTCATCATTAGTGAAGATTTTAGAACAGCAACATAATATAAGTAAGAACAGCTTCACCTATTTGAAACAAGAGGTAAAAGTAAGTTAGGAAATTTGAAGTCATGTGACTCAGAGACTCTATTTTTCACATTCTTCATACCTCCTTACTTTGAGCCCATTGACTAATCAGTTCTGCGATGCTATTGGCAAGGCTATCAGTAGTGGGCACAGCCATAATTTAATTCTTACCTGTGCCAAATGGATCTTTTTCATTGCTTGGAAACCGCGTTCATGTGCCTTCACACTCTGTTCCACTCTCTCTTTCACTGCTTGTTTTTGTACTTCTTCCAGTCTTTTAGCTTCTTCTTCAGCAGCCAAGTGAGGATCTGGCTAGCAGTCAATCAATAATATTTTAGGCAATTTAAAAGTGTAAAACAAAGAGATAACAAAAAACCCCAAGTTTAAAATCATGTTTTTCTACTTATATAAAATTAAATAACAGCTGTATTTTTCATTAGATTGTCAAATAGAAAAATGACATCAGCCAACACAATAGCTGTCTGGTGTGAATGAATCAAAATTATGCCTATATTTTTGTCAGACTAACTAAAAATATATTTTTTGGTGTGCTGCAGAATTTTAGTAAATAGTTTATAAGAGAGGGGACCCCCCCAAAAAAGGAATTATCTTCTGGAGGGCAGGCCCCTTGTAGTACAGGCTTCCCCCACTAGCTGAGTGTTCTAGGAACCCAAGTGTGTCAGTGTACCAGCTGGCGTTGTTTTGAGAAGCTGTGTTCGGCTTCAATTAATTTTTTAAAAGACTCTTTTAATGCATCTGCCCATTTCATGACGGGTGATTTACAAGTGCCCCTGCCCACAGTGTGCTGAGTGTTCAGCAGTTTTTGACCAAAAAACGGCATGACCCCTGTGTCCCACCCTCCCTACTCACCCAATATCACCCTGAAGTGACTTTTTTTGTGTTTCCCAGATGAAAAAAGTCCTCAAAGGGAAATGTTTCGACAATATGGAAAAGGTAAAACAAAAAATGGCAGAAGCACTAAAAGGCATCAAAATCAGTGAGTTCAACTTTTTTGAACAATGGAAAAAAGTCTCAATAGGTATACTGCATCAACTGGAGAGTACTTTGAAGGTGACTGAAGTTTAAACATGTAAGAATAAATGCACAATTTTTTATAAATAAATTCCAAGTTTTTTATCCCCCCCCCCCGTATAAGCTATGATAAAAAAGGCTGAAAATTGCTGCACTATACTCATCCAAACACATTCCTTCATCATTTTTTGCTAAGTAAAGAAACCCCATGAAAACAACTAATGTTGAGAGGTAAATACCCACAAAGCTTGCAGTAAAGAAACTACAAACATCAATAGTCATGTAAGTTGTTTAGGGAAGTACTGAGGCTTGTCTTTCATTTTCAACCAACACCCGCTGGTTGGCTTCAGCTTCAAGAAGGCCAAATCCCCCCCAAAAACCTACTTTAATATAATTTCTGGCTTCCTAGAAGTTGTGCACAACCAAGGATTATGTGATTGTCCAGTCAGCCATCATATTCATAAACATAATAATAATAATACTAAAGGGGGGGAGAGGCACACAGCATGATTTCATAAGTGCACTTTCAAGTAAACATTCTAAATGTAACTTTAAGTAAAATTCTTATGTGTTTTATATGTTAAAATTCTATTGGTCAGGGAAAAAAACAAAAAATTCTATTGGTCAGTTGAAACAGTAATTAATGACAACAATGAAAGCTATTAAGTAGCAGCTGTATCCTGTACTAAAGCTAGATGCCCCCCTCCCTGACGAAAATGTCTTTTTTCATCAATCTTAATTGATGAAGATAATTGAGCTAAATCTACTTAAAACTGCAAAAAGGCAGTACAGTAACCACAAAAGAAAGTTAGCAACAGACTGAAGTTATTGCTCCTGCATTATAACATTGAAGTTGTTATGATATTTATAACTTTAAACAAATCTCAAGATTTATTCTTATTTCTTAGAATTCTATGATGACGAACCTCATTTTTGGTCTTGACCGAATGTTGATTTTAATACTGCTATTAAGCAGTCAACCAAAATGTATATTTGTTGCACTCCAAACTCCAGATATTCAGAAAGTTTATTTTCCTAGTAGCCAAATGTATGACGTGAAAATTTAAAACCCAATGTTACAAAGAAATAGTAATTACAATAACAAGAAGATACCATCTGTCATTCTTAAGATTGGCAAACAAATTTTAAACCATAATATTCCACACAGACAAGGGTGTAGTAAGATGGCCATTCTCATAAATTGCTAGTGCTTTTTAGAGGCAAATTAATGACCTACATCAAGTAGCTATATCTAATACTGTAGTTTGGAACCAGTAATTTCTCTTCAAGGAATCTGTTCTAAACATAATCAGATTTATAGACAAAAATGTACAATGTTATTATGTTTACATTATTTACAGAAGGAACAACAGAAAAATAGCTAAATAAATTCTGTGATGAAATTTTAAGTACTTGATAATATGTTTTGAAAAGTATGTGTATATGTTTACATACACAGACTACAATGAATTCATTAATGTAATTAACCACATTCTATAATCAGAGGTGTTTTTCTTATAGTTTAAGCTTGTGTGTATAATTTCAAAATTTTCAGAGCATGTATTTTTTTGTTAAAAGTTTTAAAATTTGATTTTTTTAAATATAACCTTCCAAATAGCCAAATCCTTTCATTCATATTAAACCTCATTCACATTAAACATGACATAATTTAAAGCATTTCTGAAAGATTTCAAAATCATTGTTAGTCTATAATGGTTAGTAGAGTTGCTCAAATTTTGACATCTGGGAACAACCTACAAAGAACCAAGACAGAACTCAATTCAATGAACAGAGAAATAATGAACTGAGGGTCATGAACAAACATTAAGTCAAGCACCTGTTTTGTGTCTATCTCTCTGTTCACAAAAGTGGAAAGATGATGGTAGGTAGAACTACTGGTTTTCACATTAGAAATTCTCTTTACTTCAATGTTCTGAAAAATAGAACATAGAAAATAGATTGTTAGATTAAAAGTATTAATTATCATTTAAAGCTGGATCCAATACAAAAAATAATTTTGTATTTTCATCAATTATCCTTATTAATTTTTTTCACATGGGATCATGCCCCGAATGTCCATTAAACTAGAATTTAGGTTTAAAATCTAGATGTTGTATAGTTTAATACATCATATCGGGAGGCACATAATAAGTTGCTCCACTACTATTGATTCCAAGTTTGGTCATTTGGTTATGGTGGTTCCTGCCCACTGATAGGAGAAAGTTCTCGTTTCTTTTCTCAAACAGAAGGAGGCCCATGAATAAATACAGAAGGATGATAGACACCTGTCTGGTGCCACAGTATCATCTCTCAGATTACTTAGTAATTGAAAAGAGAAAAATATACCTTTATGATGGCTCTCTTACAAGATAATTTGGTGGCCACTATAACCAAACCAGACAAACAAAATATGAGAACCTCAAACTAGTGTCTTCAAAAAGTCTGAAGTAAAAGACTTGGCTAGGGTTAGGGGGAGATGATGTTCTACATTAAGAGACCAAAGAGACAAAATAAGAAGCAATAGGTGAACCTTGACTTGGACTCTGGTTTAAAAAAAAAAAAAGAAAGAAAGAAAAAAGCTGTAAAATAAGACAATTTAGGGGCAATTGGAGAATTTTGATTACAGACTAAACATCAAATGGATTTTAGAAACTAATGTTAATATTTTAAATGTGTTATTGTGGCTGCATACAAGAATATCCTTATTCTCACAAGAAGCATGGGAAAGTATTTAGGGTGAAATGTCATCTCTACAATTTACATTCAAATGATTACATAGGCAACATTTGAAATATATTCACAATGCAAACAGCTATTCACTGTATTCTTCTAATTTCTCTGTATTTTGAAAATTTTCATAATAAAAAGTTGGGGGCAGGGGGTAATATCCATCCAACACATAATTCACATTTGCCAAATAATGCAGACAGTTTTTCTGGCTTTTTGTACATTTCTGACTTTGGTTTGTTGGGAACATTAGAAGTTATGACAAAGGTAAATCAAGGCATCATAGATAAAATACTGCCTGCCTTTTAACATGGTACTGAGGGAGTAACTGAAATTTGACTCTGCCATTTGAATCGTGGTTGGATCAAATGTGACACGGCAGATGGCTCGACACAACAGCAGGAAGGCTCACAACATGAAAGGCTTAAGAGGCGAACACCAGGGACTTGTGTTGCTCACACATACATAAACTATGCCTGAATACACAGTTAAGTTAGACATCCTCGTATTTGTGTAAGTTTTGTCTTTTCTGTGTAATTTTGATAATCATCCAAAGAGCCATCTTAATAACCACAAAAAGCTCATGTGAACAAAGAATCAATGCCTTTTAAAATTAATTTCCACTTCACTTAATAAATTAAATGTTGTTTCAAAAATAAGCTCTAAATCACAAAAGCACACATTTTACCCCCATAAAAAGACCTCTCTCATCATTTTATGTAATCTTGTATAAATTTATTAATTTACATGAACCTAATTTCTTTATCTTATAACATGGTAACTATTTACAATAGGTATATCCTGAATGTGGAAGTCTATGAAACAAATAATCCAGTTTTTTTTTTTTTAAAGAGTATTTTTTAAAAAATAGGCAGACTATTCAGTTTTCTGAAAAATCATAAAGATTACAGGTTTTCAAAAAATAAAAAAATACTTTCAGACAAGTGGGGAAAACTGAACAGACTGTTTTTAAAGATATTGGGAATATTAGCATTGTGCTAAAAAAAAAAGAAAGAAAGAAAAAAGTCCTTACACACTGGAGGTACATACTAAAGCATTCATGGGTAAAGTGACAACTATTTTTATTTTTAAATACTCCAGATATACTCATGTGTTACTTGTACAATTAAGTTAAAGCAAATGATATTTTGATCTGCAATGAATTCTAATAGTAAAGTATTATTATTATAACCCAGTTCTTAACACTCCAATAATTCATTCACCTCAAAAAGAGTTGGAGGAGGAGGTGGCAGACTTGTAATTTTGGCAGATCTCTCTTTTTCCACAAGTAGTGCTTCCTTTCGAGCTTTTATGTGCCTTAAAAAACAAGAGATGTCATAAATTACTTTCTCAGATAATATTACAGTACAACCCTTTAGGTTAAAAATATGAAAGCCAGAGGATTTCAAGAAATCCTCCAATCTGATCCCCCAGGCTCAGTGTATGTTTAATACAGAATCTATACAAAATAGACATATGAAAATGTTTACCAACTGAGAAAGATGTGTCTAAAGACATGAATCTCTACAGTGGGGACTGATCAAAGAAACTTCTAAAGTTCCTTAGTTTAGGATCGTTTTGAGAGTAAAAAACACACAAACAAAACCACAGGAAATATTGATAAAGATCAGTCACAGTATAAAATGACTGCTGCTGACTATTAACAGGTTCTTTCATTTTTTGCAACATGCAAAAATACTCACTCATGGCTTCCAAAGAGTCTATAACCTCTTTTAATGTTCTTAATCACAGATTTTTTTATTTTTACATCATAGGCAGAGAGATTTTGGTTGACATGCATTCTGAACTAGCCATACATTTCTATGTAACTTAGTAATCGTTGCTAAAGTCAGGCTAGAGGGCAAAGTTCATTTGTTACTGTGTTCACCTAAGCAAAACACCCCCCACTGCATTATTTTTAAACCAAGTTAACAAACACAATGAATACACTGTGACTTTAATAACTGTTTAAACAATACCCAACACAGCCTTTACTTCTAACTGCATCAGTTTCCGTGGAGAATATGGTAAAAATCATTACTTTACCAGGTTTTTTGTTTCATTAACATTTCTTTTTGATTTTTCTGTACTTTCAGGGCCTCTTTATGCCTCACTTCCGCTTTTCTTTTTCTTTCTGCTGCCCTCTGTGCCAGAGCATTCAAATCAGGTTCCTAAACATATATGTAAGATATTAAATCATGTTATACAAGATTAAAAGGTAATATTACACAGTACAACCCTTGATTGCTACCCCAGTCAGGGCGAAAATCATTAGTGTGCTATGAAAATACTGAACTTTAGGAAACACTGCATGAAAGCACAAAGTTAATGGCAGCATAAATGAAGCTACAAAAATCTGATGTCAGAACTTGAGGTCATCACTAAAAACACAGACTAAAACCAGAGACCACGGAATGTATTTGATTGCCACACTCTTTAAAGATATTTCTTTTCTCCAGTACTAGTTTGATATCAAAGACTTGCCTGCTTTGAAATCGGCTTGTTTATTTTATGCAACTGTCTCTGGGACAGAGAACAGGCATACATTGTTTCCTTGCACATCATGATATTGCACTTGATAGCATGGTTTTCACAAATTAAAGGTTTGTGGCAACCTTGAATTGAGCAAATCTACTGGCTCCATTTTCCCAACAGGCTAAGACAATGGCTATCATTTTTTAATATTATTTTTTAGTTAAGGTATGTATATAGATTGTTTTTTTAGACATAAAGCAAGTATACACTTATTAGACTACAGTATAGTGCAAACATAACACTTATATGCACCAGGAAATCAAATAACTCACATGACTCACTTCACTGCAGTGGTCTGGAACCAAACCTGCAATATCTCCAGGTTATGCCTGTATTTTCCAACCATCAATCACAATAAACAACAAAATAAGGTTCAGGGAGCAGTCTCATATACTGAGTTAAGTTCTACTTTGCCTCTCTGAGAGTCCTTTACTAAGTGTGAAGGAAATGCAGGTGTATATACATTCAGCTATGTACGAGGACGTATGTCTGGAAAAAGTCCAGCCATTATTAATATAATGAGAATGGCCTGAATGATACCAAAGTAATCTGGCAGCCAAGGAGAGAGGATTGGAATGTGCATGTGTGAACAATGATGACTTCACTGTACTAGTCATTAGGGTGGTAGACACCGTTGAATGAGCATGTGTACTGTGTGTCCATCACATTCAAAATGACTGAGCGAGTACAGCAACGAATCTATGTCAAATTTTGCATTAAGCTTGAACATTCCTCCATGGAAACTATTCAGATGATTCAAAAGGCAACCCCTATAGGCAACTGGTGATTGGCAGCTTTATCATAACAATGCACCTGTTCATGCATCTTGTCTCATGCAGAGTTTTTTGGTGAAACATCAAATCACCCAGGTGACTCAGCCCCACTACAGCCCAGATTTGTTGCCCTGCAACTTCTGGCTTTTCCCAAAAGTCAAATCACCTTTGAAAGGGAAGAGATTTCAGACTGTCAGTGAGATTCAAGAAAATATGACAGAACAGCTGATGTTGATGGGAGAACTGTGTGAGGTCCCAAGGTGCTCACTTTGAAGGGGACTGAGGCGCCACTGTCCTATGTACAATGTTTCTCGTATTTTGTATCTTCTTCAATAAATGTCTCTATTTTTCATATTATATGGCTGGATACCTTCTTCACAGACCTCATATGTTTTCGATGTATGAGGAATGATAACAAAATGGGAAATTTGAATTCGCCCCACCGAATCTGCTGGGAACTTCTGATTAAGACAGTTACTACTTTATTTACCCAGCCAGTTAAAGACTAGAAGAGAATAATGATACTTAATGAACCTAGCAACATTCTCATATTACATTTAAAAAATTCAGGCTGTCACAAACAAATTCTATACATGAAAACATTTTTTATCAGATGAGCATTTAACTACAATTTATTTTTAACCAAAATTACTATCACTGGCAGGCAGTTAAATAAGTGTTCCCTTACATTTTCTTTGGCTTGTTGGTGTCCCTCTCCCATATTTCTTAAACTTGCTAAATATAGTTTTTCCAAGCTGTTTATTTTCTGAGTCTGTGATTCTTCCCATTCTGCCCTTAGTGCCTCTGCCAAACGAGTAAATTGCTGATTTCTCCTTTGTTTTATATCTTCTCTTATCCGTAAAGCGATATCCCTTTCTTGTTCTCGAACCTGATGAATGAATAATTAACAGATTATATGAAAAGAGTACTAAATTTTTTTTGAAAAGCTATTTGGAAATAGAAGTTTAAATGAATTCTCTTTAGGCCTTTCAATTCTCCTGAATTTCACATTTTACTAGCTAAGCTCTATGTAAAACATACAAACAAAAAAATCCAAGTGACATAGAAAAAACTAAAATCTCAAGAAAACTTCTAAAATTTCCTAAATGATTAGCTATTATACCCCCCCAAGCACTAATAATGGTACTGCTATTAATAACCTAATGGAAGATGCTAAAATGGTTAAGCATGATTTGACAAAATTTATAGCCCAGATGAATACAGATAGAACTAGATGAGAACTCCTATTTGTGGTATATCACCCCCAATTCTAAGCAGAGTGGCACCTAAAATATGCTTCACAAAGACTTAACTTTGTCTAAAGATTTCTAGAAAAGAAAAATCTATGACGTCAATAAATTTGCTTCAGTGGTTAATAATCTTTCCAGTAAGTCTTCTTCAAAGTCATTCTAATCTTCCTGCTCTAATCTTCATCAGTTACACATTATTTAAAAAATATGTAAAAAACTACCTTCCAATAATTATTGAGTCAAATCACCCCTACCCTTGTCAAACTCTTCTTTAATCTATTTACCATTTTGGTCTATTTTTCAAATATTCCAAAACTACTTAGTATGCAAAAACCAGGGCTCTTACACAGCCAGGGAAAGTTTTTAAATGTAACATTTTATTTAGAATACTCTAATTTAATACAAAAAGTATTAATAATTTAGGAAACACAAATAATTTAAAACTTTAAAAAAAATCTTACCTGTAGCAATCTTAGTTTTCGTCTTCTCTCAAAATCTTCTTTTAAAATGAAGGCTTCCTCATTAGGACTCAATCTCACCTTGCCAGCATTCACTACCTTTCTTTTCATTTTTGTGTTCCTTAAATATAAAGATTCTGAATTTTTAAAAAAGAACAATGTCTATTAAAGTAGGGCAGCAAAGGTAATTTTTAAAATACATATTAATATATTTGACAGTTAAGGGGCTGTATACATGCAAATAAAATAATTTGGGTAAACAAAGTCCAACTTATTTACTTCTATCAATTATTAATTCAGCACTCAAATGAATAGTTCTCAGATAGATGGGAAGGGGTTAAGTGGAGGATAATCAGAAACACCAGACAAAAACTTTCCTCACTGACAGCAGATTATTGTTTGCCCTAGAATATCTGGGACCTGACTTATTCCTGATTGGGATTTCTAATTTACTTAGCTCAAATGTAAAAAAGCACAGACTTAAACAAATAGATTAGCACAGAATAAATGTTTTCACAATCACAACTTAACAATTTTAATAGCTTGTGCATAACCAGCAAGACTGCTGTAACTGCAAGGGCTCCTGGTCCCTAGATTTAACTTCCAATCTGTAGTACACAACTTGATCACTAAATGTCACTGTATGAAGTCCTGAACAGTAAACAATTCTGCAAATTACATTAACCCCTGAACAGTAAACAATTCTGCAAATTACAATGGTGTGATTTTTAATAGTCATTTTTTTCTTTTATGTTGTTATTATTGTTTTGTAATCCTTACCTACAGATACTTTTATTGATTTTAGAGAGAAAGGGTGGGGAGATAGAAACACTGATGAGAGCGAGAAACATGGATTGGTTGCCTCCTGTACACAATCCAACCAGGGATTGAACCAACAGCCTAGGTATGTGCCCTGACCTGGAACTGAACCCTTAACCTTTCCGTGTATGGGACAACACTCCAACCAACTGAGCCACAGGGCCACAGCAATATATAATCATTTAAAAAAATTCTCTTGGAACAATTTTGTTTGGATGACTTGAGTGTTTAGATTCCCAATTCTATTTTTCTAGTGGTACTGCTTATACTTGGGTGTTCTCATTCTGCTCCCAAGATTAACATGCCCTATGTGGGGGAGTCTGCTGGAGAGAAATGGAAAGAATGTAAGAATCAGCAAATTTCTGTGATTTGAAAACCCTTCTCAGATCCTTCTGATATCTCCTCATTGCCATCACTACCATTTTCGAAAATTTTGAATATTCATCATTTCATTTGCTAGAGGATTATAGGAAAACAAACATACATTTGTTATTTTTACCTAGATGTGATAGAATAACCATTTTCTCTTGTATATAACTTAGTTTTAACATATTTGCAGATAATCAGAATTCCCATACACTTTTCCACCTCTCTAAATTTTGACATCTTACGTAACCACAGTACAATAATCAAAAGCAGGAAGTTAACACTGGCACAATACTTTTAATTAATTTACAGAAAAAGTTAAAAATCTTCAAATTTCATCAATTTTCCTACTAATATCCATTTTCTAGACCAGGACCCAATCCATGAAAATATTGCAATACACTGCATTTGATTGTTGTGGTATTCTAGATACGAAGGTGGGATTAAACCCAGAGATATTTTATTAGGGGAAATGCCTATATCAGAAAAAATGGGAAGAGAGCTGGTAAAACCTGGGAACATTTCAGACTTCCATGTGAATGTGACCCTGAGGGAAGGAGGGAAGTAAGTTGGGTAGATGCCTCCTAAATGGCTATGCAGTCTAAACAAGGCTCAGCAAGACCTCTGGGGAGCCCTTGAGCTAACATCCCTTGTTTCTCAAGAACAGGCCTGCAGGGCTCAGTTACTGGCTAGGCTCTGTGGTTGGCTGGAGCAGTCGGGAGGAAGCGGCCCTGCCAAGGGACTCCAGAATGCAGGTGCTTCAGTCTCAGGGTTGCAAGCTGCCATGTCTCCTTCAACTCCTCTAACCTGGGACAGTTCTTCAGTCTGTCTTTCTTTCCAAGATCTTGACATTTTAAAAAAATACTGGCCAGTTATTTTGTAGAATTCCTCAATTTGGATTTGTTTAAGCTTTTCCTGTGGTGAGGATGAGATTATGCGTTTCTGGCACCAGCACCACAAAAAGTGATAATGAATCCTTCTCAGTGCATCAATTACATTGGGAGGTAAATGAGGCTGATTAGTCGTACTACCGGCGATGTGAATTTTATCAGGTGGTTAAGGTGATATCTTCCTCCTAGGGTTCTCCTACTTTTCCTCTGTAAGTATTTGGTGGAGAGATAGCTGAGGCTGTGTAAGTATCATGTTGCTCCTCAAACTTCTGTCAAGTTCAGTATCCACTGATTGCTTCCTGAAGCAATTACCGTGCAGCTTATCAAAGGTATTTTGTTTCTGTTACTCCTAGAATCTACACTTACATTTGGAACCCTCCTGCAAGGCAGAGTTTCCCCTGCTCCCTAATTCATATTAATAGGGCCTTTTAAAGTCTATGTATTATTGCTATCCAATAAGAGAGATACTATTTATTTTGCAAGATTTTGTTCAGATTAAACGGCATGTGACACACTGTAATCACAAAATTAATACTGGACTTCGAAGAACAGGTTCAAGATCCAACACTGCAACTTAGAGGAGAAATATACTGGCCAGTCACTTAAATCACTTTGGTCTCCTTTTATTAAACTATACAATAGGAGTAATAACTACCCCAACAGGTTATTCTCATGATTATGTGACTTAATGAATGTGAAACTACCAAATGTTTTCTAAGTATTAAAGACTTGAGCGTTCCCCAAAGTTATAAAAGCCAAGTTCAAGGCAGGACTTAAATGCCTGAGAAGTTAAAGGTGACAGACACCAAAAAAGAGAACACTCCCCACAGGAAATGATCCCAGGTGGTGCTCTTAAATGGCTACCAGGGACTTCCAGCCAAGATGGAGGCGCAGGTGGACACACTGTGCCTCCTCTCACAACCAAAATTAAGGACCACAAAGATTTAGAAACAAGAAAATACCAGAACTGATAGAAAATTGAACTGTACGGAAATCCAACAACCATTCATCCAGACCGGTTAGAGGGGAGGAGTCCCCGCAGGAAAAAGTGGAGGAGTGGACCGGGCATGCAGGCAGCAGCAGCTAGCAGACCCCAGGTGCACAGGTGGCGGCTAGCAGACCCCCGGGCACAGGGTGGCAACTGTGCAGACCCAGTGAGGCCATGCAAGGCTGCTGGCTGACCAGGTGGTCCCACATTTGCGTGCAGATAATCCAGGCAAAGGGGAAGCGGCGGAAGGGGCT